>VWZG01001661.1:35891-65708 GCA_013396735.1 Grallaria varia
TTTGGCAAGTTAGTGAGGAAAACCTACATCATTAAGATGCCAACCACACATCAAAGCCAGTGCACAGGAAAAGTCATGAATGGAGTGGGGAATGGAAGACAGACAACCATCACACCTGTCCCTTTGACAGCATGTCATTAGTTGTCATTTCAGTTCAGAGGTTCTCAACATGCGTCCCAAGCAGGTGGTGGGATGAGGCAGGGGCAGGGTTTGAATGTACTTCTTTCCCATGCAAGAACACTGCAATGGATCTTTCTTAATGATCGAACATCTCAGTATGTGTTCCCAACCAGTACACACACCACAGCAGACTCATCCAAAACTTTGTATAAATGTACTCTCAGTGACTGCAGATGAGACTGTACAGTTATAAACTGCACAAGGCTGGCCTGGGTGGCCCCTGGCTCCCTGTGCTCCCCACCCTTGCAGCACAGCATGGCAGCAGCCAGGACACACTGCTCCTGCTCCGAGACTGACCTGCTGCCAGACTTGCAACCCTGACCAGGGCCAGAGTGGAGAAGTGAGGAGATGATGGAGTTTGCATTCTTTTTTGGCTTCTGCTGCAGTCAGACATGGCTACTAAAAAGTGCTCTTTCCCAGAAGAAGAGGGAGGTGGCTTCCCTGCTGGAGGGGGAGCACACCACCTCATCTGCATGTTGCCCTGAGAAATAATTTTGTCTTTGACCCTGTGGTTGCAAAACTAATTTCCTCCTAAACATCCTTACTGATGGGTCCGTGTGAGAGAATGTGGAAATGGTGCAGCAAAGAAACAGTAAATGGGCAAGGAGGAAGTGCTCAAGGGAGCCTTCTCCTTCTTCCCCCTCACAGCTTTAGGGCAGCACTTTGCAAAGGCTGCTGACACACAGGGAAGGAGCCGTGCATTGCCAGGGGATGGGTGAGAGCAGAGCACTCGCCAGCTGTGAGATTCATGGGCCTTTAATACACCCTTGGGCTGAGCGAGGTCTGTACACTCTGTCAGTCGTATTGAATAAAGTTCAGGAAATTCTCAATAGAGAATCAGGAAAACTGGGGTTCTGATAGTTATTCCTGGTTCAGAGAGCGGGCCCATCACTAGTAGTTTGTTCGGAGACTAAAAACTGTCCCTGTGACTCATGTTAACTAAATATACTTACTGTCTATTTACTGCATTAAAATCAAGTTTCATTATCAGGTAACAAAAAGGAGAAAACTGAGGGAGATGGGAAGTTTCTGAATGCATGCTAGGAAAACATTCAGATAATGTAGGAAAAAACCAAAGGAAATATGCAATTAGGAATGAGGACATTCCATAAACTATTTCTCTAATGACAACTTAGTATCTCTTTTATCTTGCATTCTGAATTTAAAAGATGCTGCTTTTGCATCCCACCAGAGCTTTCCCTGCTGTTCTCAGGCAGCAGTGTAATTCAATACTCGTGAACTGTGTCCCAAGCTCACGGCTGTACACTGTGTGCAAATGTGAACCTGTGTGTTCCCAAGGCATTAAAATAGAGCAGAGTCTTTTTCAAGGTCCCTGTCCTCATACAGCACCTTGCACCTAAAGGCAGACAAAGCATACCCAGATACTCAGGCGAAAGCACACAAATGTAAATAATAATGATAAACAAAGGTAAAGAACAAGTCTATTTCAAGAGAGAAACGCATCATTTAGTTTATGTTTATATATTAATATATGATAATTAAATCCCTCTAGCACTAATGCCAGCTTGGCCTGGAACCAAAGCAGCTGTCTTGGGAGATTCTCTGCATGGCACTCGCTTTTACATACACTAAAAGCAGACACTTATCCACTCTTAGGCCTTTCATAATGTTTGCATGGACAAAAATAGAGAATGAGGCAAAAATGGGAGGCATGGGGAGAAAAGAATAAGAATAAAAACAACCAAAAAAAAAAAAAGAAAAAAAAAGAAATGCAGCCTGGAAGTCAGGAAAAGCGAGTTTCCCGCAGCACAGCTCTGGGGGTCCTTTCTGCAGCTCTCAATAGCGATTCAGAGAGCTGACGCTTACTGGAGGAAACCAGGCTAAAGAGATTATCTGAGTTTGCAATTGTATATTGGTTTGGTTATTATACATGTGGCTTCTGATGTCCATTTCTATTCTAGAGACAGAGCTTAAAAGTTCGGCTTTGTTTTCTCCAACTGAGAAATGGGGATGTGGGGAGGCAGCTTTTATCAAGCTGCCATGAAAAAAAGTCCATATTCTCCCTAAGGTCCAGTGCTACTTTTCTTTGTCTGCTGGCATATCAAATCTACAAATTCCAAAATGGTTTCCGGTGTACACCTTAATGGGTGCTGCAATGGATTCCAGGGACCTGCTGGGATCTGACACTCTGCACTAGCGAAGAGTCCTGTTATTTAACCTCCTGAGCTGCACCTTGACCTGAGCCAAGACCAGGAGAGTGCAAGGAGCCAGGCACAGTGAAAACAAGTACTTCAAACAGAGACAAAATGATCTCTGCAGAAAACATAGCAAAAATACAGCAAGTAAATAATGCATAATGTATTTGGAATTCTGCATCGAGCAATATATGCAGCACTGTATTCATAAACTTTGCAGAAAGGAAGGAAACACCAAAAATGTTGAAGTTCTCAGACTTGAAGGAATATTAACCACTGGCTTTCCTGTTACAAATAATGAAAACCTAAGTTTAAGAAAATAAGTTGCTCAGATAGAAAGGGTCTTATTACAGATACAGTTGAGAACCACTTCCCACAAAAAGATTTCTGGGTCAGAGAAACATCCTCTCTTACAATCTTATAGACTAAAGTACTGCTGCATGAAGTACAAAAGGACATTCCTAACATTATCACCTTGTCTTCAGATGGATCAGACCTACCTTTAGTCTGGTGTTGTGGTTCTGTGGGTAAGTTAACCCGCCTGATTGTTACCCTGTGGTTAAACCAGTTTATTTGGAGGTGAAGAGTTCAACACTTCTAAAACCTCTACCCTGCAACCATTTCCAATTGTCTATGACCTACTCCTCCTAAAAGCCTCCCTTTATAATTTATAAAACTTATGTCCATAGAGAGCATCCAAAACCCTACTAAAAAGTCTGCAACCTCTACCAGCATGAACACAAGACCCGTGCCTTTTGTACTGCTCTTCCTTGCTCTTGCAGGATGGCTCTGGGTCCATTCCTGTGTGCAGAAGGCCTGGACTGTACCTGAGAAGATAAAATTTATTGCTAAATGTCAACAATATTTTGCATTTCATCCAGGGCTGTCAAAGTATTTTCAAGTATGTAAAAGAACAGTATCAGGGTGAGGGATTTCAGATTGTTTTATGTAAGTGAATTAAATTACTGCAAGATGTCCCATCAATGAGATACTGGTCTCCAAACTACATGCATATGTGTAACAGAGCATAGGAAGATACAGAGAGATTGAGGACATATAAATAACACTAAACAAGAATAAGCACAAAGTCCACAAACCTCTCTTTGTCAGTGGATGGCTATTTACAACCCTGCAAATAGAGGCAGCCATGTAAGAACCACCCAATATTCCAGGAATTCAGGCACAGCCCACGTGCAACACAGAGAGTGCCCAAAGGAGGTGATGTGATGATTTCATCTTGGCTGTTGGGAAGATGAGCTGTCCCCACATGGATAGCGAGTGCCAGAGCTTCCTTGGCACTGCCAGCCGTGCCACCCTCACAGCTCTTCAGCTCCACAGCAGGATGGTCCTATTTCAGTGCCTTTCCCAAACCTGGCTTTGAATGGTGCTGAAGGAAAAGGTGTGCCAACACTGATGGTTCTCCCAAGCACCACTGAATCCAGCTGGGTCTTTAGAGTATCTTGTTCAGCATTTGCAAGAATGTGAGGCACTAAGGGGAATAATTTGTTTAAAACAGAATCATGCACAGCAACGTGGCAGCAACAACAGACACAGGAAAACCAGCTCCCAACTTTTCCTCTCAGAGCATTTACCACTCATTGACAGCAGAGCTGTTGCCATACCCAGACAGGAGCAGATACCAGAGAGGACTACAGCAACAGCAGTGGGAAAGGCATTTTTCTGGCAGACACCAAAACCTCTGCATGAGAGGTTTGTTATCAATGCCAGTTTCAGTTAAAGCCTTCCAAATCTTGCTACACCAAAAAATCAATCCACAGGCCACAACTATTGAAGAAACTGGGGTTTATGGGTTCTGCTTCTGTGCAAAAAGCAATATTCTGGGACAAGGCTTTTTTTCTCACACAACATCCTCTAATGCTGCCACTGGCAGCTTCTGCTGAAAATGCAGTGTTTCATTGAGTCTTCTTTATCATATAGGAAAAAACATTCACTTCCACTGAAGTCACTGCTCCTGGAATGTAAATCTCCTTTGCCTGGCATGCACTGTAGATTAGGCAGAGTGACAGTATGGTGTGTCAAACTAAACTAAACTAAACTAGCAAAGCTCAATTCTTTTTGTGTCTTTTACTATAGCTGCAACTAAAAATAAATGTCAGCCAGTGACATACCAAGCACTAATAGGAGTCTTCCTTTCTTTACTTTAGGAGACGTTCCAGTATTTTGTTTGCTTTTTGTCAGGAAATTTCCAATCTTACATCTGCTAAGGTTAATAAATCTCATTGTGTCATCCTGTTCTGCTCCTTATTTCTCCTTTTCTCTCTATGCTCATGCATGTTTGGAGAGATGCGCTGTTATTATTTATGACACTACCAACCCTCTTGCCTGTTCAGACATTTTTATGACTTGTGACCACATTCCAAAGCACAACATTAAGGGGCTTAATGGCTGTGGCAGAAAACTTTTCAGATATTACATGTGTGTCAGCCTAATATTTTAATCATGCCGCGCTTCAGGTACAACGCATTGCCCTCGGGGGTTTGCCAGGTTACAGCATACTGATATATGTTTCAACAACTCTTTGCCTCAGGAAGGCTTAATCAAAATTTATAGCATCCTGTTCAAGGGCATGAGCAGGCACGAATCTTGCACTCTGAGCAGGATCATCTCCCCCGGCTTGTAGTCGGCGTTTTCTGCATGGGAACAGTTAATGGAGCCGGCCAGGCAGCTGTTTGTGAGCCGGCCCCCATTCCCAGCACTCCCTATTAGTGCATTTTCTGACCTGCTCGCAGCCCGCGGGACAGGGATGAGTCGGTGCTCGAGCAGGGCGTGAGTTCTCGAGGGTGTCCTTGAGCGGGGGGCCTGTGAGGCAGTGGCAGGGGCAGCAGAGCAGCGATGGGGAGTCAGGCACACAGAGACCCAGAGCTCAGGCAATAGAGGGTGATGGGGAGTCAGGCACACAGAGACCCAGAGCTCAGGCAATAGAGGGTGATGGGGAGTCAGGCACACAGAGACCCAGAGCTCAGGCAATAGAGGGTGATGGGGAGTCAGGCACACAGAGACCCAGAGCTCAGGCAATAGAGGGTGATGGGGAGTCAGGCACACAGAGACCCAGAGCTCCTGCTCTGCGTAAGGAATGGCCTTCTAGCACTCAATCATTTAGGTGATTCCGCACGCGTCTCCAGGACTTAATAAGACATTAAAATAGAAGTAGACCGGGATTAAAAACCTGTCAGTTCAAACAGAAACACAAACCACAGCCTGAGCAGGATGCCCTGGAGTTCCAGGCAAGGCCCTGACTTGACCCTTTCAGTGCCATCAGGCCGCTTCTCAGCTCTGGCGCCACTGAGTTTTCCAAAAAGTGCCTTTCAAAAGGCAACTGAAACTGTGGGAAGCCCTGAGGCATGGACACATACCCAGCTACTGCCCCTTCAAAGCTCTGAAGGCACGGCTCAAATTATACCAATCATCTTGTAACTGAGGGGGGTTGTTCCCCAGAAGTAACCAAAATACTTCACACACATTTCCCCCTGCCATCTGCCCAGCCTGCCACTCTACATAATTATGCTCTGCTCAAAGGTTGGCCCTGATTGTGCAGAGGTGAGGCATGAAAAGGAGGATTAAGTCTCCTGACTGGAAAGCTTTGTAGGGCAGACTCATCCAAGGTCAGGCACACACATCTCTTTCCCACAATGCCCAATGGAAAAAGCTGAACTGCAGATTAAGAGAAATGGCCAAGAGAGCTGTTGTTACCTTTTTTCCAATGTTTTAAAAATAAAACTTGCACCAAAATTAAAATAAAATATGCAAGCAGGATAAAATGTCTCTAGACATTTGACCATGACCAAAGGAGAAGTCTGATTCCAAAACATACCTAAAAGAGAAAACAAAAATGTTCAGGCAGGCCATGTTTGGAGAAGACCTTTCAAGAAACTATTTCCTGGGGCTACATTTAAACCTAATATAATGACATAAACTTACACTAACAAAGCTATTTTCTGCCTCAGGATGCAAATACAGCTGCCTACAAGCTCCTGCAACAAATCTACCCCAATCTGGCCACTCTTTCTATTCTAGAGCCCACTGCAAATTCACATTTCTTACGAGTATTTCAACTACAGGCTCCTAAGTGAGAACCTAACTTACTTCAAAACTAAATTAACACACACTTCAATACAAAACAAATCAAATTAAAAGAGCACTGTTCAAATATTACAGAACAAAGAGATATCAGTTTTACCTGCCTTCCATTTTTAACAGCCTTCAAATTAAAACTTCTCTGCAAGAATATAGAAACAACCACTATTGCCTCCTTGTGTCCTCACGTGCCAGTCTCCAACCGGAACTGCTGATCTTACACTCAAAGTAGAAACTCTAAAGGACCAAAAATACTGGATGTCTTTCTGCTGTGCTTGTCCAGCACCCAGCCGGCGAGTCTTCTGCTGCCTGGGCTCCTGTGCAGTGCTGCAACGGGAATGTGAAGCAGGACTGATGCCAACATCATTGCCCACAGCTCAGATAAGCACACATCTCAGTGTCTTCCCCAGCCAGTGCAAAAAGAACATGGCCAAAATAAATATAATGGTATGTGCTCTCTGCATTTATGACATTAGGAATGTACAATGAATGCTCCAGACCAAATGATTATTCCTCAAGGGGAAGGAGGAGCTGGAGGCAAGGACTAGTGAAGGCTGAGAAAGAAGGGAGCCTCCAGAGCCGCACTCCGTGCTGGGAAACTGCTTGGCATCAAGGCAGCATCCAGCACAGCTCGAGCGCAACCACCACTCTGAATAAGACAGAAAAAGACCTTCTGGTCTTCAAGAGGAAAACAAAGAAACACCTCCAGCCTTGGAGGGACAGAGAAAGGACTGTTCAACCCTCAAAAGAACAGCAGAAACAGGCCACTGAGGAGTGATGCTCCCTGCAATGCTTATAGTCCTTCCGAAAACCTCTGCCGGAAAAAAGAAAGTAATTCTTGCAGCACAAAGGCTTACAGAAATGCAGCGTTGAAAACCCAGCCTCCCACCCCTGCAGAAAGCTGCCTGCTGTTTTCAGGCTTAGCTCAAATATGCTCTTCCCTGTGCTGCCTCTCAGGGAGATGCTTCTGCCACCATTGTCCTGATGCAGAGAAACTATCTCTGCCAACAAATTGACAGAGAATTTCAGTCTTAATAATCATCCTGCTCTACACTTCAGCCTGATCCACATTCCAGAAGGAAGATTAATCCTCTAAGCCTCTCAGCTCCCAGAAACGATACTTACAGGCAAACAACTATCCCCACTCATTCTCTTCCTCAGATGATAATCAGAAAAATGTCTGTGTTTGGCTCACTATGACAAGCTTATTTCAAACCTCCTAAGGAACACAAGCTTATTGGCTCCATGGATAACCCCGCTCATCCCTCTGCCTTAGCCCAGCAGCCTGGGAAAGAACAAGCCAGGCCACCTCAGAGGTCTCTGCCCACCTGAATGACTCCTGTTCCTGTGACTCGTGGAAGGGTTCACTAAGGTGGTTCCATGGGCGAATCCTGATCATTCCAGCCCATGCCAGCAGGCCAGGCCTCCACAGGCACTGCACAGCTAAGGGCGGCAGGCCCTGGTAATCGCTGAGCTCTTCTTCTCCCAGACAGTACAATCACAGGCGCTGTTCAATTTGACTTCAGTGTATTCATCACTATTAATGCATTCTTTTGATTTGCAAAACAACAAGGAGATATGGAGAGATTATGGACATCTTGGCACCTTAGTGAACCAAAATCCATTTACAAGTAAGTTGGAAGCCAGACGGCTTGTTAGAAAGCCAGCTCAAGCTCTCCCTATAAAGAAATCAATACCTTTGAAGCTTCATCATGCCACACTTTAGTTTATAATAGGTATTTTTTTTAATTCTTCATTTTAAGAAAATTATGTTTTATCCTACAAACTTCAACTTTGCTCTTATTTAGAGTTTAATCCATTTGAATGACGAACTTTGATTTTTTATGTATTTATAATACAACATATAAAGCTGTCACAGGGACTGGAGCTAGTAAACCATACATTTTTTTCATATGCAGATGATATATACAACTTCTGGGTGAAGAAAATGGTTTTCTGGTATTTTCTTTTCCCTTGGAATCAAAAGGGGACGGAGGAAGACAAAACAGGCAATAAAATATATGCAACACACAGAGTTTGTGATAGTCTTTGGCTGCTTCCCATTAAGAAGAGGTTAATTAGAGCAACAATATAAAGGCGGCAGCAGTGGAAACTACAAGTAGTTATGCAAGAAATAACTTGCCCAGCCCCATTAAGCACTCAAGGCCTGCAGAGAGGCAGCACAGAGTAGAGCAGGAGTTAAGTGCTCTTACATCTTAGTAAATCCTCCTCTAGATTTGGCTTCAATGTATAATACAACAGGTCGAAGCAAACACTGCATTTCTGGGAGAGAAGGTGAAGTTAAAGGCACAGGTAGCCGAGGTCTTCCATGGGAAGTAATTCGGTTGCCCAGCATCACTGGATTTGGAGTCTCTGTGCCATTTCGTTTTAGAGTTCAGACTTTTCTACCTTTTGCCCACTAAAGAAGGTCATCAGTACACTGTTCCTAGAAGATTTGGCAAACATGGCACCTACATGAAGCCGCAACTTCAGAGGAAGCTGTGTCCTCCATTTGAAAGGTGTTAAGAGAAGCCCCAGGAAGAAGCTGTAGGCACCTCATTGCAGCAGAATGAAAATGAAAGTAGATGTACATGGGAATAACAGCAGGAGAAGAACTTATCGTTAATGTTTAATTATCTGGCAGCTAAGCAAGTTTGGAAAACCACACAGACATAACAGGTCTTCATCTAAATATCTGTGAAAAGAGACACTTTTCTTTCAGCAGCTTAACGTTTTGTTCTTGCTCTTTTGGCAAAGTGCATAAAATGTTTAGGGATCATATATTGTCTAAAGGCCCTGGAACATACAAGCCAGGCAGGTCATTCAAGAAAACCTATGAACCCACAATTTGCTCTAATTAATTCATTTCTTTGTAAATTGCTCTGAGGAGCCTTGATTGCTTCAACACCTTTCTAATCCTGCTCTCAGACAGCTTTCTCAAACCCACACCTACATTTTGTAGTGTCAACAATAATCCCTTCTGCAGCAAACTGGGTAGTTTCTAATACATTCTCTCACTCCAGTTGGGCTCTTTTAAGGATAAGGAATCATTCAAAGGGCTTTGCTGTAACTAATCCTTCTACCTTTCAAACAATAAAAATCAACTCAGAAAGCTCAATAAAACTAATGGTAAAAAAATATAAGCCTGGAATAACTGAGCTAAATAGAAGATTTTACAACAAACCCTCAGTTCTTCAGTGTTGAAATTCAACTGCACAGGAGGGCTCCTTTTTTTTCCTTGCATTTCTGAAGGCCTTCTTGATAAAGTTCTGTGACAGGACTAATTCTGTGTAACCAAAGTGTGCTAATTGAAATGCAACCCATCATTTCCTTCTAGGTGATTTGTTCTTAATATCTGTTCTGCAGCAGGGTTTTGATACTTAGATGCACCCACTGTGCCATTGGGAGGGAGGAAAAAACCCTATTAGCTGTAGCAGAGATGATGAAAAGCAGAGAAATCAAAGGGGGAAAGAGACAGAAGGCTTTCTCTCTTTAGTCAGGGCCATTCCATATTCCACATGACTCTCCAAAGCTGGGCCAGTGCAGACAAGTTGGCATTTAGTGCCCTGAAGGGAACAGGCTGGCAGTTTGGCGTGAGGCTTTGAAACACAGCCTGGATTTGGATCCCATCCTTGCTCTCCAGCTGACACCTGACTTTGGACAGAGCTCAACAGGAAGAAAGGCATCTGTAAAAAAGCTTATCTAGGGAACAATGAGAAGCTAATACAGTAACCTAAATGAGACATGACTCAATTAATGAGAGCTGATGGGGCTAATGACTAAACAGATGGTATTCCTAAAAAAAGACAAGGGAGGGGAAATATAGCTGTGATAATCGACTTGCTGCAGTGTAGATGGCAACTCTAATGCTGTCTCTTGCAGTGCATCAAAACCTCTGAGAAACAGGAGTGCTCTTTGCCGCAAATGCCTCAGAGCAATCTGCAAAAGAAAGCTCCCTCAGCACCTAGACTAGGGCACCGCATCCCTCCTTCCTGCAGGTAGAAGACAATTTTATTAAAAAATCCTCCTACAGCCATCAATAGGCCTGGTAGGAATTTTGTTACAACCATGACTTCTATCTCGACATACACCCATTCTTCATTTTTGACTGACTACAGTTGAAATCCTTTGCCAAAGTCTTTCAAAGACCAAAGTGCTGAGACATGGCTCAATCTGAAGGAGCTTCTAACTGCAGAGCACCACAGAGTCAGCATCTTCATGCAATGGTAACTCAGGGACCGACAGATTGTCCCCTCTTGAGACACTCCTGTACATTCCTGGACTAGTCTTGAGAAGGTTTGACTGCTTACTGCTGTAGCTCTGTTGAGGTTACAGGTCAGATGTTATGGGCCACCGGACTGTCAAGGTGACTCAACATTAGGGTAAGGAGTGGCCTTTGTCCTTTCTGATGATACGTCATATACAACTATATGTTTGACATCTTATCATAGGCCTGAGAAACTGTAATGAGCTCAAACCTACAAACTTGATCCAAATACAATGCTTCCAGCTCCAACCAGCAGCCTTCTTTTAAGCATTACCCATATGTTCATTCATCAGCCTTTCTTTGATGAAGCTGCTGTGATCAATACATACAGTGCTGCATAAAGCTTCCTGTAGATTAAATATTCCACTGTAGTATGTCTGTTCTGATAACAGGTTTTGTAACAATGGGCCCCTCTATGGTGTTTGCCCACAGGAGGAAGGAGGGGAGGTTCATCCTGCTCAGTGATGCATTATGACAGACAGGAGTGTCTGCTTCAAGGGGAACTTTGGATTTCCTACCCTGTACCCTGTCTCCTCCCATGACAATCAGCCTAATGCACCGAGCATTAGAGTCACTCACATCCCTTCAGATTTCTGCATTTACAAACAGGCTAGAGGAAAAAAAAAGAAGAAAAATAAATTAAGAAAATGAATTTTGCCACTCCTGAATTTATAAAAATAGTCCCCTAAAATGAGCAGTGCCCAATGCATCCCTTTTCCTACTGATGGGCATGTCTGAATTTGAGACTCTGGGGTGACTTCTCACACATGTCTTGGTGCTGCCATCAGAGAGTACCTTGCTCAGCAGCCCACAAGATCCAGGTCGTGGAAGAACCGCTGGCATCAAGAAACCTGTCCACTCCATCAGGTATTTTTCCCAGAAGAGGAAAGGCAGCAACAGCTAACCATGAAGTCCTAACAAACCAGTGCAGGATACTTCTATCTCTGTAACAAGGGTACTCGGATATTTGTGAGATTTATAGTTGAGACATATAAGAACATGTCAAGGAATATTTGAACAGCTGCCATCCATCCCATTTTCTTAATGCAATCATCTTGATGTGTCTGGTGACTAAAGAGCGCCTGTGATAGGAAACTCTGCTGAACACAAACGGCCTCACCAATTGCCACAAACATACTGGACACAGTCAGTAATCATTTTATGATTAAAATAGGGAAAGCAGTTGCTCCTTGGGGATGACTGTGGGATGAATCTTCTGGGTGCATGACATGCCCAGGGGATAGGTGAGATTCTGCTCTCTTAGCTCTCAGCTCTGACTGCTGGGATGAAGCTAACGGGGAGGTCAGGGTGCAGATTCTGCCCACCTTTGTACTGTCTAGAGTAGACTTTCAGTCTATTCTTTCTGTTGGAAAAAAGAAAGAAACAGTAGAATGAGTATGTCTAGGCTTGAGTTCTTTCTGACAAAAGAACAGTAAAATATGCTTATTAAATTCAGAAAGATTCAGGGACTGATGTAGATACAACTTACAAAAGAACATACCCAATAAAATAAAATAAAATGAAATTTGCTGCTTCTGTTTGATTCCTGCTTTTGAGTTAGTGCCCCAAAGCCAACGGGGCTGACTTGTCTGAACCTTTCTGCTGACTCTGGCATCAAGGAGCATTGTTTGGCTGCCTCCCAGTGAAAGAACACATCCATAGAAATAAAAAAAAAAGAAAGGTTTGTGGGGATGGAGGAGAAAAAGAAATCTCTCACATGAAATCTGAAGTTACAGACAATAATGCAGGATTCATTATTGTTTCAACCTTAACTCCTCTAAATAATTATATCAAAACTATTAAAAAAAAGAAGAAATAGAATCTTCTCTGTGTTTCTTTGTCTCTGTTCAGACTACCAAAAGAGGTTCTTCCATTTCCACTTTCATGAAGCACATGGCAGCATGGAGCACACGAAGACTAGTTCAGATTAGCTTCACCAGTTAAAGGCAAGAAAGCGTCCCCGTAAGGCAGGTGACCCATTCACCTAAATTAAACTGCAGAATCTTTCTCAAATAAACTGCGCTGTTCCTTGTACTGCAGTGGAAAGAAGGAATTACAAACAAAGAAAATCTTAGGCAAAAAGCATAGAGGGGGAATTCTTAGGCAGAAGCACAAGAGAATTAAACTGAACGTGCTGGCACAGCATCAACAAATCTTTCAGAGAAAGGCTGACAGTCCTGCACAATAAATCTGCTCCCTCTTCGTTACAAGCCTGTCTGCGAGAACACTCTCCACTAAAAGCATTGCTATAGCAAAGCTCTATTTATAGCAATCCTACTTCTCCTCTTTCCTACCCTTGTCAACAATCGCAATCATTATCTTTCTTGGATGGTATTGAAACAAAGGTGATGCTTGTGTTTCTCAGTTTCAAGAAATGGTATGTACTGCACAAAAGGACCAACGAAAAGGAACCAAAATACTGGCATTCAGGTTTAACAGATGTCAAGTCAGCTCGTATGCATATGATTTTCATTATTTTGCCCCCCTCCTCCACCTCTTCTTTTAGTGATATCCCTTCTGGAGCAGAATCAGCCCCATGGCTGCTTATCATGCTCCAGGGAGAATTCATACAACAGCTCATCATCTCACGAGTGTGTGTTCAAGTGCATTTTAAGGCACATGTTTTGCAGGGACTTGTTCCATGTCCCTGACAGACAACTGCAAAACCTCTGCTCCTGTCTCACGCAGGAACAGATACAGCAAAGACAACAGCAGCAGAGTATCATCCCCCCAACTTCACTTGACTTGATGAAAGCCTGGCCATTCTTTGCAACGATATTAGTTAGTCCCTCAAAACATGTTAACTATCCCTACAATCCTTTTCTCTCTTAAATCTTTTGATCATTGTGGCCATAACATTCTCACTGTTATGATTGATGCTGCAACGTTAGAGCTCGTGTCTCATCAAGGGAAGGTGGTTTTTGTTCTTTATTTGTTCATTCCTTGATCTCTGAGCAGGAGCGACAGTTGGGAGCGTGGCAGGTGGCAGGGGAGTTGCAGGCAATTCCCACATTTGTTACAAAATGGAGCACTTCTCCATCACTGTCTTTTTAATGAGCTGCGAATCATCCAGGAGTGAGGCTGTATGTGTGCAGCGAGATTCTCTGTTTTCTCTCTTTATTCTCCTATTTTTGAAATTAAAGAGTCTTCCTTGCAGTCATACTCTCCATATGTGGTTTGAGTTTCTGGGCCAGGACAGGCTGCATTTGAGGATTACAGAGAAAACCAGGGCAGGGACAACACTCTCATGGTTCTGACCCTTAGGCACAGGTTATTCGGTTGCTGAGAGAGAAAACAGTGGAAGCAGAATATTCATTAATTTTGTTCCGAGGAATTTATACTTCTGAACAAAGATTCTGCTGACACACACAGGTTGCTAAGCTTTCAGTTTGCTGGGTGCAGCTCCAGCTTTAGCACTCCAACAAAAGCAGCTGGGTCTAAACATCTTCCTTCAGACACTAGCTGTTTTCTCCAATCTCTCTGCCCTGGATGAGTGCTGTCCTCCACTTCCCCTGCTCCCCACTACATTCAGGGACCTTCAAAGCCATCACAAACAGCACCACAAGCTCAGGGCAACACAGACCCAACCCCCCCCAGTGATGGAGCAGGATCCTTGTTAGCCAAAGGGCAGCCCAAGAACCAGAAGAATCTGTGAGAAGGGTTAATGAGGGACTTTAAATTTATCTAAAGAATCAGTACATGGGAACAAACAAGGGAATAGCTGTATTACCCATATATCCCTCCTGATTCAATTTTCACAATACTATTTCAATTTCATTAGGATTTTCGTGGTTTTCTGCAGAAAATTAAAATGCAAACAATACCCTTTAAGAATATTTAGAACAAATGGTGTTTCAACTTTCTCTAAAATAGGCAGGTATCTGCTTTTATCTTAAGGCTACACTTCCAGCTACACTTCCAGCCTGGTACCTCCGTTAAGTAACTCCAAACCATGAACTCTTTAAGCTTCACTGTAAACAGCAGAAATGAGATGATGGCACCTCTCTCCTAGGCTCCAGCAACATTCTCAGTTTATTCTTAGACAGGGATTACAAAGACCTATTAGGTGAGTTGCGTGTTATTAAAAGAAAACTGGCAAAATGCCAAGTAGACCAGCTCTCAATGTCCTTTTCCACTCATCTTTAATGCTGCTTTATCTTGCATTTGTAAGTTTTCCAAAAACTTTCGTGGTCTTTCAAGTTTTCAATTATTAAATTACAACTGAGGCCCACAGACACAGGCACATGGGATTCACAATAAAACTCAAGTACCTTCTGGAGTGTGAACAATTTGCCTTGGGGAGCACCGCTGTTACTATGATGTGGATTTATTCTCCACTTATAAACGAGAGTGCACAAACACTACTGAACAATTTCTTCTTGTCATCACAGTTAACGGAAAACAAACTATCATGAAGGAATGAGATGTCCCTGGATACTGATTATGCATACAATGACATCCATTTGAGTTTTGTTTTGGAGTTTGAATGTGGAATTATTAAACAATACTGATGTTTTTCAGTAACCCCCTGGCAAGCTCTTTGGAATTTCTTATCTTTCTTACAGTAAATGAGACTGCACAAAATTATCTGTTTGGGTTATTTTTTTTCCAAATGACAGTATTTGGTACTACTGCTTACAGATGATAGAATCTGGAAAGTAATTTCTTCTACTTTCCTGACTCTTTATGAGAAAATTGGGCTTTTGTGCTTTTACTCAGTAAAGCACTCAGTGTTGGTCCAGCTGTAACTGACACAAGAGCCTCCAGCTGGGAATTCCTAGATTATAAATTTTCAATTACACATTCACATGCCACTTTCATAAGCACAGATTTAAAACAGGATCTCAGAAAATGAAGAAACATACCCCAAACAATGACCTACAGGATTAATGAACATGAAAATGCTCCCTGGTTGAATTTCTTCTGATGCTCAGCATTTACTTATTTACAATCAGAAAGAAAGGTGCTATAGATGATGTTACACCTTCCTTTATGTATTATATCTGTATCTATACACATAAAAAAGTTAGAACCTTGCCCTTTTTTTTTTTTTAAAATTCAAAATAGTATTCCTTTCATTTAGCGCTTTAATCCCCAAAAAGGTTTTTGTATTATTTTAAGAGGAAAAAAAATATGCAGAAGTGACATTTGTGCTGCCAGCAATCACTGCCAGCAGGCTCTTTAGCCAGAGTCGGGGAGATGCGGGCGGCAGGAGGGCCGACAAACCCGGCAGCGCCAGGACCCGACCCCAGCAGGACCCGCTGCTGCAGCCACGGCCTTCTCTGCGCCCGCGAAAGGGGAAAGAAGCTGAAACAACCAGAACTGGGGCAGGGCAGGTGTGAATGAAACCTTCCGAAATGTTCATAAAAAACCCCAGGGTTGCAGTTTAGTCTCCGACAGCGCGCCAAAGGCCGGGGAAAAGGAAAAAGCCACAACCGGTTAAAGGTAAGGAAGGACTGAGCCCGCTCGGCCAGCCAGGCCGCCTGCAGGTGAGTGAATTCCCACCCCCGCAGCGGCAGGTACGGAAGGGGCGGTGGGAGCGAGCGGCCCCGCCCGGCCCAACGCGGCTCCCTCGCAAAACCCGCCCCGCGTCTTCTGTTCAATCGCCAAGCGATTTTATTTCCTCAAGAGTTCCTTTGAGAGAGGTGGTTAATAAGAAAGGCGCTATAGAAACGAAGAATACAGCTGATTGAATACGCAAATCACGGTGTGGGTTTTCTTTGGGGAGGGGGATTTGCAGCTGAATGGGTTAATGATAAAAGCAATTGCCGGCTTTTTACTTCTTCCCCCCCCCCCAAGCTGCGCAGCTGAACAGGATGTGATGTGAGAGGGGGAAGGATGCTTAGGTTAGAGAGATGAACGAGTACAAAGCCATTTTGGCTGCTTAAAATATTTCCGGCGAGCCCGCTGGCGCCGGTGGCAGAGGAACTCAGCCCTGCCTTCGGCCGTCACTGCCACGCAACCTTTTCCCTCTTTTTCCTCCACTTTTCGTTCCTTGGGAAGGAGACAAAGCGCAGAGAGGAGCCCGCGGTCGGAGGGCAGCGAGCGGCTCTTCTTCCAGGCGCGGGATGCTTAATGGGAAAGATGCCTGTGCTGTGAAAGGCTGGAAAGGAATAAAGGAACAGAGACATAAACAGGCAGGAGCCTGGGCCCTCCAGAAGCACTAAACCTTCCCTTCTTTTCTTTTCCGTGATATCTTTGGAAGCTGCTGCTAAGACATCCTGAAAGGGGTTTTTGTCAGAAGCCCTCCCTGCAGATGTCCTCTGATCCCTTTGGAGGCATTTCAGCCCCTAATACAGCTGTCACTTTCTCCCCGCTGCTCTAACAAAAAAAATGGGGGAAAATATAATACTAATAAATTTCTGCCTAACCGCCCGACGTGCCACTGACAGCCACCCACTGGGGACTTTGGCCCGCAGGGGACACCCTGCTGGCTGAGAGAGGGGCCCCGGGCTTTAAACTGCTTTCACGCCACATTAACACCCTGCCTGGCAGGCGCGGGATGGCAGAACGCTGGGCTGTCTGATCTCCGGAGCTGCTGCTCTCTCCCACCCTCCGTCCCTCCTGCCCGGCCTTGGACAAGTGGAGGCGAACAATACTCCTGCACTGGATGCAAATGCGAGGGAGAGGAGGAAGCACCTTTCCCTCAACCCCTCCTCCCCTTCGGGAGTTCAAGCAGATATTATGAAAGCCAAGGCTCATCTGTGGCTTCTGAGCAGACTTAGTCCCAGTGACTTAGGCTCATCTCTAAGCCTACTTTAGGCTCCCTGCAGTTTAATGCATCTTTCAGAATTGTCATTCCATCGCTCTGCCCCTTCCTTGCTCCCCCTCCTGTTCCAGTCCCGCCCGCTCAGAGCCTCCCTCTCCCCCCATTAAAAATTCTTCACATTTGAATGAGCGCATTTTCACCATCGCTTAGCTTGGAAATGGGCCCTTCCCCCTCTCCTTCACATCCATCCCCCTGCTGAATAAAAACTGGGCTGGAGGAGCTCTTTTCACACATTATTTATTTAAAAGCTCTCTCTTGCTTTTCATACCAAGCCGCCAGTGTGTCAGGCTGCCTTGGGACAGCACGGCCGTGCTCACAAAACCAGCCCCTTACCGTTCCCAGTGCATTTGATCATCTACAAAATTCAATTTTCCTGCTTTTATTCTTTCACCTCATGCTGTACAGAAGGGTGAGGATCAGGTAAAAAAAGATGAAAAAGTACATTTTCCTGAGGGTTATTAACTTATTTTACTCCCCCCACACACCTCCCCGAGTGCTGGCTGGAACACATTGAAGGCCCGAAAATATTTAAAAGCACTGAACACATGAAATCACTGCGAGCTGCTGTCTGGGCTCGGCCCCTTTGAAGGGCAGCATGAAAAAAACGCTGAACTGCGCATTTATTTGTAGTAGGCCAGCACCAAGAGAGACAACCTCTGTCCCAAACAGAATATATAATGCCCATCCCACTGGTCCCTGATGGGGGCAGGGACAAAGCTTCTCCATGGCTGAGATGAGGCTTGTTCCTTTGTTTTGTCCTGTCTGTGGCAGGAGCACAGTCCCCTTTCACAGCGATCCCAGGTTTTACTGCACAAACCTCTGCTTGTTCAAGGACCTAAAACCCCCACGATCCCCCCCCTCCCCAGTTTTGGGTTCTGTTCCTCATGGGAGGGTTGGGCAGCCTGTGGGTGTGTGCACATCTGAGGCAGGGGTTACACTGCTCTGCAGTGGGTGACCACCAGAACCTACAGCTGGAGAGAGAAGTTTCCGTCCTGGGTTCCTAAACACATAAAGCAGGAAGAGGACAGGCAGGAGAACAGCATCTTAAGGATGTAGAGACTTGCTGGAAGTCATGGCAGATCAGGGATAGAGCAGAGAATTAAAGTCCCAGTCCTTGTTGAAGATCTCCTTTCGAACAGAAAGGCCTCAGATCCTTTGGGGGTAAAACTCCACCCTATGTGAGAAAGCCTTATTTCTAGCATTCAAAATCTCTGGAGGAAAAGGCCTTTCTCTGAGGCATGAAAATCCTTTCAGTTGTTACATGGATGGCAGAGCCACTTAATTCTGAAAGCCAGAGGGCCAACCTCAGCCAACACCTGACCACCACCACACCTGACCACCATCCTTGATCTTTCCTCCCTCCCATAGGGCCAAGCCTCTGATGTCATGCCCTGTTAAGTGACAGTGGCCTTGAGCATGGAAATAAAGATGGCAGTAACTTTTCTAATTAAACTTCGCAGGGTCCATTCTAAAGCTGGGGAGCACAGTGGAGCAGAAAGGGTGCTCAAGACCTAACCTCAGGATTTGCTTTAGCTAAAAAGTCACCCCAAGCTGGAAAACAAACCAAGTCATATGTCTCCCTCCCTCCTGCTGCCCATCTGCCTGCCACATACAAACCACAAGCAACTGTGACAAGTCCTAGGTAAATCCCAGACTGGATTTTCTCTACTTCCTCAGCACTATGGTTTTGACAAAGTTCCCATGACACTGGCAAGATACACTTGCAGAACCCCCAGCACAACATATTTATCTACACAAACGAAAAATGTAATACTCAGATCAGAGAGAACGACTCTGCATTGGCATGGAATAGTACAGCTTTCTCTGGATGGACTGACAATGCTGTTTGATGAATGGAAGAAATCCTGCTGGAAATGCACTGGATTTGTTCATAGACCTGATGCTTAAGTCCTAAGACTTCTTTGTATGCAGGACAAATATGAGCAAAAGGATATTACTCTGAAAATAATGCCACTTGTAACATTTCTTGCACACAGATCATAACTGACAAAAGTGGAAAGATCCATAACTGCTTTGAAAGAACTGGGAAAATTTATTTTATGCTGTTATGGAGGTGAAAGAAGGAACCTGTATGACAGCCTGTATGCTCCCTGTCAGAACATGCAATAACAGCAATTTATTTCCTGTTTCCCACTTTATAGCTGACTGAAAAGCAAGTAACTCCCAACAACAACTTAGAAGAAGTGTTATGGCTACCTCAAACACATGAGCTCAGACTGCCTTTTGTAATTCATATTGCATTTTGTATTGCACATATACCACATAAGCCATAGGAAGGGAAGCTGTCTGAGGCTGCAGCTTCTAGAAGGGGGCTGTGTGACAGATTCTCTGAACTGCATTTAGGGGTTCAGATGATCCACACAAACATTCTCTGTGATGAGCGCAGTCAAAAAGCACCAAATCCACACTGTGGTGTAAACGAGCATCACTGAAATGTAAGGGGTGATGTTGATTCATATCAGCGATGATCTGGCTCACTGTCTGCAATGTAATGAGGATTACCTACCTGTACAAGTGATCACTCAATATAAATACAAGACTGTAGACCTCAAATGAGGCTAAGAGCTACACAGAGTAAGGCTCTCCAGAGCCTCAGTCACAAAATTCACTCAGACACTTGTGAAAATTTCATCTACCAAGCTCTATACGCTCACAGTGCCCCTAAGAACATGTACTGTGGAGTGAGGCAAGTGGGAAGTGCATTAAGAGGCAGGGTTTAATAGGTTTAGCAAGGATTAATAGACAGATTGACATTGAGAGGCTGGGGTTTGTGAACAGAACTGTGCCACACTACACTCAGCATCACAAGGACTTTCTAAAAGTGGATGAATAAACAAACTCAGCCTAAAATAAGGCCATGCACATACCATAAGCTTCTGCTGGCAGAGCCTGTGAGAAGGTGAGAAGAGGTGGGTCCCTGCAGGACAGCGCTGTGCCAGCTGAAGCCCCTCTGTGCAGACATGTTTATACTGGCAGCACATGCTTTTGGCTGGAAAGCTCCTCTCATGTGTGTGCACTCCAGGGAGAAGTGTTACTAAAACAGTACAAAGAACATTTTTGCTAGCACAGCTGATTCCATAGCAAGAGCACTTTGTCAGTATGGTGTTTTATTCCCCTGAAAAAGCACTTCCAGTATAGCTCTCCAGCAACTTTTAAGTTAACCTTAGCACTGACTCCAGTTTTCACACAGGACTCAGAACTTGAATTTTGAAACTTAGAAAAAGCTCCTTAAAAACCTCAACCGATTTTGCCTGCAGGTTGAGCTCTGTATCTTTGACATGTTACACTGCTGGCCAACGTTCAGCAGCTGTGTGATGTAATTAGCACTCAGTGTTCAGACACACACAGTGACAAACTAAAACCACAAACCCATGGGCAGCTGTATCACGTACATACCAAAGGCAAATAAATGAGGCATACGATTTAGTTATGGCAAAGGATGGACTGCTGTCCCAGATGAGAATATCTGGGCAAGCACTAAATCAGACTGCTGTGCTGCCTTGTCCAATGCTAATTAAAATCATACTTCCAGTTCCCCACCATGGGAGAAGCACTTTTGGGAGGTTTTAGGCCAGAGAATGCATTAAAGTTGACACTGAAATGCAATATTTTGCTGTCTAACCCCCCAATTGCCTCATAAATAAAATTACAGGAACTCTAAATAATGTATTTCATTTGCTCTCCCTTTCAAAAGGGGGACACTCTTCAGTCAAGCCTCAGGATGGAGAGAGAAGGAATAGCTTCAAAAGACAGGCTCTCTGTGGACTGCTCTGAACATCACCCTGTTCTCATTACCTCTCCCTGACTGAAAGGAAAAATGCAATTGGCCATCAATTAGGAAGAGTTCCCACTGAACCTGCAGAAACTCAAATTCATTGTTAGCTCATTAAATGTACTAACATTTGTAAAGGTTCAAATGGGTTTTTCAGGCTTCAGCCCAGCAAGAGAGCTATTTCTGTTGCTTGCTAGATAATTGTCAATTAATGAGTTTAAATGCTACGTGGCAGTCTAAATGAGAAACTAACAGCTCTTCACAACCCAATAAAATCAGGTGAAATTAAGATAAATCAAAATGTTTTACACAGTATCCCCAATAAATGGCACTTGGGAAAGCACACATGTATGAAAGAGGTGTGATTTCAGAGTCTTTGCGTGGTGCCACTTTATGCCTATAACCACCAAGAGTGTCTGATGACATGGCTTGCTACGTTTCCAAGTGACAATGCATCAAAGCAAGACTTTACAAACCTCTGCCTGGTACCTCCTTTATCTTGTTCTAACAGAATGTTTTAAGGACTTAAGAGTTATAGCCAAATCATTTAACCACATGCACATTTCCCTATATTTTTGCCTTCTTATTTTCACAAAACGTTAGTAACAAGAGGCTGGTCAGAGCAGGTCTGAAAAGCCCACACTGTACCCACCACACATCACTGTTCTTTCACTCTGTGATCACTTCCCCCACTGCAGCCACCTAAATGCCAGGGCAGGAGTAAGATGCACAGCACAGGTGAAAAGCGGACCGGAGTGTTTCTTTAGAAATAAGCATCTTTGTCAAGAGAGGAAAGGTGAATATTTTGCCTGGGGCCCTGGGAGAGTACACATACCTTCCCTAAGTCCATCAAGAACGGCAAGCTCTGCAGGAGAAGGTGCTGCAGTTCTAGTGTGCATAATTCCCATCTGTTCCGTGCCCAGATTGACGGCTGTCTGGAGGGGGCTGTAAGGGGGTCAAGAGGAGGCTGACTCGCTGCCTTCCTACCCCACCAGCCCCCCTACCATGCCAAGAGGAGTGTATTCTGTACATCCCAGACACTCTTCATGCTGAATTTACTACCTGACAATCAAAAAGGAAAGGGCTAAACAATGAGCAAAGTCTAGTGAAAGGCAGAGAGAAAGGGCAGAAGAGGAAGGAGGGGGAATATGTGTGGGCTTCTACTGCTTAACAAAAGTTCGCTCTGTTAGATTTTAGATTTTCAACCACTCTTAGGTGATTTGAAAGATCAGCAGAGTAGCGAAAAACGAAAGAGCAGCTGCAGATCTCTGTGACAACTTAAAAAATCTCATACCAAAAAAAAAATTAGATAGTTTAGCTCGTAAAGATACGAGAAAATTCTAGGAAAAAACTAGATCAATTCCTATCCCCAAATCAGACCTTATTCTAAAGATGAACTGAGTACTCAAACCAGACTACAAGGCTATCAGAAATTCAGTAGTTTTCCTCACATGTGGTATCCCCTGTGCTCCTGCAGAATATTCTCTATTTCACACCACTTGTAATTTTGAGAGAAAATGTTCCGTAAAAAGAAAAGCTATCTCAGAAACCAGCTCCAAAAGCATCACTGGTCAGAGAGAACTAGAACCGCTGAACTTCTTCCTAAGCAGATGTGGATAAAAATGCAGCAACCCTGTCCTAAACATGTTTAACGGCTAGAGAGGAGACCAAAGGACATGTCTGTCTCCATGTACTCCAGTTTCAAGACCCCCAGTTAGTGTTCCTGTTTGGGACAGCCGCAAGATGCCACATCAGCAGCATCATGGAGAGGTGGGTTGGAAGAGAGGACAGGCACTGTTCCAAACTCTCACACAGTGCTTCCTGGTTTCATTACCCCAGGCAGATGCCTCTACGTAACACTAATAGGTCTGTGGTTGCCAGTTTTCAACTACTACTGTCCTCCAGGACCCAGGCATGTCTGTCACCTTAAGCCAATATCTGCACATTTCAAGCAGTCTCCTCTGCTTCAAATCCTGTAGAAAAGCCAGCACTCTGCCTGCTGAACTTGAAATGAAGATGTATGATTCAAGTCCTAACAGCCAATCAGAAGTTATAACAGCAGGCTCTAATGTTTTATTACCTCCCTAGAGCTGGAGTCAGAAGACCTGATTTTTCCAAACCCTTTACTGACCTGCTATGTGCAAAGCACACTCTCTCACTCTCCAGCTCTGTATTTCTTCTCCTGCCTCAAGTCTATTTTTCTGTTGGTTTGCACTGGAGGTGGGTTCTGCAAACAGCCTCCTAGTGTCCCCAGCCACCAGGACCACCTCTTGTCTTGACTGTGGTTGTTATTCCTAGTCTTAGTGTAACAGCAGGAATATCACACACAAGGTGTAGAATTATGGAGCAAATTCAATCATCTTTCTCAGATAGTAATCTAAGTACCAGCTGACAAATAGAAAGTTATTAAAAAATTTCTCAAGGTAACAGGACAGAGGACTTTGAGATATCTTCTTTTACACAACTTGCAGCTCAGCAATGAACTAATTATTGAAGTTAATTTGATTTCTAGTGTTTAACATACAATGACTCTTCAGTTTGGACCCATTGCTTTTTGTCTACAATACCTGAGATTGCCAAGCAGTCTCTCATTCCTGTGCTAGACAAGCACAAGATGCTTTGGTTTTCAAGACCAGCAGGTGACCTGAGTCCACAACAGTCAGAACAGTTTTGGGCTATGCCCGCCAAACCACCTAAAGCTACAGCTCCATAATGGGGCCCTTCACACTGTACCTTTTGTTTTTTTACAGGCAACTGCTTCCATATGCATTACTAATATTATTTGCACTGAAACCTTACTCTGCTGTGCAGTTCACAAACAGATCAATACACCATTTCCCCTCCACCAGAGCACCATGCTGCTTATCTGCTGCCTTTAACACACCATTTAGCTTTAGTGACATGTCACAGAGGCAGGGGAAAACAGGAAATAAAGCTCAAGAATCCACTTGACAAAAACCACTTGTTAATTGGAGTGTGTTCCTAATTGTAACTTTCTGTTTTCCCCTCAAAGAACCCCTGAGCTGTCACTGGCAGGCTGGAGGGGGCCCAGCAGGACTGGCAATAACTGTACCTGTGCAGTGGTGGTGGCAGCAGACAGTCACCTGAGGCAGACACCATGGAACCTGTGAAGGTGACATGGCACACTCACTGCCATCAATGACCACAGGATTAGTCCCTGCCATCTGTTCTTACAAAAAAGTGAATGTGCTTATTGAGGAAAGTTCTTGATTTTAATGCTGACTGAGTCACTGACTGCTGTGACCTGTGTGATTGATGCAGCTGACAAGGCTGTAAAGCTGGCACAAAGCCCATCTCAGAAACGGCTGCTGAGATAAGGCTATCATGCCAATATGATTAAAAAAATAAATAAATCAATGAACAAGAAGCAATTCCATAGACTCTTACCCACCCAAGAATACATCCTGAAAAAAAAGGTTGCCAACTCTCTCAGGATGGCCACAGCAGAAATGCTGTGGCATTTTCAAATCCCAATTTATTAATACTTTTGCTCCCAGGAATAAATAAGGAATCCACAGGACAAAGCTCCAAAGACTCTTCCTGCACTGGGAGGTACATCCCACAGCCTTGGTGACTGCTCAGAGTAAAGGAAAATGCTGCAAGCAGAGGGTCACAACCTGACACAGTTAAAGCAGTGAGTGTCCACACTGGACTGGGAGCGTGGGTGAGACTCCACTACACAGAGATCATGCTCGGCATCGACAGGCTGGCCCGCAGGGTCAGGCAGCATCTGACTGACCAAGGCCTGAGTTAGAGTCTGGGACAAATGAACAGTTTCTAATCTTCTCACATGCAGCGTGGCACCAGCCACTGCAGTTCATCCATTTTGGTGGAGAACACCCCGGGATCCCCATAGGCTGGGTAAGAAGGGTTTGTTAGCAACAAAAGATTAAAACAGTTTACTTGGAAACTCAGAGAAGCACCATTAATTTGTGTTGCTTTGCAACATTTGAACCACTTCAAACATTTACGCACCGGCTATTTAGAGCAGGAGGTGCAGGGAACACTGAGCCTCAGCACCTTGAGGAGTGGGCAGGGGACTCATGACCCCTGTCAGTTCAAAGGTAAGCTTAACGGTATGGCTAAGAAAGCCCAAAGGGAAATGCTCACTCTCAAGTATGCTGTACTCCTGCCTGAGTGACTTTTGAACCCACTAGCCAAAACCTGTGACTAAAAACTTGGATTTCCTTACTATACACAAAACTGATTATCCATTTGTGCCCCCTCCTAATGGTCCCAGTAAAGGTTGTGGAGTGCTGATGCCTCCTGACTAGTATTTTAAATGCCAAAGCAGAAAATGTAATCTGAAATAAAACTGTGGCTTCATACTCAGCTTTAACAGCTACAGCTAATTCCAACAGCAGCATTACACTACAAACCATGCAGGATTGTCTCATGCTATTTGCCATTAGTTTGGTTTTGTAGCACACTTTCTTTTTTATATTTTGGAGACATTTTTGAACATACTGATCCAGAGCCTTCAAGGGGACTTCCTCCTGCTGTCAGCAGGTATGTCACAATTTTCCTAAATGTGACTTGAGTTAATTAAAATTCTGTTGCAGATACTTCATGAAAGTAATTTTATTTAGCCTTTGCAACAAAAACCCAACTAAAGATTCTATAAGCTGCCTTTATTATTGCCCTCCAGCAGGTAACTGCTGAGAGAAACAGATGTGGCTTATGCTTGGTTAGAGCATATCTGTAAGAGGCTTAAGTCAGGAGTCCCTTAAAGAACTGAACTGACCCTACACAACAAACTATTTGACCTTATCAGTAAGGTCGAGGATTCAGTGAAAGACCACAAGAAAACAACAGGTCTAATAGGTTCAAGAAAAGGCTTCCGTGCCCACACTCAAACTGGACAAATACCTGTGCAAAAAACTCCCTGCCAAATAGGACCAGCAAATTGCACCTTTTCTAAAGGCTTTGAAATAAAAATTAAATCACCTCCCCCATATTTTTTACTAGTTAAGCTACCCTCAGAAAAAGACAAAACTGAAAAGCAGAAAGACCGTTTTCATGTTGGTCAATGGCACCGATAAATCACCATGTGAACAGAAGAGATTTCTGTAGCACACAGACATGCTGTATCTTTACTTCTCTCACCCTGAGAAATGTATAATAACCAGTCTTTACAGAACAACTATACAGTAAAATTCAACAAGGTAGCTCAATGGGTAGTTGTACACATTTCAGGTTTTTGTAATTTTCATTCTTTATCTGTGAATCCAGTAATTGTAAAATAAACTAAGTAATACAGACTCAGCTGCACCGAAAGTCACACTTCCTTCTAAGAACCATAGTGATATTGGTTTTACCGTCCTTAAACACATAAATGTTTGCTAGTTTATATGTGCTCATCAAGTTCCTTTCTGCATAAGATTACTTATTTATATTAGATTAGAAAGATGAAACAACACCCCAAGGCAGGAAAATACTCCTAAGACACTATACAGTAGTAGCAGAAAAATAAGAGAAAAGTATATCTGGGGCTAGTGCAAGAAAAACTGGTCACATTCACGTCAACCTCTTGCTGTAAGAGCCCAGGAAAATTGCAGCACTGTAGCTGGGTGCAATTTTCCTGATAATGATGGCTGTAATAGGAAAAGAGAGAGAGGTTTTAGAGGGAACTGTGAAATAAAATGATTACAAAGGTGTAGATTTGTAAAATCAGATCCATGCGCGAATTTTGAGAGTGAGTCAGTGCTCGGCATGGTGATTCTCCAACCTTTTGTCAGCCCTCCACCCCTATAATACCTCAGGGGCAGGAGGGTCTTTTATCTCCTGACTTGTTTGGTGTCTGCTCAGAAACACTCTCTCCAGGGGAAGAATACAAGGGCTGGAGATGCAATATCAGAATAATATAAGCCTTTGAGAATTGTAAGTAATGGGTGTTATTTTCTACAAGTTAGTGTAGTTTATCTCAGCTGATGTCAAGGGAGTTATCCTGGTGAAAAAGGGTGAGAGATGCTGAGTTCACTGTTTTATTCTGATGGCTCACATTGCCCACAGAATCACACAGAACCAGTTAGTTTGGAAAAGACCTCTGAGGCCAACCTTTGACATAAAACCACTTTGTCTACTAGACCATGGCAGTAAGTGCTACATGGAGTCTTGCCTTAAATACTTCCAGGGATGGTGACTCCACCACCTCCCTGTGCAGCCCAGTCACTCTCTGCAAAGAACTTCTTCCTAATGTCAAACCTAAACCTCTCCTGGCACAGCCTAAGACTGTGCCCTCTTGTCCTACTGTTGGTCGCCCAGGAGAAGAGACTGACCCCCACCCGGCTACAACCTCCTGTCAGGGAGCTGTAGAGAGTGATAAGGTCTCCCCTGAGCCTCCTCTTCTCCAGGCTCAACACCCCCAGCTCCCTCAGCCACTCCCCATAGGACTTGTGCCCCAGTCCCTTCACCAGCCTCGCTGCCCTTCTCTGGACCCGCTCCAGCACCTCAATGTCCTTCCTGAACTGAGGAGCCCAGAACTGGACACAGCACTCATGGTGTGGCCCCATCGGTGCCAAGTTCAGGGCAGAATCACTTCCCTGGTCCCGGTGGCCACGCTGTTCCTGAGACAGGCCACCTGGGCACACTGCAGCTCATGTTCAGCTTCCTGTCAGTCAGCACCTCCAGGTCCCTTTCTGCCTGGCCTTGTCCAGTCACTCTGTCCCCAGCCTGTGGTGCTCCACGGGGTTGGTGTGGCCAAAGGGCAGGACCCAGCATTCGGTCTTGTTGAACTTCATACTGTTGGATTCAGCCCATCTCTCCAGCCTGTCCAGGTCCCTCCTGCTGAGCCCCTTTCGTCATTGAAAGGGTGCAACTCCAGCAGTCTATTTCCCTGTCACTCTCCCTAATACTCCTTAGCCTTTCCACTTTTGTCTTAAGCTCTGCCATTAAACAGAGCAGATCATGCACCTGACAACACCTTACACAGGTGTCTTTTGCACTGTTTTCTGGTACTAACAGCAGGCTCCTATGCTCCCTGCAGCCAGTGACCTGGACAGCTGTGTCCTTCTGGGGGTTCTGTCTCGGTGATCACACTATTTTTAATTCAGGAGAACAGAGAAACAACATGGCAAGATGTGGCAAAACTTCTCGTCATCCAGGCTCAGCTTCACTGAGACTCAGACTGGTTTTTGAGTTGCCCACCTCTCTAAGGGAATACCTATAAATGAAACAACTGTGATGCCTGGGTGTCCTGTATCTTTCCCCATGGGACAGCCATTTGACATCAGCTACCAGAATGTGCTGTGGTTGAACTTTGCAAGTCATGCCTGATGTCACCTTCCCAGGAAAGTGGCCAGCCAAGGGCAGAGAGGGCCAGTGGAGCCCAATGCTGCTGACCTGTAGCTTGGCAGCGTTTCTCCACCCGGACTTTCTCTGGGTTCTGAGCTTTCTGCAGTAAGGTTTGTGGGAACAGAGCAGCCTTGCTTTGAAAAGGCACAACACTGTCCCTGTTGCAGACACCAACCAGTGTCCCCACCAGTGGAATGCAAGTGCTGTTCTTTGCAGGGATCACAGCCTTCAAACTAAAGTAGCAATAAAAATTTGACCCATTGCAGTAACTTTACTCAAGCTTTATGATTTTTTTCTTTAATCTAATAAAACACTCACATCATCATAAAGCAGAATATGAGAAACAAAACTCTCCCACAACACAGGCCATTTCCCCAACATGTTGTTTGTCAGTTACATGTTCAAGTATCCAGATTGATGAGGTATTTGCAACTCTTCTTCCTCCCACCATCATCAGGATAAAAGGGCCAATGCAAATTGGTAGCAAGACATGTTGCTCTACCAGCTGCATAGGGAAGGCCACTTCCCGGCACACCTGGCTTCACCCTGAGCCACTGGGGCCTCAGGAAAGCAAGCTTTGTAAGAAAGCCTGCTCTGTCCTTCAGACATCTTTTTAACAGACCATTTCCTTTACCCTTTACCTTGTACCATCACAAGCTTTTAAAGCCCCCATGCTTTGTCCTCCTGAGTGTCCTTTTATTTCTGCAGTGTGCAGCCAAGTTAAATGCCGGAATAAAAGCAGGGAACAGAAAACACAGAGGTGATACAGCAGCATGAAGCCAGTTTACCCATTCTTATCTCATTGTGACCAAAATCACAGCTCTGTATCTGTTTACAACAATGCCATGAGAAACAAAGAAAACTAGGAGTAACTTTGTCAATAAATTTTCAGATGATTTCATGTAAAGGACAAGGCAATTCAATTTACAGAAGTAAATATTTTTGGTTATGTTGGTATTTTGAGTGCAAGGCAATGAACCAAAACACATTAAGAAAGAGTTACTGTTGTATAATTAATGTTCCAAAGAAGAAAAATATTTATGCTAAGGGATGACATTAACTGCATTCCCATTTGAGTGTCTGTTATGGTACAATATTTAACTTACATGCTTGCATTTCTCAAATACCTACTACAACTTATCTTCTGCTGGACACCACACGTGCATTATTGGGCTAAGCAACATGATAATATATCAAAAGAAATTGCAAGGATTGTTTTCCAGTGTTATAGTTTTGGATTTTT
>VWZG01001685.1:0-81049 GCA_013396735.1 Grallaria varia
TTTTTTATTATTTTTTAAAATTTTTCTGTTTAACAGAGAGCACTAAAACATTGGACTAAATGGGATGTCTCAAAAATAACCAAACTTATCAATTGTCTGAAACAGGGGTTGAACACTCAGTGTTTGATCTACTCCAGGCTGGGACTGGAAAATGCTTTTGTTCATACACACCGCTTGCTTCCCATAGACAAGGAAGAAAAAAATGACATCAAGGAACATAAAAGGTGATTTAAAGAAAGTGTGAAGGAAAGCAGTTTCTTAACTGTACTGTAGGTATTCGGTCTACCTTGAAGCCCTGTTAATTCACCCTAAATCAAGACTAAACATATGGTACGTACAGATGGCTTACGCAGCTGCTCAGGCCTAGAATCCAGGTGGGTGTTTCTCTGAAGTTTTATCATATTTTATTTCAAAATTTTGTTCCAATTTTTAATGAGGAAGTGTATGAGAATACAGTAATAAAAAATGTCTCAGGTTAAGAAGGCTGGGCAATAGACAGTATCCTCATTTGAGGCTAAGATGCATTATTTTTTGGTGTCAGAGCCTTGACCTGAAATAGGAACCTTCAGGGCACTTTTCTCTATGGGTATTTCAGCATGTTGTTCAGGCTCTTACATTTTTGCTTTGTATGTACGTGGGTGATGAGATTCCTGTACTAGCTCACCGCTACACATAGTTTAGACACACCACACTAGATTTATTTCCCTAGAAGAGAAGATACCAGTGATGAAGGACTTACAGTAGAGCAGGTGGCCAGTGGGAGTTCACTGAATCAGACAAAAGTTATTTAGAGATTTTGTAAATGCTAAGTGTTCATCCCAAGACTAAATGATGCTTCTGGGTAGTGTTTTTTCCCTTTGTAGAGCAACAGACTGAATCAAATATGACCTAAGAAATACATGATCATGCTGGGTCGTCTTGTCCTTTCTCTAATGATGGCTCTGTTCTATTCTCAGCCAGTAAATTACTCGATATAAATGGTGGATATTAGGAGACTTTCATTCTGATACTTCCTGCATCATCACCCTAACTTGATTCTTGCCTTCTCTGCAGGGCTGTCTTTCACATTTAGAAGTGTATCTGAAGGAGATCTGTAATTGTTCTCTCTCTAGACCCTTGTGTCTCTCTCATTACAATGGTATTGCCTATTTTATTACCCTTACTTGGGTTATGGGAAAGAGTCAGCAGTGCCATGCTGTCTGAGTAATCAGTCTCACAGAGCTGGCCCCAAACTGCTCTGCTTGCATTTGAACGCATTCTGGTTCACTGAGGGCCTGTGGGCTAAAAGTGGTGGCTCCCTAAAGGCTTCAGAAGCACAATTAGATTCAATGTAATGCCTGATGTTATCATTATTGAAATAAAGCAGCAGCTTTCACTGTGATTATGTTTTGTTCAGATACCGCTCTTAAGATTAAAAAATTGAAGTCCAAAAATTGCAATCTTCGGGATCTCATTGAGAAGCTGCCTAATTCTAGAGTTGTCTGAACAAAATACGCAGTCAAAGTCACTAGTAAAAATGTTTTAACAGAAGTAGTTAAACACCCATTTTCACCCCACTCTTTGGACCTGAGAATCTTGATCAAAGGAAGGTTTCTTCCTGAAACTCGGGAAACGATGAGCCAAGCAGTGTTGATGTAATAATTTAGTGATATAAAAGGGATCATTCTGCTTCTCGTCCCCTTACCTGCTCTGTGTGCATCTTCGCAGCCTGTACCTTGAGGCAGTTCTGGATTTTGTCAGAGCATTTATTCATTTCCCTGAATTTGACAGAAAACTTACTGAGCAATAAAACAAGTATTTTACTTATTTCAGCCAATTGTTGAGGGCCCAAATAATTGTCAGAACTGGAAGAAAGGAGAGGAAAAGAGGAAGAGGAGGTTAGGGTTATCATTCATAGGAGCAGTTGGCAAGTAAATCTGAATTTGGTTCAGCTGCCTCACTAAAGCTCATCTTACGAAGCTGATGCCTCAGAGATGGATGGCATCGAGGACCTGTGCCTTAGTAAAGCGTTTCTCTGTTAGCCAACTTGGTTTACTTCATACTTTGGTTTTGAGAATTTAATTCTGATGTGCATTTCTCCCTCTATTCATTGATTATACATAGGAATTCTATCATATGAGGTAATGTTAGGTAACGTGTTGCAGTTCTCAGCTCCATCCCAGATCTGTGCCTACTTTCTCTGTAGGGGTGAACATTGAAATCTTTGGTCTTCTCTGAGGCAAAATCCATGTAGACTAAAATTTAATTCATGCTTTTCCTGAATCTGCAGGAGAGTTGTAGAAAAAGGACAAACAAAACAGAGAGAGGAGATTGCTTGTTATGAATAAAAAAACCATTAGCTAAAAGCAATGAAGTTATCCACCAGCTGAAGATCTTGGCTGTTTTGTTTCATTTTTGGCTCAAACCATTTCAACTGGGATTTTTGTTTACCTGTATTTAAATAGGCTTATCTACACTGCAATTTTAAACATTTTTTTGGATTGAAAATTAAGGGAGTACAGTAAGAGCCAGGCTTTTGTCAATTTAATGTAAGTCCTTTTAGATGAAATAATTTCTAAATGAAATTGCTTCAAATATGGTTCCTTTTAACTCTTCAGTAAAATTTAATTAAGTGGCTCGACCTAAAATATTGGATGTGTTTATCTCAGAGTAACCATTTTGATTATCCCCTTCAAAATAAAACACTTATCTAAGGAAAAGATGAAAAGATAGTGGTATGACTACAGCGTAATAATAATAGAGGAGATTCCTAGACTCTTTGTCAGTCATGGCGTTTTCCTGCCTGGATGGTTTCATATAAATACGTTGTTATTGCTGTAACAGAAACCCTTCCCAACCTAGCCTAGTCCATCAGGAGCCAGGGGAATGTGCATTGTAGGAAATCTTCCAAACCTAGAGTTGTTAGTTGTGAAAGAAGTGAAAGATTCAGAGAGACACTTCAGGTGAAATGTTTTAATGCAGAATAATAGAATGCAGATTCAGTTGAGCATGTAAGACTACAGATCATAAGTGGCCTTGTTAAATTAGAAAATGGAAGATTTGTTGTCTGTTTTTACAGGAATATTGTCATGTGCCTTGGTGCAATATTGGTCACAAAGTTTTATCTCAAATAAATATTGCCATTTTTGGTTTACTTCTATTTACACCACTTTTAAATAATTTTAAAGTTAAATTTACAGTATTTTATGAATTTGTCTATGTAAATGTGGTTCAGGCTAGGCATACAGAGTGGGTAAGAGGCATCTGAGAGTGTATCTACTAAGCATTTCTATCTCCATGGTAAGATGAAAGGCTACTAAAGTTATTTAGACTCTTATAGCTCAAGAATTATTTTTATTCTTGCTTGCTCAATTTCTAATTTAATTTTAGGATTACTAAAGAGGAAGATTTCAGTACAAGATTCATATACACTTGTTGACCCTGAGATTAGCTCAGTTAGTTAGAGCATTGTGCTGATATCATGAAGGTTTTGGGTTCAATCCCAATATGGGCCATTCGCTAAAGAGTTGGATTTGAGTTGGATTTTAGTTTTGATTTGACTCTTGTGGGTCCCTTCCAACTCAGAATATCCTGTGAATTTTCTCTGTGAAATTTAATGTTCAACATGGAATCTGAGATACGTTCAGATTTTTCATCTGCTTTGTACAGATGGGAAGAAAAACCCATAAGGGTTCAAAGGATCATAAATACATTCATGTGATAGTGCTTTAAGTGTGTGTTGATGAAGCATCTAAGTTTCAGGACAAAATATCTCAAAAAATATACTGAACATGAAATAAAAGCTTTAATCTCAAAACTAAGTTAAATTCTTTTTGAACATTTGTGAGAGCTTGGCTGACTTCTCCTCATTATATTTTTCTTTCTATATATCTGCTTTTGGACTATTTCCAAACAACTGTAAGTGTAAAGTAGAACACCTTCTATCCTGAGATTTTCAGTCCAGCTTGATTTTTAAGAGGAATAATAGTTTAGATGAGAAAAAATATTTTTGTATGCCTGTACAAACCAAATTTTAGCTCAGTTTAGGACTCTAAACACATTTATTCATCCAGGGTATGGGCAGAATATAAAGTGGTGATTGTACAGAAGCCTCAGAATCAGTGATTCTAGGCACAGCAGTGGATTTAGACTAGCTTTTAATCTCTCAGTTCTAATTTAAAAATAAAACACAAAGTTTCTTTGTGCTACCTAGTTACAGTCTAGAAGTTAATGGTGGCTCCAAAGCACTATGCAAAGCTGCAGACTTTTTTGACTTATTCCCCACAAATCAGTTATTGAGCTAAAGTGGCAGTGAAGGGCTCAGCGTTTTATTTTTTATGGTCAGTGAATGAAGTCTGATGAAACTTGCAAATAGGTGTACATGACAAGGGGGTGCAGAGGGTCTATCGGCGCTAGCCCGGTAGCTCGGATGCTGTAAACACTCACATAAAAGCGACGCTTGCAAGTGCTGCTGTTGGCTACAAAGAATTTCTAATCCCATTTGAAGTTCATCCAGAACCTTGCAGTAGAATAACAAAGTAACCTTCTAGCAAAAGAGCTAATCACCTTTGGGACAAGGAAATGTAAACAAAGAAACGATCTTAAAAATTATGATTGAAGCCCACAGGCTTTATGAACTTGGCAGTTAGCACGGTATTGCTTTACAAAAAACCAGAAACCAATACCAATGTGTCTCTTGGGCTAGGAATTAAATTTATAATGACTCAGATTAACTCCTTTGCTTTTAATGCAAGTCTCAAGACTGCATAATAAGGTATACTTAGAATCATAGAGTCGTTTAGGTTGGAAAAGACCTCTTGGATCATGGAGTCCAAGCCAGCACTGCCAAGTCCACCACTGAACCAGGTCCCTAAGTGCCAGGTTGGTGACTCAACCACTTTCCTGGCAGCCTATTCCAATCCTTGGCAGCCCTTTCCGTGAAGAAATTTTTCCTAATATCCAATCTAACTCAAGCTGCAGTGCAGCTGCGGTGGAGCAGGTCGCTTTCTGTAGAGTTAATGAGCAGACAGGATATCCTCCATGCAGAAAACCGTTATGTTTTCTACCTCACTACCTACTTCAGATCCTTTGATGGCTGAAAAAGTATTAGGAAATGAGTAGTGGCTTATTAAACAGAGGTCACAATGGAGTGAAGGATAATGCTGCTGAATTCCCTATTTTTGCTATGGGAGAGACATAAATTGGATAGTTCTATAAAATTTGAGGTTGCTTCCTATAAAATACATGAGCAAATAAAATTACTTTTAGACTATCATGCTTATAACTGTTGATTTCCCCAGTGGAATTCATTTTAGATCCTTTGACTGGGGAATGAGGGAAGAGAGAAAGAATTCCAGTGAGTGCACAGAGTTGATGCCTGACAGCAAATGCCAAATTCCTTGTGCTGGCTTTGAATCAGACATGCCTTGCACCAAGACAGGAGCTGTAGCGTCATAGGTTTCTAGGGACAACAGAGTTTAGGAAAGGACACTGGGGTAAGAGGGAAGGGAAAACACAAAAAAGCTGGGTTAGGTTGTATATTAAAAGAGAAAAAAATAATTCTCTGGAGATATGTCCTGTGACAAATTTGTATAGCATTGAATCTGAATGAACCAACAGTGTTTTCCAGAAACCCAACAGAGACCCTAAGGAATTACACAAAATACTTCACTGGATGATTTCTCTCTTCTACAGTCTTACAAGCCTTTCATAAAATTTCTCAGTGGCAACCTAAGACCAAGACCTATAAAAGCAATAGAGTGTGCTTATTTCTGACCATGTGTAAAAGAATAATATGGCATGGTGTCTGGTCACCTTTGATTCCTTAGCTCAGCAAGTCACTGCACGCTTACAGCTTTCTTCCCCAGAGACACCCTTAAAGAGGAGTTCAGAACGGACTTAGACCTGTGCTGAGATTTTATGGGCATTCTACTCTGCCAGTTACCTGATCTCTGAACATAGTAAAGTTATACAGAAATGCATGGATTACAAAGATGCGTATATGTATGCACATATAATCATAACATGCTGATAAACACAGAGTTGGTCCTTCCCCCCAAAATTCTAGAGGGTGTCTCTGTAAAAGGATAGCTAGTTCAAATTTGCTGTCACGGTGGCCTTCAGAGAGCAGCAAAACCAATGGAGGATGTTCTGCACATGGTACTGGGGCTCTGCTGCATGGATATACTAAGCATAACGTGAGTAATTAGTTATTATTAGACTCCTGTCCAGTCTAATTATCAGGTTTGGAATAGAAAAATACATGGCAGGGAACTGCTGCTCTTGGGAGGGAAAAAGGCAGTAGAGCAGCAGACAGCCTTCATTTTTCAGAATGCTTTAGAGAGCAATGCTAAAACAATGTTCTGTATAAGTGACTTTGGAAAAATTGATGTTAAAGTCAAGTCATAAACATTTTTAATGCATGAAATAAGACGGAAATCTGTGACCTACTTTCCAAAGTGATTTAGATGTGATTTATACTAAGGAAATGCAAGTTACATGCAAAATTGTAGGGTTTTTGGTTTACATCATTAAGTGGGTAAAACTCCTTAGGGAGAAATTTTCATCATTAGGGAAGTATGAGTGTGAACACTTTCATATGAGCATGGTTGCATTTCTGGGTGAGAAGTGTAGGGGTTGTTGATGTAATTATGATGATATAGATAAAGGAGAACAAAGTTTAATGTAGGTGTGAGAACCTACTTTCACTCAATGGATGAATGCAAACACACTTAAAAAGCTGAACTATGACACCTTATTTTCAGAGAGTAATTTATCTCTTAGATGAGCCAAATCATCTCAATGTTCCCATCTTGTCCAGATGTGCTAGATGTCTAACAGAGCCACTACAGGTAAATGCCTAAATGAACATGGATTATATCCAGATCCTCTTCACAATAAGGTCCAGCCATAGCGTTCCTGTGTAGGTTGCTAACAATTTGGCTAACATTACTCATTAACTAGTTCCTGCTTATCACAGACCACTCTACCAGAATATAGAAAGACACAGATATCTTATAAATATTTGACTTCTATTACACTCGTCTTGCTACAACTGACACCAGTTATCTGTTCCTTGAATCCTCAGTGATTCTTTTCTTTCATTCAAGGATTGCTACAGAAAGAGAATTTTTAGAGTCTGACTTGTAAGAAAAGGAAATCTGGATTTCAGACATTTCCCATCTCCTCCGTAGTTACACATTGTGGAACTCAAAGCCGTACTCTGCCTGTCTCAGCTGTCTGCACATGAAGCAGTTGTGCAATATGGGGCAAATCCTCTGTGCTTAGAGTTGAGGAAGCAGTTTGTTTCATTTTATTTAGGCTAGTGATCTCATAGAGCTTTTGGCCTCATGAAAATGACTGATAGATTAATAGCCTTTTATTTTGAATAAAGCCATTGTTTAATAAGGTCAGTTTAATCTGGAATCATATCCACATGGACTAGGTAAACTGGAATAGTTTAGGCAAGGAAGGAGAATACATTATTCTGTTAAATTGCACTGTCATTATGTCAATCAATTTTCCTAAGTTGACATGTTCTAATGACCTGATTCTATGAGACTGGAAACATATCTTGCAAATCTTATTTGCAGCAGTTCATATGACTATATTTTTTAAATTCCTTTTATAATTATTTACTTCATTCCTTGCCAGATGATAGACATTTCTGGACATGGACAGTAATATTCTGTGCCTGCACCTCTAATTTACATATTCAGCTCTCAAAGGCAAATTTTCAAGATAATAAAACACTGCAGCCAAACTACTCTATCTGGACCTAAATTTTTTAAGCTCAATTCAATTTTGTTAAGTTATAAACCTTTCTAGATGCGCCATCATGATGGAATAGAAAGCATACTCTTAAAGTAGAAAAATTTTGGTGTCAGGTGTGTTCAGAGTGAATTATGGATCCATTTAGAATGGCATAAAAAGTTTTCATTTGCCTGTTATAACTAGATGAGTATGTGTCCATTTTTTTCTGATTGTTGTTGTAATTTTTCCATTAAGAAGGAAAAGAAGCATCTGCCTCAGAAGATCTTATTGACCACAAGACCAGATTACGTGTTGGTGAGATGGGAGCCATATCCTCAGATATATTGGACCTGCTACTTCCCTCTTGGTACCTCTTGTGTCAGCTGGAGGAGATCAGAGGCTCTGAGAAGCCACCCTTTTTCTGCCTTGGAAAGCTGGTCTGATTACTTGGGAGGTATAATTCCCTTTCCCCAGATGGTTAGGACATAGTTCCTTCTGCCAAATGCAGCTGAAATTGCCTGACATTTCAAAGGCTGTGTGAGGAAGATGAGATGGATGGGGTCTGATGGATGGGCAGAGGGGCTGATGGGTTTCCCCACGTAACTTTTGCACTCCCTTTTCACCTGGAAGGAGGATGAGTGTGTTCCCCCACCAGCTGGGGATGAAGGAAGAGGCACTTGGCAGGGTTGGAATGACCCTATGGTACCTCCTGCCTCCTCTCCTGCCTGCATCAACAGTCCACGCAAGGCGCTTTTGTCCCTGAGGGAAAACAGGTATTAAATGCTAAACTTTACAAGAACATGAAAAGTTCTGACACGCACATTTTCCTCCCTTCTTTTTTTCCTTAAAATTAATTACTGTTACTGTAAATATCCCTTTTGTTCACATTCTTGTCCTGCCTGTCTCTGAATATTGGCTAATAAACTGTTGGATTCTCAGCAAAATTCTTCTCGGACCTCTCTGAGATGGATTTTCACACTGTTTGTCATCTCTGGAGTGTCTGCTCAGCCTCCATTAAAAAATAATTATAGTAAAGTTAATTGGGTTACTATAGATTTATATGTTGGTGTAGAAAATACAGTCACCTTCTTCTTTCCATGTTTCACTTTTTTATAATCTGACGGGGGATGATGAACCTTAGTCACTGATCCAGAGCACATTCATTCTGTCTCTGGGCTTGCTTGTGTTAGGTAGTTTTTCTTAAAAGAAATATTATTTTGCTATCAAAGCAGCCAATTCATTGAAAAGTGGAAGGAAGATACCAAAATGTCAGAATCAGTAAAAAAATAAAATGCTTTAAGTGTCGTTGGAGTCACTAGTAGAAGTGGTTTTGTTACTGTGTTGCCAAGGCACCTCTGAAAGTGGCGGTGATCCCCTAGCTCCTGGTAGTTGGGTGGTTTGCAGGAAGAAGTTGTTTGGGATTATAATGAGAATATGTTTGTTCAGGGTTTTGTGTGTTTTTTTTTTTTTTTTTTCTCTTTGTCCCCCCTCTCTTTTTGTATTAGTCAGCTTTGCTGGCTCTATTCTATGCCCAAGAATTTGAGTTTTTTTTCCAGAATACCTGAGTCTGTGATGTATAGAGCATCTTCAGTTTCTATAGAGTCTGATAGGAACTGAAGGGCTCTTCAGGCCAGCAGCTATACCATAGGTTTATATCCTCTATATCCTTTTTCCCTCATCCGACAGCAGTGAAGAAATCATCCAAAGTGGCTGCATATTTGGTGCTGCAGGCAGTACAATGACTCTAGAAACTTCTGAAAGCACAAGAGTAAACAGGATTGCTTCTGGGCATCTTCAAAGACTGAAAAAACCCCCACCTTCTGCATCTCCTCAATCTCCTTCTGTTTGTAGACATGAACACTGTCAACAGCATTTGCTTCACTCAGGGGAGCATATGCATCTCAATATGGCCTTTAATTACTCAGTCGTAAACTATTCCTCAAGTAATATGGAGTTGTATCCATATTGGTCTGTAACCTCAGATCACTGTTTGCTGCTCTGCATGAGCCCCTTGTGTAAGAAGTACGTAGAATTGCATAGTAATATGTTATAAAATACTTACATATTTTAATGCTGTCGGTAGACAACATTAACTATCAGTTTAAAAAAGTTTAGTATTGCAGTGCTGCTGCTTGCAGTGTATTTTTCTACCCACAAACTCAGCACAGCTTTGGTGTGTGTGTTGACCTTGGAGGACAGATCCTCACTGAGGTCCCAAAAGCTGCAACAGGTGTTATGTGACCTGAGAAAAGTTCTGGGGAGCAGTCATGAATATGAATAGGTTTTTGAATTGTGATGAACATATGCCCCATTGTGGATTTATGTTGAAAAACTGCAAATGTTAGCTTAAGTTTGACTTCTGGAATTCCTAATGATTGAAGTTTCTATTAGTCTGTTGGTTTTGGTGATACTATTTGAAACACAGCTCTTAATTCTTCCATCTAGACATGCTTGCACAGACCTACTTATGTAGAATTCCACAGGACTTAAATCTTACACTGCAATAGGCTGTGGGGTTTTTTTGTTTGTTTGTGGGGTTTTGCCTTTTTTTTTCCCCAACGCCTGCAGTTTAAGTTAAGAATGGACACATTTAAAATATTTGAGAATCAAACGAATGACCTCACATTTCCTGTGGGGAGTGTCAAGACATTGTGGAGTATAATTTTAGGGATGAAAATGGGTAGTGGTAGAAGGAAATGCTGATGTATCCGAAACTCTGCAGTCCCAAAGGATGCCACTGTAATGTAATTGCTAGAGATTAAAGCAGGAGAGAAGGGGTCTTCACTGCCTGTCACGCTGTGCTAACAACAAACACAGCACATTTTAAAATGATTAATGGTGAGAGGATAAAAAACCTATTAATTTTAACAGATGTTAATAAACAGTATTTAATAGGAAGTAGGCTGTACAGGATGTCTGATATTTATTTATGTCTAGTCAGGGGTATTAAAAGAGAGGATTATAAATTATTCCTGACATCTCGATTCTCAACAGAATTCTGTTGCATGTAGAAAGGCTATGCAATATCTTTAGTTTATTATAAGCTATTTGACCTGTGTGTGGTTATGAAATGAAGTGTTGACAAATGTTTTCCTCTAAGCAAGAACCAGTCCTGTCAGCCTGGAAATGTGGAATTCCTCTGCTTCAGCTAGCACTAACTCTTAGGCTCTGTTCTATCATTTTGAGGTGTTGGCTGTAATGAAAAAATGCAAGTTTAAAGAGAGATGTTTTAATCAAATTTGGGAGTAGGGCACTGGAAATTTTGTGCGTGGCTGAGGATAAAGAAAAGGGGTAAGAAAAGCAGGGAAGGAATGGTTAAGACTGTTTTCCCCTCAGAACCTTTTGTGCTGGTATGGAGTAGTGTGCCAAGATAAAAAACCAGCTAAATCGAAAAACTAAAACCATCAAGACTCTGTTATACATGGATACAAGGAGAAAAGCTGCAAATGAATTGTGGTGTGCAAAAGGAGGAGAAACCAGACCCTTAGTGTTATAAGTCAACACAGCCCTGTGTGAATTGAATAAATACTGAAGGAACAAGCAGAGGGAAGAAAGTACCTGCTTGTTCAGCATACACTGAGAATGATGCGGCAGGGAAGATGCTGCGTGCACTGAGGATGTGGATGTGGTGTGGAAAGAAAGGACATAACCAAAGAAAAGCAGGTAACGTGATGAAATCCCTTCTTTCCCTGGTCCTGTGCTTACAAGATGCTGTTAGACTTATGAGCAGACCTGGCTACAGAGCTGTGGGCTGGAGTCCAGCCTGTTGAGTGCACAGAGCCAGGTACTGCTCAGTGGGAATCTGGTACTAAACAGTTCATGTTTAAACACTTCACTCTCGCCACCCTCAATGGTTACTATAGAAGGAAGCTTTGCTTTTCTTGGCTCAAGTATCTCTTGTCAATCGACTTCTTTATGAATTTAATCTATTTGCAATAAATCTCCCACGCGCAATAAATATGCAAGCCTTGTCTGATAACAGCCATGCTCTGTGTAAAGACATGACACTTATATTAATGAAATGAAGAGAATTGCACATTCTGCTGTATTATTAACACCTGAACTTGCTGTGAGTAGTAAAATGTATTAAGTAGCAAAAGCAGGAAGAGATTGAGATGAGGTCCAGTGGAGTAATGGGCAGGTGTCCTACTGAGGATAAGTCCTTTGTAAAACCAGAGGGCCTACTGAAAGTTCCTAGAGGGGATATTTCCCTACTGCAGAGCAGCTTTCTGGGAGGAAGACCTAAGAAGTAAGATGCTGTATGTTGGTTTTTTCCCACTATTTTGATTACAAAACCTTCTGCAATTCCTAATGCAAACAGAGCTCCAGGTTGTCATCCTTTCTGTCTCAAAAACAAAGTCTAACTTCCACTACAGTCTCACCACCACAATTCTTATACAAGCTGCTTTCAGACTTTCCTTACTCTTGTCTCTCCAGAACTATGTTCTTTTCCACAATAATCTATTTCAGAGAACATTATCTCCTCCTGATCCTTCCTGGTTCTCCATGGTGCTCCCACTGTCCCTGAACATCCTCCTACTGAAGCCCTTTTGTCCTTCATTCCTCACAGACTTCTCATTCCAGGTACTCTATCACTACCTATTCTCTTACCTGTACCCATTGTGGTGGCTGGCATCTCCTGCTGCTATGCCTGTGGCTGATATTGTGGGGGTTTTCGGAGGGGAGGGGGAGAGTAGGTAAGGGAATAAGGAAGGACTTAAACTCCTCTTCCTCCAATCCAGAAGCAGCCAGCAATTATTAAAACAATAAAAATCATATAGTGGAGACATAATTAACCTCAGTTCTTTAGCGGTCTCTCAGTTGTCCATGGGAAGGAAAACAGCTGCAGCTGCCCAAAGTACAGAGAAGGCCAGCTCATTCTAGTAGGTTGTAAGTCAACCTCAGTGGAGACTTAAAAGAAATTCATCAATATTTACATTTAAGTTTTGTTTCCTGTGGTTCAGGTCTTCAGTTCTTGGTATTTTCTCAGACATTTCAGTATACAGACTGGCTGGGTTTGTGCTGTCCCAGCACTAATAGGGCCTGGACAGGATGACTGTATTTTTTTCAAATCCAGGAGAAGCCTCATACTTTGTTACACACACTTCCAAGGCCTTTTTTTCATGCAGATTTGGAAGCCTGTGTGCAGGTGCTCATGAGCAATGCTCTATGCTGAGCTCGAGGACAAGACATATCCCATTAGTCATGAGCTACATTTGCATAGCACAGCATTCTAAAATTCTCTTCGAATAGCAAGGAACAGGCAATCACTACTAGCCTGGGGTCAGAGAAAAACTTCCCCTCAAGGCTATGTCATGTTTGTCTTGAATTTTCCTCCCCAAGCAGGTGGTGAAGCGTTGTTAGAGCAGGATATCAGATGTGACAGCCCCAGGGCAATGTGTGCTCCTTTGTTCGCCTTTCTGCCTCTGAGGCAGCTGGAGGTGGAGTACCTGTTTTTCATTCACTCTGAGAGTCCAGGAAAGATCTTTAACACATAGAATATTGCTTTACACCTAGCAGGATTCCTTATTTCTGTTGCACACCAACAGTCTTGAATTCTTTAGTGAAAAGTGGCGTTAAGAGTTTGTAGTGCAAGGTGACCACCCAAACAGGGAGTCTTTAAAGCTATGTGACATTGCAATTCTCAATGCTTGTGCTTTATGAAAGGCAGGAAGAGTGACCACACACACACACACAAACAGCTGAGACACAGAACATTTGGGGAAGGGAGGAAACTGTTTTAATAGGAAGAGAACAGAGACAAAGGTCTCCTAGGTGGGAAAGGCAGGCAGCGGGAAGGGGCTGTGCTTCTGCACAAAGTTTGACTTTCAGGCTTTCATCTTCACGCATGTCTGAACATGTGGATGGTATTCCACCTGAATTCCTGAGCTTCCCATCTGCCAGAACTTGTGTGGCCATCCTCAAAGAGGCCAGTGCTGGGGTGTTGCATGCTCTGTCACTGGGGTCCTACACAGAACAAGGCCATCAGACCTGAGGCCAGATGTGGGTTTGGTCCAGAATTCCCTCCAGACTGCAAACCTGCATTACTGAGCCTTAATTCTGTTTTCACTTATCATCTCCAGCTGTTTCAGCCTGCAGTACTAGCTCTTTTATTAGTAGCAGCTGCACCAAATTTCAGAGGCAATGCTCTTGTTAATTTTGCCTGAAGCAGATTCTGAGTGGCTTGAAATATCTCTAATCTAATTGTGCGTTTAATATTTGTGTTACCATTCAACACCAAAAGTGAAGACCAGAATTATGCTCAGTAACAGAGAAAGAAGAAAATATTAAGTGGACTACCTTTGGCTTTTACCTTTCTGCTACTCTATTTGTTCGGGGGTTTATGAATATAATAAATTTCAGGGACTAAGTGGAGTCTATTCAGTCTATTAAGGCTCATTTTCTTTTAATACTCCAATCCCCTCGGGATACCATTTGCCCTAATTGTTTCTTGAATGATCCTCCAGTGTTTAAGCTTCAGCCTCTGACTCATAAGCTATTCTGCATACACTTGTGGCTCAGTGCAAAGGAAAATAGGACACATAACATCTGTTTCAAATTTGTTTTTCTTTGCTTTGCAATTATGCTCCTTGTCCTCTTATCCGTCTCCCAGAAAAAAAAAAAAGTCCATCTGACATTAACTATACTGTTTAAGATTTTATATACCAAAATTAAATTTCCTCAGACTACATTTTTATAGTCTATAAATTCAGATTTTGCGGTCTCTTCTCATACTTCTTTGTCCTCAGATCAATAGGGCTGCCCTCATTCTTTAAAACATTACAAACATTAGGCAGGCCCATGAAGTTGTGCGGGGCAGAAGGACAGATTCTGTCTAAGGGAGAGTGCAGCCAGACTGCTTTTTCTACTCACAACTGGTTTGACTTGTGACTTAAATTCCACACATACTTTATTTATTTATTTAAATTTTAAAATGCCTTTACATTGTTTGGATTAATCTCTCTCATAAGGAAATAGTTATTTTTAACTGTTCAGTATTTTCAGACCAATATCTATTATTTTCAACATTAAAATTTGATTTCTGTAGAAGTCTTACTGGAAAGTGACAAAATTTTTAAAAAATCTAGTCTATGACACTGGTAAAGCAGCTTATTTCTTTGAATTTTCCAGTGTAATTTGAAGCGTCTCCAAGTTCTCTGATTTTGTTTGGAACCTATTTCAGTCTTATAGAACTTGACTTCAGGAAGGATATTTATTTGACATTCAGTTTGAATTTCCCATTCTTAAAGTCATGTCATTGCTGATATGTGTATTTTCATATATTGTACTAAACGATGTCTTACACCCATAGCAAGAGTCTCTTCTCTTGCCCTTTAATACTACGCTTAGCCAAGCTACACACACTCAGTTCTCTTAATTTCCGTATATTTAGTCCTACTGTGGCCTGACCATTCCTATTTCTGCTTTCTGAGCTTCCCCCAGGTCCCCCTGGAGGTGACTGAGCACTCCCAGCTGAGTGTAGACCTGCAGGGCAGTAACACCAGAGCCTGTCCCACAGCTGTGCCAGCTGCCAGCAGTGAAAAAGGCAATGGAGCCATCACAATTTATATCAAGTATAGATCTGATTCTATGCCTTATCTTGTTCATCCCTGGTATTGTATTGTAATATGATACCTTCATTTAGGCAGCCTAAAACTGCTAAAGTATTTTCTGTAGTTATATCACTTGCAAGTATGTCTTACAAACAACACTCTATCTCTTAAACTTCTGCTATAACACTGATACTTCCCACATTCTTCGTTGATATTATTTCATATATAAAATTAATGTCCTCTCAACTGCCATACAAGAGCAGGTGTATATTTTAATGTATCTACTTATGGGATTTTTAAAATGTATTTCTATGATTTCCAGATCTGGTCTTCGTTATTTCTTTACCACAACCAATTTTTGATGCACTTTCCAAACTACTAAACTCAAATTTTATATTCTACAATTCTATGGTGTACATGTATTAAGTATATATCTTACTTACACTTTATATTTCTATTTAATAATATGTCTCAACCTTTAAATTTCCTTACCTTAGGTTTCTTTCCTATTCTAAATTATAGATAAAAAATCTTCATCTGGTTGAAATTGTAGTTTTTACCTCAGGTTTACATTTTTGATGCAAAAACTTCAGATTAAAGTAGGTTTTTTTTTTCTTCAAGCTGCTGATTTTCATCTAGATAAGTCTTAGTCAGACATAGCGTTTACTATAAGAAAAGACAGAATTCATACTGTAAAATATTATCAGTACATTTTCTAAAGTGATACAGAAATTCTTATGCTCTGGTTTTATGCTCAGGTTTTTCCACTGAAAGAAAAGAAAACTTTAAAGTGGCAAGTGATGGAGGAAAGTCTGTCATCAATTTATGTCTTCTTACTTAGGAGAGACAGAAAAATAGGAAAAAGACAGAGAATTTGGAAAACATGTCTATATTCTGTTCCTTCTTCTTTTCCTCATCTCTTAATGAGGAAAATAATGAGGAGAAAATGAGAACAGTCAATTTTTCTATTTTTTTTAAGCACTTCGAATTCTTCTTATTAAAAAAGTTGATTTAAAAATTGAGTTCATTCTTACTGATGATGTTTGGAAGACAGAATGGAAAATACTGAAGAATTTTCAGTAGTTCCTACTGAAACCATATGTCAAACACTACTTAAGATCTGGGGGGTAGTTATGTAAAGCGTATCTGTATGCCTGGGTTGTCCCTTTCTCAGGCTGTTTTCTGCTCCCCACTCTCTTTTCCTAAAATGTCAGTGTGACTGTCGATGCCTGTAATCCTTCCCTGACATAGTTCCCAACAAATGGGAAGGTGCTGTGCCTGCTTGCGCAGTGAGGGATAGTCAAACAAACCGCAAGCAGTGCAACAGCCGTGGCTGTAGCGGCAGTGAAATACACAGCAGAGAGCAAGTGGAGTGGAAAATACAGGGATAGGTTCTGGGACATTGCTTGTGCAGCCACACACTTTAGTACCTTAGTCTTGAATCGTTCTGTTTGCTGAGTCTACGGGGAAGTTTCCAGCTTCAGGATGTATAATTTTCTCCCTGCTGCTCTTAGTTGACAAATGTCCCTGGTGGGCGAGTGCATGAAACCTGATAGACTGATTGGCCTTAATGGGAATGCTCTGCTGCCTAGACACTGCTCTGGGGCTTTCCAACAACTGCAGCAGTGTGCTTCAGCTGAGCACCATACTTGGCTCTCTGTGTCTCACTCTGCTAAAGTGCAGGATTCAACCAGAGCTTATGTCTCAGCATCCCTGAGCCTTTTATTACACCAGAGAAAATTGATTGTAGTAGCACAAAAATGTGGGTCATGATTGTGTGTCCTCTTTCCTTCTCCTTGAAATGACAAATTTAGATGATTAATCTCTATGCAATCTATTTCTTTGTTTGGCTTCCAAACAGAGAATGTCAGAGAAAGTGGTACATATATTCTTTACACTAACTGACATGAGGCAGAAGGCAGACAAATAAATATCCTCTGTGTTCAGAGCTCTAACTAACAATAACAGTATTACAATGAGAGGTGTATGACCTCACATGGATTAAAGTAAAGTGAGTAAATACAGAGCCTCTGCTGTGAAAGCTTTGTGAATAATGGGGAGAGCTTGTCTAGGTGTACATGCCACGTGAATAGTAGCCCTTTGGAGAGTGTATGATACCCTTTTTATGGAGGGCTATAAGGAAACACAGGTCAAGAAAATAAGAGTACACCAAAGTGATGGAGAAAGGGCATTTGGAGGTGCTATGATGAAGGCAAACTAGTGAAAGAAGACCAGAGAGTTGAAAAAACCTTTCTCTCGTCAAAAGGTAGTGATCAAGGAAGGAAAACAGCTGGTAAAAGGAAAGACGAACAGTATCACTGGTGATCATTTGTCTTTACAAAAGAGAGGTCAACCATCACATAGCGGGGTTTTTAGTGTAAGAGAGAAGGACAGCTGGTGAGTGAAAGCACCTCATAGATATTCAACATTTTATCCCAGCTGCAATAAAGCTTAAAAACACCAACACCCTTTGACTGTTGGTCCGTAATGCAGGGAACTTGAAACTCAAGTTCACTTAGGAATTTTCAGGCTACTCCTTCGAAATTCAATGAGAGCATAAAAGTTTCTTTTCAGAAGCAGCTTTTTGAAGACACTAATGGGATTAAATGCTCAACTACTATTGACTCTTAATGTAAGTTAGGCATCTGACTTCCCTTTATGCCTTTGAAAAACTCCTTGTTAATCTTCACAGTTTACAATTTGCCCTCTGAGACTGCTCTCTCTTAAAATAAATAGACTCTAATCCTCCTGAGACTTTGAAGGGCTGTACATATTGCAAAATCCCCTCAGGAATGCAGTATATGTGATGAGGGAGAATTCTTGTTCGTTATTTTGCTCAGGATCTCTTAGGCAGTTTCATGCATAAATAAGAGAGCCTGAGCATACACCAGATCAACTAATAAATGAAAGTAAAGATGCAGAGCAAAGTGTCTCAGTCTTGAGATCCACTGTGAAAAGAGCAAAGCAAAATCACTATGGTAGTATATGATATGTGATTAAAAAAATCTAGTGTTATTTAATGGCAGTACCCAGAGAAGAAATCTCCACCACATCCCACAAACTAAACACTTGCTTGTGCCTCCTGCTCAAAGGGAAGCCCTTGCCCAAAGGTCAAATATTATGAAGAACCGCTTCCATTGCCTCTTTCCAGACTTACAAAGCCACAAAGGCCTCTATAGTTTTGAAATCAGCTGCACTTCTGGAGCTAATGCCCTCATTTGCAAACATCTTTGCTTCTTCAAGGACTCCTGTGACTTTTTTGCTCTCCAGGGTATATTACTCATGACTTGATGAATGGCTGTATCACATCCTGAACTAGCATTATCCTTCACTAAACTGTAAACAGATGTGTGTTCTCCACATTTAGTAGACACTTCTCTGTTCACATTACAAATCTGAGCAAGAGCAGGTTAGAGAGGCAGTGTGTGGAAGTGGAAGGAAGAACATGGAAACACCAGTCAGGAAACGAACTGGAAAAGTAAATGCATAATACCCGTGCCAATCAGATACTAGCCAAACCAAAGGTAATTCAGACTTCTAAACTTAATGATCTCTGAAGCCAGTAAGGTGAGCTTGGATAGATAATCTCTGTGAAGTTTGAGTGATGACAAAACCCGGTGAAGTCACAAACATTCCAGAATCAAATTGATTCACTAAGATTGTCCTCAGGTTTGGCAAACTGAACATAGATGGACCAACTTGGACATGAGATTAAGGGTGCCGTCTTACAATGACAGGTCCAGCTCGGAGGAAAAGAGCAATGTCTCTTCCCAAAGACAGCAGACATTCAGATTATCAGCAAGACACGAACTGAAGTCCTTAAATTTTATTTAAATATGTTTCTCTTATGTTTCTCACTTATGTTTCTCTCTTTCTGAATTTAGAAACAGAAAACATTTTACAGAAAGTGGGACTGTATCAGTCACTTAGACTTTTGCAGACTTTGTGAGAGAAGGTAACATTAGAGAGCATCCTCTTGCTGGTAAGGCCAGAACTGTCAGCCTCTCATAGCCTGAAGTACTTGTTGGCACCTGGAAGCCAATTTTACATTTGGAACTCGCATGGATTTCCACGGAAATCTCAACCGAACTGATTTTGCACAATTTTGCATGATTCCTTAACTGTGATTATTATTCTAGATGTCATATCAAGGAAAATAACTTCACAAACACTGATAATTTTATATAGTTATTGCTATTTCTGAGTGTCCAGGATGAAGGTGAGGTTCTCTTTGTATTTCTGAAATTATGAATCTGTCTGAACAATCAGTGCTGTTTAGTTTTCTAGTATGCAACTAGGTCCCTGGGGTGATAGTTTCTGACTTCTGTGTCTGCCAACCTAACAACAAAAGCAATTGTTCTCAGAAGAAGACCCTGCATATTTAGCCTTTTCATTATTTATTACTTATTCATATGTCACCGTTCGTGTATTAATGTATGTTTTTGGAAAAAAATTTAAAAAACTATAGCTATATGGAGCATAGTTTAGAAGCACAGCAATAAAGAAAAAAAGCATAGCTAAGACTCTCACTTGAAGTATAGGTACATCTGCAGATCTATTTCATGGTGAATCAGAACAAACAATTAGAGCAATGATTATACTTTTGCTCTGATGGCAGAAAATGTTGATAAATCCCATTCTAGAACACCTGATAAGTCAAGCAGATACTTGCCTGGAATTAAAAGATTAAAACCATGTGTAGATTTTTAACACTGCTGATTTGTAGTTACCCTTTTTTTCTCTTGATAGACTGTGGATAATGCAAGACTGTGCCAAATACTCGAGTCAGTTCTGAACTTGCCACTTGGGGCACTTCAAGTTGTGTAGGTATTTCAGATCTTGGCTTTGCCTGGGTTTCTCTGGCAGTGCAGAGCATTATGTGTACTGGGTAGAAAACTATCCCTACATTCCCGCACAGCTTGAGTTGGGGAGATGAGTTTACTTATCCCTACAAAACAGCACTGCTATGATAACATTTCTGAAACAGATGTGGTATTCTCAGTGGTATCTGGTTTCCACTGCTGAAGCAACAATTGCTCTGCCTGAGATTTGGAAAATATACAGGGGTACCAGGTCCTTTCTACAGCAGTTGCCACATCGAAAAAGTCATCATCTACTAGCAGCTCCCCCAAGCAAGAAGACTCGGATACCTAGCTTGCTGGGCTATAGCAATAGCAACTTTAATACTGTACTGCATGGTGAATTTTATGTAATCTCAAGCACTGAATACACCTGACTAGCTGTAAAGTTGTAGCAAACTTTGCAAAAGAATAGAGAAGAGTGAAGAAATATTTTGCTGCAGTGGGATAGAAAAGGACAATGCATGTCAGTGGAACATCTTTCAACTAATTATTCTTACTCTTGCTATTTAATTTTTGCCCTTCAAGAAAAATATTACTGAAGTTAATTTCAGCTTTAAATGTTGCTAGAAAGTGTTAAGGGCTTCTCAGAGTGCCCACAATGGCAGTTAGAACAGAGATTGAAAACCACTTTGGCCAAAGAGGAGAAGGATCTTTTGGTTTCTGAGATATATGCTTAGTGTATGGATACTAGCTTACTGCAATTTATGTTTCATTTGACAGCTGGACCCAGATCATGTACTCTCTGCCAACAGCTGTTTCCATAGGGCCCAGAGGTGTGGTTCACATCCCTAAAGAGGCTTTACTGCATCTTTCCATTTGCACACTTGCAGCCTCATTTTACTCCTTGGTGAGGAAGACTTTATTTTGAATTAGGGTCCCCCGTAGCATTTCAGAATAGGGTAAGGATGATTGAATCCTTATATGCATCTTTGGCTAGAATTTAAGCTTCAGCATCAGAATGATTTTACATCCCTCTTGCACCTTGTCCTAGTTACAGTGACTGGGGCCAGTTTATCACTATGCGGGTGTAACCAAAACTGTGCATTTTACAACCTCTATGTCATTTCTGATGAACCTATTAATCACGGATCGTTTGCAGAAGCTGCCCAGGGCACACCTGACACCTCAGGCTACAGGCTGGGTCTTAAAGAGCCCTGTGAGACAGAGGAGTGTTTCTGTCTTCACAGCAGTGACTCAGCTGTGATAACTCCCCTCCGGGAGGCATCAGCACCTTCACACCCAGTCTGAGGGGTCATGTCTGCTAATGGGCTATTAGGGACTGGCACAATAGGCAGTTGTAGTGACCTAGACCATCAAAGATTCAAAAAAAATATCCCTTGACTCACAGATTTAAATTACCCATTGTGAAACTTCCTGCCCTTGGGGAGGTACTGGGCATTCCCACCTGAGCATATAAAATCTTTGGGTTTTGGGACTTCTGGTACCACTCATCAGATCCAAAGAAGAACCAGAACTTCAACATTTTTCTTATGTAGACTTCTCCCTCCCACAGATCAGTCTGATATGCAGTTCCTCCCCCATGGTTGCCCCTGCAAACCTTAGGTCCTTGTGTGTGCTTTTGACCCTTGCAGCTTTCCCAGCAGTGACCAAAACCTAGCCGTCTGCATGAGGTGAAACAGGAGTAAGGTATTCCAGCTCAGCAGCATCTGGACTCTGAAGGTGTCCTACACCAGAGCTCAGCAGGCTTTGGAACTCACTCTGGCTCTTTGGCAATGCCCAAAATCAGGAAGTGAGTCTTTTAGTTTTCAGTTTTATCTGAAATTAGTCTCCCCCTGAGCCCTCTAAGGGTCCCTCTGAAGCTTAGCTTCCCACAGGCTATGACAGTGCGGCTGAGAGCACTTTGGTGCAATGTGTGCTGAGCAGATTGAAGGCTTGATGATGATTTGTCCCCTTCTGGATATTGTGGTACCTGTAAACTCAGAATTTTCACCAAAGGACTCACACTGGACTCCAGCAAACATTTTTAATGAAGTCTTCATCTCTTGAAGGCTGGTATGTGTCTGCCTTAAAGTAAACAAGCAAGCAAACAGACTACCAATGAAAAGGTAAATATCCTTCTCTATGCTTTTGCCCTTCAAGTGCTGGCAGTGACACATAGCCTTTTTAAAGCAAAGTATTGGTTAGTTAGAACCAAAGACTGTCTGAGAAATCATATGACAAGCCACTAATCTATATGATTTCTGCCTCCTTCCAAGTGTCACTTTTTTTTGTAGTTCAGAGAAAGCCACTCTCCTCCCCACTCTCCACTCTTGGCATCCCTTGGTTTGTGTTATTTCAGCACCCCTCTTTTGAGCATTGTTTTCAGTATTTTTAATGTCTATTTCTTTGTAAGATTGTCCCTAGAGATTTGGAATGGGATAGGATGCTTAAAGACAAGAGTTTAAGCTATCATCTTAGAGGTTCTATGCTGATTATTTGTATGTGAGAAAGTGTTGCATTATCTTCTGTTTTACTCTTTCTAAAGCTGTCACAAATAAACAATACTACAGCACATAGGAAATATTGCATTATAAATAATAGCTGAACAGAATCTTTATTGAATAGGAAGTAGTCCTATCTGCTACAGCATTATCCTATGAAATATGAATTAAACAATTGAAAAAGGAAAAATAACAGATGTATAATGTTTATCTATGCTATTCAATTTTAGCTTCTTTATTTAAAGATTTTGGATTCTCATTCCACAAACAATTTGAAATGTGGATTTAATGAGTTGGTTTATAGTAATTGTAGCATGATAGTAAGAGAATTTTTGTTGAATATGCTATAAAATAAAGCAATGACAGCTGAGCGCTGCACAGGATGTGCAGTATTCTGTTATTAGGATTGTTTGTTATTCTTAACAGTATTTCCTGTGTTGATTGTACATAGTGTCTGTAGCATAAAGCATTTTTTGACCTGCTCGTCCTTGTTTTGTTATTGTTTTAACTGAAAAGTTTTTAATTTACACATACTTTGAGGCCAAGTCTCTGTGACTTAATGCTGAAGGTGAGGCACCTATTTCCTCGTATTATGTTCCCAGAATGAGTGCACTTCACACAGGTGTCTCCTGGTGATTATACAGGCTTGAGTCATTCCGAGGACCATGTAGGAGGCACATGCCAGGCAGAGACTTCCTCTTCTCCAAGATTTGATTAAGAGCACATTTAGGAAACTGAAAATAAAGCAATAAGGAGCCATACCTGTGAAATGATGGTCTCCAGATGAGATAACTCAGAAAAAATGTAAGTACTCCCAGAATATCCATACCTTATCCACCCCAAATCTGCTTCCTGGAACCTAAAGCTGTTGAGTTATATTTAGTGCGTAAGTGAAAATCTTGAAACCTTTTCTGTGTAGCATGTTTTGACACTTCAGCCTGTATGCAAAGCCCAGATGTTTTGTTGTTATTTTGAAATCTGGAGGTCTCAGTTCTATTCCTTAAACATAGGGATCTCTAGCAGGTCCTTGAGATGCCCCAAGGATCTGAGATCTCAGTTTGTGATGAGGTGGTACCATGCCTTTAGATGACTTTCAGTGCCTTTTTCTGGGCAACAATGACTCTTGCCAGGCTATCTGATCTTAGTGTAGCACTAGCAGAGTATTTTCAGAGCAGCACAAACAAGATTAGGTGGAACTGAGTAAGAAATCTGAACTGAACTGAATAGAATAGAAGAGACTATTTCAGTTGGAAAGGACCTACCATGACCATCTACTCCAACTGGCTGACCAATTTAGGGCTGACCAAAAGTAAAATCACATTGTTAAGGGCATTGTCCAAGTACCTTGTAGCCACTGATAGGCTGGGGACATCCATCAACTCTCTAGGAAGCCTGTCCAGTCTTTGACCACCCTCTCAGTAAAGAAATGCTTCCTAATGCCAAGTAGAAACCTTCACTCATTCAGCTTTGAATCATTCACATGTGTCCTCTCACTGGATACTAAGGAGAAGAGGTCAGTCCTTGGGAAACTGTAGAGAGCAACGAGGTGACCCCCATAGCCTCCTTTGCTCCAAACTAGACAAGCCCAAAGTCCTTACGGTCCTCATAGGACATTCCATCCAGCCCCTTCATGAGCTTTGTTGCTCTTCTCTGAACGTGTTCAAGGGCCTTCACATCCTTCTTAAACTGTGGGGCCCAGAACTGTGCACAGTGCTTAAGGTGAAGCTGCGCCATCACTGAATACCACAGGACAACCACTTCTTTGGACCAGCAGTTTTCCTCTGATGCACTCTAGGATGTGGTTTGTCCTCTTGGCTGCCAGGGCATGGCAATAGAAGCAAATAAATAATAAAGGAATAATCAATCACTTCCAAACAATTTCTCTCCTCAAATTCCTATCCTTAGAGCAGAAGCAGCCCAGAACTAGTGCCAATGGCATAATGGCCAATGGATAATGAACATCTATTGCCCTTTTAAACTCCTGCATCGGCTTTATCCTTTCTGACTTTTTCTTTCATTCAAGAAGGTCTGTCTCAGCAGCTTGTCTAGAACAGTTTGTCTCTATTCATATCACAAAGAACAGGGAATAAATCACAGAAAAAGACATGATAAGAAACTTCACAGATCTGTAGATTCTGGGGCATAATGCTATGTGTTTATAAGTTAAACAGCAGCAGGTAATACTCTGGGGCACCAGGATTCTGTTGTTTACACTAGTATGCTGGTCTCATGTATGGTTGTGGTGATTCCCAAAAGTGGTCTGGATGAAGACACTCCTCTGCAAGATAGAGACTTTACCTATGTCTCCAAAGCTATTCTGTTTTGGCTAGTCTTAGTGTCAGAGGAAAACTTCTGGCTATATGTAATCTGATAACGTAGACATAGCCTAAGAGATGCCCAAAACACCAAGTTCCAGACCATTTTCTTGATATTATGTATTTGGCAAACATGATGATCCCGTATTTAGTGGTAAAATTCTTTGTAGAGTTTAATAAAGCCTATAACCTTAAAAACATCAACAACCACCTCCCTCACCTCCAGGAAAAAAAAAAAAGTCTAGTTGATTTTACCTCCAGAACTTTGTTAAATCCCCATTTTTTTACAATGACTGATTGTGTAGTTGCATTTTCAATATAGAGATAAACAAAAACAGAGATCATCTTAATTTCTAATATAAAACTCATCTGCAAAGAAAAAAAAAATCAATCTTTTTCAGCACTCTTGGAGTGTGGGAAATGAAATTAATGACCAGTCCTGTGGTATTGTCTTGTAAAAAAGCTCTAAAGGTTGTTTTAAACATAATTTTCATTTCAAATCATTAATTATAGAGTCAACAATATAGTTCACCAAATACCTATAATGTTCCTGACCTGACAATAAATTTGGGATGTAATATTTTATTGGCTTACATTTGCAAAACATTACATTATACATTGTTACACCATCTGTACTTAACCTTGTTTACATGTGTGCATGCACGTACACATTTTGTTTAGTTAAAAAAGTTTCTCTCATGGAACGTAATTTATTATTATCAAAATAATTTTTCTTTCTAGTCAATAAAAAGATACTCTGATTTTACCAAATTAATGCCTCATATCAACAAGAAAACTGAATTAATTAATAAAGAGGCACACTTCATTTCAATGGTGAATTTTGTTTCCCTCCATTCATTAACAGCTTATGGTTCATTAGGCCACTGCATTTTTAAACCCCAGTCCTTCCCTTACCAGTTTCAACAAAGTCACTAAAATTAATCTTTATATGAGTGCCACAGCTCTCCCCTTTGAGATCAGTAGTATAATTATGAATAGTCACTACATGTTTATTTCCATTACCCAGTTAATTTCCATTACACAAAATCTTTGCATTTCATTAGTGGTCTAGGCTGGAAATTTAGAAATGTCTGCTTCTGAAATTCGAGGGTAATTGCTTGAAGCAGAACTTAGTACTCATATTTAATGTTTTTTAATCAGAAACAGAGAAATATTTGTTTGACCAGTTATATTGGGTTTAGAGAGAAAAAAAATTAAGAAGTGGCGTTAAGTGTAGCCATGGTAGAATGTTACAATATTAGCACCCACACAGTACAGAATATTTCTGTTGACTAAAGCCCTTCTATCAGAGTTTATAGAGCTGGTGACCTTCATTGCATGTGTTACAAGTGAAGGTGAGCATGATTGTTGTTGGTGTCTGCAAAAATTTGCACATATTTTTGCTGAGCTTGGACATATGGGTATTGTGTTTAGCACCTTTAACTCAAGCGTCTCAACAATCCCACTGAAAGCAGGTATTGGTGGAAAAGGTTAAAAAAAGCAGGTCAACATATAGGTAAGCAAAATCAAGGTTTGTGCACTCCCACTTCAATATTTTCATTGATGCTGTTTTTCAAAAATTAAGTCATTTCATGTTAGGTAAGAGATTTTCCCAGCTTTCATCTAAATTATCATCTCAAGAAAAACAGTCTTTATAGTGGAAGTGCTGACAAAACCTTAGTAATGTTATTATAAAGCCTTTGCCTACATGCTGTAGATCATTATTAAGTCTCTCTGATTTTATTCCAGCAAAAATTCTTAGATATCTCTGGTGCTGGTTTCTTCTTGTGTCAAAGTATTGAATGATTTGCTGTGGACTTGGCAGGTATAGTGTCCCAGGCTGATGGATTTCTGCCTGAGGTTTTATAAAGGAGCCAGAAATGAAAGAGGTAACCATCTCCCATAAGCCCTTCAGAATAACACAGACACTGGGCACTGCCTGCAAGTGTGCATGGAGTAGTGAGTGGACTTCAGTGGGAATTTTGGCATGGGCTCAGTTCTGGCTTGGAGAAGTGGCAAAAGCAATGTTTAATTGTCTATTATAGAAACCACCTAGAATATTATTGTGAAGAAACAGGAAAAGCACAAGTTTCTGTAAAGTCCAGGCTATAGGAAAACATTTGAAAATTCTATTTACTTACAGTAATACGGTGTACTGGCAACTATTGTTGTAGCACAGCTTCAAGCAAATGCGGGGACATGCGCGTGTGATGCACAGTTAATGGGTGCCAGGGAGTGTACATGCCTCTCTGCCAGAATCCCTTCACCTCTTCTTGAGTGTTTTCTCCCTATGTGCTGTCTCAAATAAAGGTCTTGATAATGGTTGGAGAACAGTGACTACTGAGGAGGAGGGTTATGTGGTCTCAAAAATATGTTTCTGTTACTAAAGAGGATGCTTTGGTCTGATGTTCATGACATACACAGAAATTGAGCATTTTATGTATTAGATCTCTGACAGCCAGAAGTTGTCATATCATTGGGTGGAGATCATTCTTGTGAATGCTAAATAGTGGGAAAGGTATAAATAGAGGGCATATTATAAACCCACTTTATTACTACCCCGTGGTAGTACAAAGCTTGCAGTAATGCTACAAGTAGCTTAACTCTCTGGTTGTAAGGGTGAGTGAAGGAAAAGTTTGGCTTACGGTAACTAGCAACAGGTATTGAAATGTGTATGATGGGCACCGTTTCCCTTGGTTACCAAATCTCAGTCATAAGCATATCTTTAACATAATGTGTTACAAAATATAGAATGTATTCACTTCTTGCTTCATTATTGATTTGGAGTGACATACTTGGTGCAAAGACCTTTTCTTTGTCACATTTATGCTCAGCTAAACTTGTCTCTGTGTTACTGCCAGCATTCCTCTGAGCTTTGTTTCCTCTGATCAAGTCACAGGTGTGGAGAGCTGCTCACTTTAAAGGCTTCATCTTCTGTGGAACACCATTTCCAATTAAAAAAATCTCAGTCAGGAGGAAACTTTAATATGAATTCCTTTAACTAAGGAAGGAAAATATTGGCCTACCTGCTGAGTGTAAATGGACCAGTAATCAAAATCTTTGGGATTCCTGGCAATGAAGTGCATCAGGCAGTGCATGCACAAGCATGCAGGGCCAGATGATCCGGTCTTACCTGTCTATCCAGTTCATGTTACTTAAAGGAGTACATCTAACATGGTGAATCCTGTTTTATTCATTATGCAGTGTAAAATGGTTCTGTTTTTGTGAGCAAGCCTGATGTTTTTGACTGAACTGTTAGCTTAGGCACAGTGGACATAGTTTTTGCCTAAAACCCTAAAAATGGCTCTAGATGTAATAGATTCCATCTGTTCCACATCAACAGAAAACCAAAATTTTGGACAGTCCATGTTCACTAAGCTCCTGGGACATCTAGGAATGCAAATTCCTGCAGCCCCATGGAGTGCTGATCTTCTCGATGAAGGTGTAGAGCTCCTAACCCTGTGCTAGGCTGGCAGAGGAGAGGTGGTCAGCTTGTTTTCCAGGCAAACCAGGAATCAGTGGCCAGGCAGAGGTGTGAAAGGGTAATTCTGAAGTGTACTGTCATCTTGTGCTGACCTTACCCCTGCCACATTACAATAAAATCTGTGGGTAAAGTTAAGCCTAGGGAGTTGTGGGTGTGGTTTTTTTTGTTTTATTTTGGTTTTGGTTTTTTTTGTTAGTTTCTTTTTTTTTTTTGTGTTTGTTTGTTTGTTGTTTTTTTTTTCCACAACTAAAGTACAAGTAACTTGAAAAAGTGCGAGCCTGCTTTTTGTAAGTTAGAAAATGTTCAGAAACTTGATGACAAGGACATGCAAAAAGAAATGTCTTAGGAAAATGAAGAAGTGGTGAAAGACTACTTCTTATTAAAATAGAATAAAAATAGTAATAGTGGAAAGGACCCATAAAAGCATGGAAGATTTTCAATTTAATGAGAATGGTAAGAATATGAAACACAAGTTTTTATACATGTGTTTTCAGAGACAGCAGTAAGTGAAAATATTTCCTTGAATTCTAGCGGGAAAAGTGCAGTTTATGTCATGAAGAGATTTAAATTTTCTGCAGACACTGGGTAAATTTCACTATGAAGAGTTAGCAAAAACCTTACAGGTGAAAGATTGGTTTTATTTAGTAAGAGAAGTAAGTGAAAAGTAAGACATTCTAGCCATCTTTAAAAAATCCCAAGAGCTCCTTTCCTTATTTAATTGATTTCTGTGGAAAAAGTGAGAAAATGTTTTGCTTAATGATACATGAGAGCCTGAGAGCAGAGAACTGGTCAACCAAGGAACAAGGTGCACTATTTAGTCCGAAAAAAAGCCCACCCTTCACATTAAAAAAAATTTCTTTACCTATATACCTTTCAGTATACAGGAAGAGAGACTGTCTGCAAATATAGAAAAGATAACAATTTACAGATTGTGAATGGTTAATATTTCCTTCATTTAGGGACTTTTGTTTATATGCTCCTTAATACATGTCAGTCCAAAAATGATATCAAAAGGGTCTGTTGAATACAGTAATGCTGAGGAAAAAAGTACTACTTTAGACATGGAGATTAGAGCACTTAATTCACTTTAGGGGAACCTTTCTCCATCTAAGACAGACATGACAAGTGTACAGACTGTACCTTGTATTTAAAGACTGTCTCATAAAACATTATATTTTCTTCTCATTATCATATTAAGTGGCAAAAGAGATTCTTTACTATGGTTGCATGAATTTTCATATGTTAAGATGCTGGTTGAGTTAAAGGGAATACTTTGTAACAAACAATAATATTCTATTTTTAACCAGCAGTATACTGACAATAGTGAATTGCTTATATTTACACAGGTATTGTGGCCATACTTGAATGAATTATTGAGGAGCCACCAAACAGGTTAGAGCCTATTCTTTTTCACTTGTGACTGCCTAATTGAGTTTGAGGTGGCCAAACACCATCCACAAGAAGGGTACTTCAGCTGCTGGGGTGAGAGACAGCCTTTTGCTGCTTATGGGTTACTTGAAGAAATTGTTTTAGATAAAGGTCTCAGTCTCTTCCTGGAGAGTTTCATATACTGCTAAGAAGAAATTCCGTAAAGCACACTCCATCTATTGCTTATTAGCTAACAGTATCAGATAGGTTATCAGAACACTTTTGCAGACATTTTCAAAAGGCCCTAGGGGAAAAAAAAGTTAATAGTCTTTCATACAGAAAATTCTAGCGAAGTTATTTCTCAAATGTCAGATATGAATTAGGTTTTATTTATTGGATTGTGTTTTAGCAAAACATCTAGGTAAACAGTAGAGTAGATGTATTTTTAAAGGTTGAGTACATATGCCTTGACAAAGGAGTCAGTTCAGGGAATGATACTTTGTGGGGGGTGTTGCAGTCTGTGTTTTCTGTAGCAGGATTAAAATGATAGGTATGAAGAAATGGGATGACCATTTACTTCACCACAGAAACTTCCAGAAAGGGAACAGATTTGCCAGTACCGAAGAAGTTTTTAGAAAGTGAAAAATGAGATATGTGTATTGCCAGAGAGACATGAAGAATAGTATTCACATTTTGAAGACACTTCTGGTCCAGACATCTGTGATCATAATGAAATATAATGCTTTACAAGTCCAATTATACAAATATTTAGAAAATTTAATTGTACCTACTATGTCAGTGCTATTCTAGTGTAATTTGTAAAGTATTTGTAATTCATATACACACAGTGGGTAAATACAGTAGACATGAAACATAAAACTGCAGTGGCTTTAATTTTCATGCATGTTGTCACTGTTGCAAAAGGAGCCACTCCGCGAGGAAACACTGTCACAATGAGCACCTCAGGACAAACACCCTGATGTCTCCAAGGGCCTGACATTTTGTGGTGGGTTCACCGTGGCTGAATACCAGATGCCCAGCCAGTCTCTCTATCACTCCCCTTCCCAGCCAGACAGGGGAGAGAATAAGGTGGAAACAAAAAAATAAAACCAACAGAAATCATGGGTTGCAATAAGGCAGTTTATATTTATGCAAAAAGCAAAAGCAGCAGCAGCAGCATGCATGCGTGCAATGCAGAAGCAGCAATTAATCTCTACTCCCATGGGTAGCAATGGTCGGCCACGTCTCTGGGAAGCAGGGCCCCTACACGTGTCAGTTATCGGAGACGATGAGTGCCTGCCCTTCCTGCTCCTTGCCTCAGCTTTTATTTCTGGGTTGACGTCACATGGGATGGAATATCCCCTTGGTCAGTGTGGGTCTGCTGGCCTATTTGTGTCCCCTCCCAGGACCTTGCCCTTGACTGAACAGTGAGTGCTGTGCTCAGTGGTAGCCAACACATGGGTGTGTTATCGACACCAATGCAGAGCACAGCACTGTGAGGGCTCCTATGGGGAAACATATTCTGGCTCAGCCAGACCCACCATGCATTTGTACTTTCTTACCTGGCTGCTCCATTTAATCTAGAATGAATGTTATCACGACTTATGGCATACGACAGTCCCTCTGTATATGAACTGCAGCCAGTCCCACTGGCAATCTTAGAAGTCAACCAGTCATTGCTTTACTTGTGAGAACTTTCAGAACCTATAAAATGACATTGCTTTGGGAGATAGCCGGGTTTCCATTTTTCATTGAGGACCAGTCACAAAGGAAACCAGAGGCATCAGTAAGTCATCTCCAATTTTAAAAAGTGCTGAGCAGCCAACTTTTGACATTTAAAAAGCAAGAAAAGCACCATGTCTTAAACTAGAAGACTTAAATGTCATCCTTTTGTTTTATACCTTCAAGTATTAGGAATTACATCTTCCAAAGACTAAACCAAGTTTGCAGAAGGCAAATGAGTGAGGTAGGGTGCAAGAGGTCTTTTGTTATTGTTATTAGTCACACCTTACATTTTCTGTAACATCTTTTATCCAGTGAAGATCATTGCTATTACTGAACATGGTTTGTTGGTTTTTTTAATTCTATTTTTGTGAAGCTTACTTGAATGTTAAGCCATGGCAGACATAAATTATATTTAATAATTATGCTACACAAGCATTTACATCTGTCATACAGCAAGTGTCCAAGAAGCATTTTAAAGCACTATATAAATTTATTCTAAAATGTGATAATATCTTACATTAGTTTAAATATATTGTGTTGAGTGACCTGTAAGATTTGCTAAACCAATGGAAAAAGGGTTTTAAAATGAGAGTTAGAAATAAAAGAAAAAAATAACTTTACACACCAGATCGTTGTGCATAAGACCCTCTGTAACAGAGATATGAGCACCAAATCATTTGATGCACCCAGCTGAAGAAAATGAGCAGTGTGATTAAATTAAAATTTGAAAAAGTAAACATGAATATTTATGAGATGTCTGGAAGAAAGAAATGGCCTTGTGATGAAAAATATTGTTACTTGATACTTCAGTAGAGTACGTTTTGTAGGTTTCCATTACTTTGGTGGGTATCTACTTACCTGTTGAGTGCATAGGACACACCCTCCCTGGCACAAGAACAGGAGAATCTGATGCTTTTGCAGAGACATTTGTCACAGACAAACTCTGCAAAACCCACACTGTCATGCTTCAGTTGTCACAACTGTCAGAAGCAGAGAAAATTTGCAGATCAACAGATGGGACTTCGGAGTAGAAAGAAATGTTTTATCTCTGATATGACATCAGAATTGTATCAGAAAACAAATGAAAAACTTAGATAAAGAATTATTTTTATAAATAGTTCATTCTTAACAGAGGGAACTATAGCCTGAGAGGATTTTTTCTTTGTTGCATCATAGAAATCACTGGTGTGGAGCTGGAGTCCTGCCTTCAAATATTCCTCTCTGTGGCAGATCCCAGATTTGCTATTCTCTGAGACAGAATTTCTCTAAGCACTACTGTGGAGAACAATCTGTCTTGAAAGACTCTTGCAGGAGTGTGTTTTACCAAAATTTTCATGTGTCCAGTCTCCCGGCCCTTCACACAAGAGGCACAGCCTGGCACAGCCGAGGTCTGACATGGTGATGGTAAGACTGATGGTAAGCAAACAGGCGCTTTCCCCCCTCCATATTTAGGCATATTATTTTGGTATTAACAGGCATTATAAAGGTTTCCATTTGAGTCTATCAGTGTATTAAACCAGGGTCTGAGTTGTCAAAAATGCTGATTGCTAGTATTGAAAATTAAATATTGTAGAATTATCTAGAGTTAGGGAAAGAAGTCTTGAGCAGAAAGGTACTCCAAAAAATAATGTTGGATCTGAGATTTCCCCTCAAGGCTTGCAAGTTCTCATTAGAGCTATATGTAAGGTATTAGCTTTAGAATTCTGCTGTGGGATATCTGATGCTAATAGTACCCTGAATCTGATAATTTAGAGTAGAAAAGAGAAGAGCTCCACAGTGTTAACTGTGCTTATGATCTACTCATAGCCTTGTCTCAGGCCTTTCTCACCAGTCATTGCTCCACAGTAAAGAACTTTTGTTCTCATGGAGATGATAATAAGCTGTCAACATTGTCTCTCCTAAGAGAAATAATTTGAAAATTTCTCTATTTCTGTGTTTTATGGCTTTATAAAGGTTAATTGGACCCTTGCTCTAACAAGAAGAGAATTTCTTTGTTGGATTCTTAACTGAAATTTTTTGCCTATCATGTCATTCATGTTCAGTTTTTATAGTTGGGAGTTCAAGTCAATGTCACAAAGTAAAAAACTGAAGTTGAACATTGTTTAAATATCCTCTGGCTATTTTGATAGGCAATATGAGTAAAGGGTGATAGCACTTTATTAGCAACACAAACAGAAGACTTCAGAGGATAATACAGAATTTCTAGATAAACAAATTGTGGCAGCATGTTTAATGCTTCACTGATTAAAAAACCTCATAGGGCCACTGTATGGATAGATTCATGGTAGGAATCCACATGGTTAGTGATAGGACTGAACTTGCTGTTAAGAAACTCCACTCCAGACCAGACTTTATTTCAGTCTGTATTTTTGTGTTAAATTAGTGTTCCAGCTTGCACTTTCATCCCCATGTTTGATTGTCTACACTACCTGCTTATTGATTTATACTCGAACTAATATCTGAAGCAAACCAGCCAATTTACCAGGTGGAGAAACATAGTCTCAGAAAATTGAATCTTGCCTTTTTAGGCTGGGGCAACTCCAATCCCTCAAACCACGGGGTATAAACCATGGGTTATTCGTTGTAATTATTAACTAAGTACAGATTAGAACAGCATAGCAAATCTCCATGCAAATCCCCACCAAGTGAGTCTGATATTGCACTTTCTCCTGGGAGGATATCTGAGCAGTACTGCTTTTTTCTTTTCATTCTTTCCCTCTGCACACCAATGCTTCTGATTTTTACCAAGACAGCAAAGAGAGAAAGAACAGAAAAGAAACAAGTCTGAAATGTTTCCTTGTTTAACTTCTTTAGTGCGCTCAGGATTATGCAGGAGACAAAAAAAAAGCAACCCTTAAGAATTTTAAAACCAGTGTTCATTTCTTTCCAGACATTTCTAAGATTGTAACATTTGATTCTGAACAGAACATGAGGTCAGCAGTGTTTTTTTTCATTTTAGCTAATTTCCTGTATTCCAGTAATTTTGCTTCTTATTCCAGTTAATGCCAGAAAATACAATTGCACAATCTGCAAACATCAATTTAACCATACTTTTTCTAGCCCTATAATAGAGTTTGTCATTTAAGTACATGAACATTTTGTCACATGGGTTGATGGGTCTTCCAGACTATTTTTTCCATCTCTCACAGAAAATTTTACCTTTTATTTTTTCTTCATCTCCAAAGTAATCAATGCCTTTTATTTCAGATTGTAATGGAATTATTGAATTTCTGATGTGTAGCCTCTTGTTAAAGCCATTATACCTTAACTCTTGCAAAAACGTGGGACTTGAGAACTGCTGGAAGTGTAGCCTCATTTCCTCAGCTGGTGGTGTTTGCAGTCCAGGGCGACAGACTGCTCAGACTGCCCACACTGTGCATCATACTCCAAAAGAACTAATGGTTGAGATGACCTCTACTTGCATAGTTATTAAACAAGCTTTCTACAAAGATGCTTGTAAGAAATTTTCTGTTCACTGACCATAAAACTATTTTGCAAGAACTATGTTTTGTTTTTTTGGTCTGTATAACCTGTTTAATAAGGGATTGATTCTATCCCTGAAAACATGGAAAATGAAACAAGCTCTGTGTGTGTGTAAGGTGTGATTAGAGATTACTGGTTTTTTAACTTAAAATCTGTTCTCCCTGACCTTTCAACAGGAATAAGTGACTCATAAAGCCTATGTGACTCCAGAGTCTAAAAGCACACCTGTAATGTGCTTCTGAATTGCAGAATATATGGTGTCAAATGGAAAAATATTGTCCCCTTCAGACTCCATTTTGTTAAAAAAAAATTGGGTAATAGGTCCTTACCATCCTTGTTAGAAATCTCTGCCCTAATCAGATACCTTTTTTCCCATGACTAAAGTTTCCTCAGTGGGAGAAAGAGAGTATGATCCTGTGCTCTTTGAAAACTGGTCTTCTAAATATTTAGAAAGTGAGTGAATTCAGAAGAGTCCTGATACATTCTCATATTTATGGAGATGCTTGTGCTGAGAGTGTGAAAGCATTGCTTGTTTTCACCTTTTTACCTGCTGAGGAAATAATAAAGAAAGTACCTTCCATTTCTTAAAATGATACCTTTCACAAAATAACTTTCTCTTTAATTAAGGGAAAGCTACAGATATTTTTCCTATCTGAAAACTGCCAAATAAATACAGGGAATTTAATCTGATTTCTTTCTTCTTTCTTACTACTGAGATTCAGTTCTTTTCAAGAGAAGTAGATGAGAATACACCTAAAAAAAGTAAAAATGATTAATTTTTTTTGCAATTACATTATAATTTATTTGGACTAAAAAACCTTAATACATATTTCTGTGTGGAAAGTTTCCATTTTGCATTAAAATTCTAAATTAATATATTTATATTGTGACTTTAGGCTTATTTTAGAAGTAACTGAAGACTGAAAAAAATCTCATTCTTTCACAATGACTGGGTTCAAATGGGTTATTTTAAACCATGTGTCCTATTCGATGTATGTCTCCTCCTTTGAAAAGCAGCTGAAGTTTAGTGTCAGCCAGCAGCAAACACCAGGAATAAAATGCCTGTGTTCATATCAATTAGCTGATTTGGATTGAAAAGTCTTAGGACAAAGGAGCAGGTGGTAATGATTTGGACAAAGTCACTCCTGGATCTGAGTGGAAGTCTAAGCTTATCAAGGTACACGGGATCTAAGACTTTTAAGTCATCAGATAAACCAAAGTTATTTATTATAATTATAATTAAAAATGGGTTACATGAAGATTAAATTTGAAACTTTACAGATAATTTTTAAACCTTAAAACCTTTTTGTGTTCTAGGGCTATAGTTTTCCAGAATATTTTCAAAATATTTTAAGTTACATTCAGTCTTTCCATGGATGGTGTATTCCAATGCTATCAATAGTATTTCATTTAAACAACAATTTCTAATGCCAATGGTCTCCTTTTACCATTAACCCTAAAAATAAAATGCATCAAGTGACTCCTGACTTTGTGCCAGTTTGTCCATTATGTCTAATGTATTTTGTATTCCAGACCTATTAAGCTGTTCTTCTGTATTTATATTGTAAGTTACATTAAGACCTTCCTTGCTTCCCATTGTGGGTACTGATATATTAAAATTCATTAGGTCAGAAACATCCAAAAAGTTAAGCCACCTAATCTTGTGATTATTTTTGAAACTGGAGTTGAAAGAGCATCTAATACTCCTTTGAATTATATCTGTTTAAAAACTGTAGGAGTTAAAACCCCTTCCATGCTCCTTGTAGTGAAATTTGAAGTTTGTAATTTAAACTGAAGGAATTAAGCTGAGTTCAAAGTATCAAAATTGCAAAAGTGATAAGAATAAGTAAAGCTCATTTGTTCAGCAAGCAACCAAAACATATCAGATCAGGAGAGAAGAGATAGGAAGAGGAATAAACTAAAAAATATTTTTCTCTATCAATAAAAAAAAAGCCTAACTGTTTTTGGGTTTGTTTACTTTGTTTCTTTTTTCCCCTGAAAAAAAGTCTGTCTTTCAAAGGCTGTTACAGTCTTAAAACCTAATTTTTTGGCACTCTCAGTTGTCGGTAGGTATTGAATTTCATGTGCCACATGCATCCAAGCGGCAAGCTGCAGGGTGATGGGATCCAGTGCAGCAGGAAGGTTGCACTGGTGCATGAGTCCCAACCTGTGGCGTAAGGGTAGTGCTGGTGCTGCTCTCAAGACATGCCTGTATTTCCTTTGGTTGTTACATCTTCATTTGACTTTGCAGCACATCCCCCCGACAGACTGGGCTCCTCTGGCAAACTTTCCTTCTGTTTCACTCATGCCCTGTTAGGTAAAAGTACATACCAAAATCAGTGCTTGGCTCAGGGTGGAACGACGAAAAATTATCTTCATTGTTTTGATAATTCTCTGTCTACCAGACACTGCAAACACTCTGATCGTGTTGCAGCTGGCAACATTAATTTTTTGTATAATAACCTCAAGTAGGCTTCCACCACCGAGATGTGAGCTGAGGCCGAGAAGAGGACCGTAGCACCTGTGGCACCTCTTGACATGCAAGCCTGTCATCCTGCAGCAAACACTTGGCAGCAGAAGGCAGGGGAGCAAACCTGCTCAGTTTGCTTGGCCCCCCCCAGCTGTATCATCTCAATGCTTAGGTGAGGTGAAATGTGTAAGTATTCTAGTATGAGTAACACTGTCTTCTGAGTCAGCCCTGAGTTGGGTTTCTGAGCTCCCAAGAGGAGTCACAGCTCAGTCATGTCCTGCTGGTTAGTGCACTGGGTTTTGAGCATCCCTGGTGTAGTACCTTCTTTTCTCTGGCAATCTATAGAAACATCAGTTCCTGGTTTTGGGTTCTCACCTTCTATATGTGTGTGTGTGTGTGTGTGTGTTTGTGTGTGTGTGTATCTATATATATATATAAAATTGAAAAAAAATTACACTGTCTAGAGGCCAGACTGAGGGGTCGACAAACTCCTCAGCTTTGAATCCAAGATATTCTGACTCAGTACTCAAACTGCCCCACCTTTGACATGGTGTAGCTAAACTCTTAGATGGTTACACAACAAATATAATATGAACTCCTATGTGTGTAAGTAATAATGACAGAACCAATTTATTTTAAAAAAAGAATTGATGAAAGAAATAAAAAAAACTTTTCAAAGAGCTGCTGATTTGAATAATATTTTTGTAGGGAGGGAGGAGAATCACTGCTGTATCAACACTAGGGAAGACCGTCAAGACAGCTTGATTAATAGAATATTACCTGAAGGTGTGAGTGCAGAAATAAGATGGATTTTTGTAGTTCTGAAGTTCTATAAAATGCCACCTAGAAGATTAGAAGACATGGTGTTAGTTTCTTTCAAAAAAATTCTATAGAGAAATCTTCTATAGGAAGATTCATAGTTAGTCAGTTCAGCTCTGAGTAAGATGACAGTAAAATTAACATGCATTTTTTACTATGCATGCAACATCTTAAAGAGTATGTAGGTTTGTACACAATTCAGCAGGAATTACGTATAAATTACCTACTTTGATAAAATTTATCTTCTGTGACTAAGACAAATTCTTATTTTTGACTCATTGCTTCCTGTTTATAGAGACTGCATTAGACAGCAAAAAATACAGAAAACATAACTTATCAGGAACTTTTCTAATACATTGACAGGACAAACCCTTTCTACTGGATTTCTTGGTGTATCTCGGTTTATTTCTTTGTTCAAGATTGTAAAATAAAAATTCATTAGCTAAACTTAGGAGATTACAGGACTTAACTAAATTTATTTATATGAACAAATGGAGAATTTAGAAATCAAATAATTCATGATGTTTTGAAGTGGATAATTTCTGTTGAGGGTGTATAAAATTTTATGATCTAACAATTATTTTTGCTTACAATTAAATAGAATATAGGTAGCCATTAACTACTTTAAATATTGCTATATTCATAAAGCTGTGTAATCTCAGTCTATCTCCAGATAATGAATCATGACATGATCCTGAGTTCTTAGCTCCCACATCTGTTTGCTGGTACCATAAATTGCACACCATCTGCATACTTAGTGATTTCCAGCTCCCAAACTTAGTTTCAGCATGAGATGAGGCACAAATGGACACATGTGCACTGTCAGTAGCAGCTGAGACAGATGGGAAAGCTGCACATCAAATACTGTAAAAAGCATGCATAATTTGGTGAAACAGTTTTGGGGAAAATGAATAAAATTAACTCTTTTGAGAAGCTCATCAATAAGATGGTCAATGCACCTGGAGAAGACTAATTGGCTTGCACCTGCTCCTGCTGCTGATTATCTTGAAATTATTTTGTTTATAGGAATCCTAAACCTATTAAAACTTTACCTGTCATGGGTCTGGCTTGACTCTTACAGCAATCACTGCAGTCTTTCTTTGCCCCACAGCCACTGAGCCTTCCAGCCACATGCCTGGTGTGACCAGAAGATGCCTCTTCCTGTGTCTTTCATGGTATGTCTGCAATTCTGCTGTGGCTTGGCATTTAGTCAAGAGCCCAGCCATAGTCCCCTGCCAAACGCACACAGTCTGTGCTTAAAAGTCTCTGCACCCATGTTGCTATGAAGTACAAGATCTTAAGGAATATCAATCACTATTTAAATGTGGTTTTAGACATTTAAGTTGGATGTACCAAGATTAAGTGGCTGGATACTTTATGATATACTCTGCATAGCCACCACTTCTATTCCCTTAGCACTCAGTGTCTTTTTTCTGGGCTGTTTTGGCACAGGACAGAATGAAAGGTTTAATTTTGAAAATTTCAGCTAGGATGTTCAAGAATTATAGGGATATATGTTCGCAAAATTAGTGTCCTGAATGGAAAGATTTATTTTTTTTTTTTCAGACGTGCATACTCTGGTTAGAATCAGGAAACATTTTACTTACTGGAATGTTTACAAAAAGTGCTTTAACTTATAAAAGGATCTGAGCTCTCTTTCAAAAAATTAAATGTGTAATTTGTAGAAATCTCTGTTCAAGAGTCCAAATCTCACAGTTAAAACCAGTCACAATTAATTGCAAGAAGAATTTTATGACCATCAATTACTTTCATCTGCTCTCTGGCCCCTGGATGGGTGTTTTTTACCACAACAATAACTTTCTTTTGACATGGCTATGAGAGGCATGACAGATATTTCCAAAGTATGGTAGTATTTTTTTACATATATATAAAAAAGCATTTTTATTTACCTCTGATTTTTCGGGTGGGGTGGTGGTGTGTATGATAGATTAGTGATAAACAGCCTGTGAATGCAGTCTGTGAGGGATGTTGATTTAAGCCAACAAGAGCTCCCTGGTGAAGACAGGCATGGCTGGAAAGCAAGTGAGCAACACAAAGCATTTGCAATCTCTCACTCTTTTGGGAACAGCGTGTGTGTATCTGAAACCTCTGCTTGGTCTGATGTTTGAAAAGGTTGCTTGGGGTTAAATTCTGCCATAAGATTTTGGCATCTGGCTCTGATTGGAGTCAATGGGAATCCTCTGTATGCATCTGAGAGCACAGTATGAGCCTTCCTGCCTGTTTTCACTCACTATATTTTTATGCTATGGCACCTCTGAGAAGGGCCAATCTCAACCGCTCACTCGCTTTAAAGGCCATCTGTAAGGAAAGTTATTCTTGTGTTTCCTTTCATTTTCTGAGCAGTCCTTAGCCTTCTTTCATGACTTCCTTTCTTGTTGATTTATTAAGCTACTAATGCTCAGATCACAGTCTATAAAAATTAAAACTTCAATCTGAAAGAAAAAATAACAGAGTAGATAACGTAAGTACAGGATAATAGCACAAGCAGCTAGGGGCAGACATAGCATATTTAATTTTCAGACACCTTCTTAAAGATAAAGAGCAGTTCACTCACATTAAAAATGTGGGGAGATGTTCCTTCAAGCCACATTGAGCAATCAAGTCAAAAAAGCAAGCCATACTGTGCTCCTGAAGCAGATAATAGCATTAGTGATGAGATATTACTATTAGGAATAATTGGCTGCTTAAAATAATAAACTGATTTAATGGGCCAAATGATAAGGTACTTTTCATGGATATGCCAGAGGCAGAAATATTTTCATCAGGATTGTATTCCTAACTTAACATTCCTACTGCAAAGCTCCAAAGAGCTTGGGACTGATGGCAGTGTTGTGATTACCATGATGGAAACTGGAGCGGGACCCTGAGAACTGAATACTCCGGAGTCTGTTTAAGTATTCTTTGAGATGGGCAACACTTGCCTTTTGTTCTATGTTGAAGTTTGTGTGATTGCAGGATCTCCGTGCTTACAACCGAGACTACTGCTGAGCAAAGCTCCTTTTGACAAAGTGATACAGGGTTAGCATGTTTATGTGGATGACTCATGAAATATTTTATATTAAATTAAAATAATAAAAATCTTGCTTCTTGTGTTTGGAGTTCATGACCTTTTCCCTGTAGATGTAAAGAGTACAAGATTGTTTTCTCCCTTCCTTCCACATAGACAATTATATTTTCTGAAGCCTGATTTGAAGGCATCTTCATCTGATAGCTTTTCTCTAGCCCTTGTTTTCTGTCCTGCTGCCTGAATTTGTTGTTGTACATTTAAAGTACCTTTTCTAGTTCTAAAGCTGTATGAAGGGTCCCAATTTCAGGAGTCATAGACACTCAAAACTCAGATTGTGGATCACTTGATAATATTAGTGGTACAATATCTAAATGTGCTGTCATATAATTGAAAGTTTTCTCTTTTTTTTTTTTGGTAAAACTTTCATTAAATAGACAGAAAGGTGCCATCTTTACAATGGGCTTTTTTTGCTTTATCTGTACCATACTACTGAGAAGAATTCAGTTCTATTTCCCCTGTCTCTTTGGAAACATTCTTGTGTGACAAGTAGAAGCACTCATGTCAAAAATATGAAAGGAATTAGTGAGTTTGCTAATTGTCTGGTGTCACCTTTTCTTTGACTTTTTATTTTATTTTCTTTTTTATAGGTGAAAGAAGGAAGTAGTCACGGTAGAAAACTTTGGTATTAGTATTTTAAAGGAAATTTACTCCCAGGACAGACACAGTGTTCAGATTTCAGATGGGACTGATGGCACTTTCTATTTGTTGTGTCCCCAGTGTACCTGAAACTTGAAGCTGACTTTGGTTCAAAAATCACATGGTGAGTTTTTCCTTTGCTTGGAATTTCCTGGTAGCTGATGACTTGAATGTAATGTTGATTTTAAATAAGAATGTCACGTCAAAACAATTCTGATTGTAGTCTAAGAAAAATAAATAAAGCACTAAATAAGTGTACAGACTTTTCCTATGGAGACTATTCTGCAAGTTAGATTTTTTTAAATCTTTTTTTGTTTTGTTTTTATTTTCAGTTGTAGAAAAACTGTAAGACCATTGCTAGAGTCTTGATTAATACAGAGAAAGACTTATGAATATTTTTGTTTGGAGGGAATGCCAATATTTTCATTGAAAAATGTTTGGTTTATGAAGAGATATAGCCAAGTTCAGCAATAACTCAAATAAAATGTTATAGTTTCCTAGGAAGTTTTATTGTGGGAATGCAAGCTTCTTCTGAAACTTTTTTTAATGTCCTCCTGTATCTTTCTTACCATAAAAGTAATGTATTTGCAGAAATAAAAAAAACAGATGAAAAAATACTGTTGAAGAAGTTTGGAGAGTTCAAAATATGTATAATGGATAAACCTGCCTTCCATGTATTAATACGACAGAGAGAAAAATAAAATGGTTTACTCCTAATTTCAAAAACAAGAGATCCACTGCATAAAATTACAAAAATTACAAAGAACTTAAGGAAGTGTCACCCCACCATTTAATCTTCAGCTTTCTCAGCATGATATTTTGCAGCTAAAAATTGTTCATCTGATAGGTAAAAAGCAGTTCCTGACACTTATTCTAGCAATTTATTTTCTCATGGGGGACTCACTATCTATTTGCTATTAAGTTGTCTTCCTTAGAGTTGCCTTTTTTTTTTTTTTTCCTGTGTGTTTAGACCTATTCATGTGAACTGATTTCCCCAGTTTTCTGGTTTGTATTTAAAAAATTTGTCTGCCATTTCTGGCTTTTTGTTTAGAGAAACATATGACAAAGATCTACATATTCCCACAAGAATATGAAAAATGTTGGCTGAAAAAAGCCGTTCAGGGAGTATTATGTCAACTGAGAATACATGATCGTTGCCTTTTTGGATTCACATCTCTGGTATGTTTCCATTACAATTTCCTGAATGTTTATGCAGGATTGTGCATTTTCTGTGAAACTGGCCATGCACAATACATTTTCCTTGCAAACCACCTTCAAAAAACTTATCACTGCTCAACTCTTCTGTGATGGGCTCAATTATGTCTCATTGGCATTGTTAAGTGTGTTTATGACATAATGTTATCAGTGAAAGCTATCTATTTAGGCAAAGGCTCTAGGGAACCGTCAAGAATCCTATTCTGACAAACAGATACTCGTCAAAATGTCTCATATCCCAACAGCTGCTCAGAGTATTACATGGAGGCCCAAAGTACAGGAGGAGGATACAGCCTCTGCTTGCTTAATCATTGCTTGGAGGAAGAGAGACTTCTTTTCTTAGGAGACTGCAGTGTCTGAAGGTTGTATTAATTGCTTAATCTGTTTTGACAAAAAGTAATGGAACAAGAAAGAAAATGGGAAAATGTGTGTTTGGGGAATTTTTATTAAGACGAGTATGTATGGTTTACCGTATCTTTTGTCTAGTAAAAACTCTCCAGCTGCTTTTCTCTGCAGAGAAAATTCATAATTTTTGATCAGGGATTGTGTTGGGCTTTCAGTTCAGGTAATTTTTAAATTTCTGTAACAGGCTCTCTTGCCCAGATTACCTGAAACAAAAAAAATTAAAGCCAGCCTAATAATCTGCTTTCCGTAGACCCGTTGCCAGCATTGCCGCAAGATCAGGTGTATATTTTTGTGCTATAAATGCTTTTCCATTGATCACTACATCTGACAGCATAGCAATGCTTCCTTTTCATGCTTGCATTTTACTAATAGATATTTCTGCATAGATTAATGGAATTCCATACTTCTCATTAATATATTATTCATACAAATGGTATGTAAGTTTCTAACTTCTAAAATTACTGGAATGAAAAAAGACATTTATTGTTCAAATATCTACTCAGACATCTTTCTCTGATTTTTTTTCCACATTGATTCTTCTCCACTGGGTATTTTGAATGATACAACTTGAAAGCTTGTATTTGAAAAGCACATGTTAAGGAAAACTCCCAGGCTGATCATTCACAAGACTCTTTGCCAGTATTGGCATGTCTGTAGCTAACTACTACAATTCATAAATGGAAATAACATTATTTTTAGATGACAATGCAATGCAGTCAGTCTGGATTCATAACACAGTTGATGGCTTTTTTCCACTTCCCCCCATGATTCTATGATTAGAAAGTGTGCAATTATTTGATAAAGAGATTAAAAAAAGAGTCCATCTTACTATTTTTGAACACCAGTTCTTAAATCTTAGCATGTATTTGTCGATCTGAATAGGACAAGATGCAGTCTTATGCAAGAGTTTCATCCCAGCATACTGAAGTTAGTGGGAATTCTTTCATGAATGGAAATGGGAGCAGCACCAAGGTCGTACAACACTCCCTCCATACAAATTACCTAACTTTTGTTTGAAAAAAATGAGGACAGGAAAGTGACAGAATCAGGAGTGGCAGTAAGGAACAAAATTTTTACTATTTATAGACGTTCTATCCGTGTTCCTTGGATTTGGACATGGGGATGAAGGTTTTCCTGTTTTCTGCTGTGTTTATGGCAGAGATGGGAGTACTGCTTTAACTGACATTGTTCAATTCCCTTTTATGAGACAGTTAAAAAATGATTAGAAATTTTGCCAAAACATGACTCGATTAGGTTGATATATCCCACGTCAGATGTCTCTCTGAGCCAAAGCACCTCACTGCCAAGCTGCAGGGCTGAGGAAGTACATTGTTTTGTGGCATTGTCTTTGATGTGCTCTAGCTTCATATCCAAAACTGAACAGGAATTAAAAATCATTCCATAAAAAAATTCATTCCATTAAAATTCATCTCCATACCTTCATAAGACAATTAAGAAGAGGACTATATTTCTGCTATAGCTTGTCCAAGGAAATATCAATACTTTCCCCTACATCCCCAACATAAACCAGTTTAAATTGATTGTGATTTTGATTTTATTGACATAAATACTGGATTTCTGTTCTTCAGCCAGTATCCTGATAATATGGTCCTGCACTTTGCAGAAATATGAATTCCTCCAGGAAAGGAAAAAGACTTTTTTTTTTTTCCCCTTGATAATTTATCTGTCACTTTGTAAAAGTAAAGAAATTAAAATAAACCACAACAATGAAAAGCCATTCTGGGCTAAATGAACTACCTATTGAAGGGATCCTGCAATTGAAAGGTGGAGATTTTTTTTTGTCTGATGGCTGATGGTTGAAACTGATGAAACTCTTGTCACCAAGTTACTTTGGTGAGACTGACTGTGTGGGGAGGTTTCATCTCTGAAAAGATAAGGAAGGGGCAGGATATCAGGACAGTTCAGGGACTTTGGCTCAGTAGGTTGTCAGAGACCTAAGATGGGAGGTTGGTAGGAAGTACCCAACAGCCACATAAAAAATCTGTCCAAAATGTTTGGCCTAGTCCCTCTCCCTGCACCCTGCACACCCCTCCCCCCTCCCCCAAAGTACTCTGTTTTCAACAAAAGAGCAAATTCTAAAGGAAAATGTTTTGATGGATTTTTTTTCCCCCCAACTATCTCTAGAATGTGAAGTTATAATATAAAGGTCAGATTCAAGATGATGCAAGATGATACTAATTTATTTTTAAGGGGAAAGAATTAAACCTTAAATATTGAAATTTTTTTAGGACATTGTTGGTGCTCTTCTGGTATGCAGAACCTAGTTAGCACTGATCAGGAAGTTATCCACTGATTCACACTCTTTAGATCCACAAACATGAATGAATTGGTGCCATTTTTGCTGAACAGCTTTTACAAAATTAATATTAAGAAAATGTATTGCCTTCAGTATGATCGATGTTGTGGCAGGAGGAAAGGATAAGAAATGTATGGAACAATTTGCTTTCACTTGCAGAAAAAACAGAGCTGTATTGAAAATCTATCAGGAGAAAATTAAAGAAAGGCTGGAATAAGCAGCCACTTTAGTCTTCTTCAGTAGCAATGTTGAAACTGAAAAAGTGAAGGCTTTGAAAATTTGAAATGCTAATGAGTAACAGGAAAGACTAGCCAGTTTAATTTGATTTTGATACCATATACAAAATGTTGTTCTATCTTAATAGAATAGACCATGTGACACAATTTTTCTTTCAGTTAGTAGCACAAGGTTGCTCTTTGCATTTTATGAAAGAGTGCCTTTTTGCTACAACTTAGTAACAATCCTTGCTGAGATATAAACACTGATCTGTATTTTGTTTCATATATATTTTAGTGAATTTCATAGGTCTTGCATTCAGGTCTTAATTACTTTCATATAAAATATTCTGCATACAAGAGGGGCGGTAATTTGAATGTGTTGCCTCAGTGATTCTTCTGCATAAACCTGCTACTGTGGAAGTTCTAAATAGATTGCATTTTTAATTTGCAATGAAGCCAAGATGAAAATTAAATATGAAAATGATTTTTCTGTATTTGGAGATTGATATTAAAAAAATAGAGACATTCATTTCTTATGAAAAGGGAGTGGTGGCTGTTTTCAGTAAGAAAATGAATAGATAATTGTTCTTCCATTAGTTTATTTTAATGATTTTTATTCAAAATTGCATAAATTAACAGGCTTTATCAGGCACATGGCAGTCTGCCTGTTTCCATGCTAAAGAAATTGTATATTTAAATATGAAAGCACAGTGCTGAATTTCTGAAAGAAATAGGAACCAGATCCAGTAAATCACTTGAACTGTGTCTGCAGAGACCGGAGTGTGAGAAGGCTGAGGCTCCTTAACCCACTCCTTAGACTACAGCCCTGTGAGTGAAAACTGTGCTCCTTTTTACCACACTTAAGAAAACATATGTACCTCAGAATGTGATGCACACCCACCACCCTATTCGGACTAGAAGTCACTGAAATCTGTACAAGGGTGGTTCAAGCCAGACAAGATGGAAACACTGAGCACAGGCATATTTCTGCAACATCATCCTCTTCCACAACGTGAATGCCTCTGGTCCCTTCAAATCCAAAAGCCAGATGTCCACATGAAGAAAGGTATTTCTAATCTTTTTTTCCAAAGGAGTAAGTTCTCCCTCCTTACAGGAAGGAAAGTTAGTTATTTCTGTAACTGCATATTTCTTCTAGCCTTGCCTCTTAGAGCAATCACTCTGGCAGTGCTTCCAGCTATGGAGATTCAAACCCACTGCTGGCTCTCCTAGGTTCTCTTGGCAGGTGTGGACAGTTCAACATGCCTTGGGAGAGGGAAAGAGAAGGAGAAATTAATACAGACCTGTAGATATCTGCTTATCATGCTCATCTAGGAGAACAGTGCTCAGGTTTTTAGGCTGTTTGGTGACATTAATCACTCACTGTAAGAATCTGTCTATTTATCCCTATACATATCTTTATGAACACATAAGCCAGTCCACTTAATTCACTGTGTATATAGTCTCATAGATGTTTCTGGATGTACTGACAGTATGAAATGTAAGGAAAAATGAGAAAAAACTGTACAAAAGTGTCTTTCAAGTCAAGTTCGCTACAAACAGCACTGCAGTTTTGATCTCTGCTTCTTTGTATTACAAATGCTTCAAATAATTATCCTCAGAATTAGCTTTGCATGAAGGTGTTTTCCCATTGACATTAATGAGACACCTTATGCACATAAAATTAGCACAGGTATGAATATATGCAGAATCGGTGCTCTATATAGTTGCCTTGGGTCACTTGATAATATTGATGAAGATCATTAAGTCACACACTTGAGTACAGCACTACAGTGAAGCTCCAGAACAAGTCTCTCTTTAAGTCTCTCTTTCATGGTTGTTGTGGCATTTAATCGTGTCTTTCTTAGCTGGAAAATTATATGTAGTCTGAGTTGTTCTAACTATTTAGTATTCTCCGGTTTAATAGTATTGTAAATGATAGTGCTATATTTCCTTTTTTCTGCCATTTTTTTTTTTAATGAAATGAATACCTCATGTTTTCAATCCCTTTAGTGGTACAGCAGATATTTTGGAAAAGGCAGGAAAAACTCTTAGAAAAAAGTTAAACAATAGAATTCACAGTGACAAAATAATAGAATTTTTCTTCCCTGCCCATCATATTAAGCTATCTGCATAAAACAGATCAGACTTCCCAACAAAACTTACCTAGATCCAAGAGAATGGCGTTAAGCTGTGTCCGGGGGAGTTTAGGTTAGCTATTAGGAAAAGGTTCTTCACCCAGAGGGTGCTTGGGCCCTGGAACGGGCACCCCAGGGAAGTGGCCACAGCACCAAGCCTGACAGACTTCAAGAAGTGTTTGGACAATGCTCTCAGGAACATGGTGTGATTCTTGAGGTGTCCTGTGAAGGGCCAGGAGTTGGATTTCAATGATCTTTGTGCATTCCTTCCAACTCAGGATATTCTATGATTCTATGAATGAGCTCTTTTTTCTAATTATATTAGGGCGATGACTGCTCAGTTTTTGAAGTTGTTGATCTAGACCTACAGTGACAATTGGCAAAGACCTGAGTTTGTAAATAGAAAGAAAAGAAACAATCCTACCTCTTGCAGGAGACTTGAAAAACTTTCTCAAAAATACCATGTCAGAAAAAATTCTAGTGTGTCTTCAACTCAAGGTGTCTCCCAGGGGAGACGTGAGAGATGACTTTCATGACTTCTTGTATCCACACTATTTTGTGAATTGAGTAAGTAATTTGTTTATGAGAGTCAGGGAAATTTCAGCAATGGACATACTACAAATTTTGTGTGAATCAAATGAAGTTTGGACAATCATCCAAATGACAGAGATCATTTGGTCCCAAAGACTAACTCATATGGCACAGATCACATCTATACAGCTTAATTATTTTACCATTAACTCACCTACTTTTGTATTAACTTGGAGTTTGTGTTTAAGAGGTTTTTTGAGAGTGCTAATTGGTAGGAGCTGAAGGTATACCAGGGACTATGGTGAGGATGATGATAGGATGATGGCTATATGTTTTCTTTGACACATTTTTGTTTGCTGTAGAACACAAAAGGTACTGAGGAGAAACCTAAAGCTTCCGTTGAACACTGCCTCATGGGCAATTTTTTTTATTCTCCTGTCTAAATTGTAATCTGATCCATGATATATGTCAGGGTAGTAGGTAGACAGATTGTGCAGGTTGGACGACTTACAAAATTCTTAACTACTCCTTTACTGCTCATCAAGAATTTTCTAACCAGCTTGTGCAGTGAATTCTCTTGCCGTTGAGCAGATCCTGTGCTTGTACTTGACTGGCATTTAATGGTTTTGAGGACTGTCACCTAAATGCTGAAATCCTGAAATTACTGTTCTTTCATGCCTGAAGCTCTGAATTTTCACTCTCACTCAAGTTCAAATGCTATATCTAACCTTGACCATTGCCAGTCTTACCCTCCAGTAAACATGAGACATCACTGCAAACACAGTCAATCCTATTAACTCACCACATCCAGCAGAATTTAGCAAGATACTGAAATCCCCAGCTCCTTCTGTCCATAACATTACCCTAGTCCTAGTCATATCTTTTCTCTGATTAGTATTCGTACCATTGTGTTAAATTTCCCAGTCCAAATCAGTTAATCAACCTGTCTGAGAGCTCATTATGAAGCCCTGTAGGCCTTGCTGCCTGAAGGAATGTAAGGAAATTTCTATTTGGATTCAAGAATTATGCAACGCCAGAGATGAAAGTCATATATTAAGTTAGGCATGGGTCACAGTGATGGTGTGATGCTTAAGTTTAAAGTTACCCTAATCTTATGGTGTGGGGAAAAGTACCTACAACTTGGTTTACTGACATGTCTTTAATGCTTGCTCAGTCTGGAAAGACTGGTGATCAGTCAGCGTAGCTGGGTAAAAGATAAAAGGCAGAGGAAGGGTTTGGAGGAGAAGGACTGTAGAACTTTATTAATTCCTGAATTCTTTAAATCTGATGACATCAGGAAAAGGGCTATTTTTGCCAGAAACTTAAGACCTCGTACTTATGAGATTGGAAAATCATAAGTAAACATAACTAAAATGCAATACATACAGAAGTCCATGAACAAAACTATTCTGTTTAACTCCTGATAATGAATGATGTTTTTGCAATGATTAAGACCAGGTTTAGCATAGGCAAGAGAGTTCATATTCAGAAAAACAGTATCTGAGGAACTGGCTTGTTGCTCTTTCTGCAGAGGTCACCAAGCTGAGGTAAGTGTGGTAGAGACAGTGGCCAAGGTTGTCCAGTGAACAAGGTGGTGCACTGTCATCATACTAAAACTTCAGGTTGGTCATGAAAATATGAGCATGAGGAACTTTTTCTTTTCAGTTCAAGGACTCTACATCTTGTGAAGTTATCTGGCTTTGTGCTGACTGAATTTTAGCAGAGGAGGCCTGTCACTCAAGGTCCTTTTCAGGCTACTGCTCTGTGTAAACTCTTCCAAGAGAGAATAGTCCCATGCAAAGATTTGCTGTTTAAAAGTTAACTGTGTCTTAACATGCATTATGTTGTCATGAAATTTACTCCTAAGGTGGAAAGAGACAAGTAACAGTAGTGTAAGTTGTCCTGTTGGAAGCTTGTACTCCATTTCAGTGGGAACCAGAGGCACTCAGTGTCTTGCAGGATCAGTAGTTTAATACCTGTAAATGGGATAGGTAGTGAGCCAGGTAAAATGTATCCTGTTCGTCAGGGAAATTTCAACAACATTGAGCACTCCCAGGATGAGAACTGTGTTTCCACAGGAGAAGGAAGTCAGTCCTGTTGCTGAGCCATTTTACACCAGGCTGAGCAAGACCTTCCTGAGAGCAACGATCTTTGCAAGGAAGGAAATTGAAAACATTTCTTAGCTTTTTCCTGCCTCCCAAAGAACAAAATGCTATCTGCTACATAAGTGACATGCCAATGGCATTGGTGTATGGAAGCTGTAAAAGAAGGAAAATACAGAAATGAAACTTAGCAAAGGTCTTTGGCCTCATCCTGCTGTTTGTGTAAAAGAAGGGTTCGCAGAGTAATATGAGCTCATGCCTTTTGACTGAAAACTCCACAGATGCATAAATTGCTCACACTGAGTTACTATTAGGCTGCTTATTTAAATGGTTTTATTTATAATCAATAGCTGATAACACATTTGTAAATTATTAATAATTTAATTGTTAAGAAATTATTTGATATATTTTATTTTTTGAAAAAAATCACATTTCACATGAAGTCCTGAAGGTATGAAATGGGAGTTACACTGTCATCAGGTTTGCCTCTTCCAAGCTGCATAATTCTGAAGTGTGAAAAGGCTAATCTGATAAGCATTCCAGTTATTTTTAATGCATAAGTCTTTTGATATTGGAGCATTACAAATCTCTTGGAGGGAAGCCATTATACAATATTTACGCAAAGCTATGTGAATACTCTGTTATCCCTCTGCAAGCTTTGCTTCCTCTTGGTGGACATTATACAGTGACAATAACCAGGCAGTGCTCACCTGTGGAATTTACAGAGAGATTACGTAGTCCCTGAATTGAGTGGACTACAGGCAGAGCTTGGATGCTGCTAGGGAAATAAAGAGAAAAAGTGCTTTCTCTTTATTTCCCTCAGTAGTTGTTTAACATTAAATGCATTACTTTTGATATTTAAATAAATTAACTGACAGCTGTAAGAGATCAGTTTTGTAACATTCAGCAAGGTATTTGATATTTGCAAACATAAAGGTCTTAGTAAAATACCCATTAAAAACTTTAAAAAAAAAATGAATGTGGTACTCGAAATCCTGGTTAAGCAAGGTTTGTGGGGAGATGTAAAACCTTTTAGTAGACTTGTTGATACAATCAGAAAAAACAGACAATTTTAAAAGCATGAAAAACTCTCAATGCTTTTGAAATATGAGATATCAACCTTCAAAACTAAGTACTGGTGAAAAATAATTGCTCAGAATTCAACTAGAGACTGAGGAAAAAGCTGATTAGTAGCAACAGAGCTGCAGGTCTAGCATCTCAAAAGATGCTCCAACGAGTATCATAGCAAGGGAAGCGCCCAGGTGGTGCTGAGATGGGGAGAAGAAGGAAATAATTTTTCATGATAACTCAGTTTAATTAGAAGTTGAAAGGGGGGGGGGGGAAAGGTAAATCACAGACTGGCAGAAAAGCAGAATCTTTTTGTCTTTTTAATTTTTAATTTTCAGGGCAGGTACAAAGTTGAGTTTCTGTACAGTATAACTACATTATAATACAGGTTACCCTTTTTCCATTTTCCTGTGCAACGATGTATATAGCTAAAGAAGTATTTATAATCAGGAAAAGCTGTCATCTTTGATATAGTTAGGAAAACAAGCTAAGCATATGCCTCATTATATACTCCCAGAAGCTATGGCCTTTTGGCATAGGTGTTTCTACAGCCCAGAAGAATCAATGACACAAAGGATCACAGGGTTAAAAAAATATTTGCTCATCAATTTTATTAAAGAGCTGTGCACTGGATGTGTGCCAGATAGAGTGTGGCTTTCCCTAGAGACACTGAAGAAAATTTTTTTCTAACTGTGGATACTGTCTAAAGGAGGTGGATTGGAAGGATTTTTATTTTTTGTTTTATCTCTGTGTAACTCATCAATGATCCAGTCCATCAAATGATCTGATTTTGTGTGTGTGAAAAAGTTGTTTCTGTTTCCACCGAGAAGAATCTTTACCTGAAATGAACATTTGAACTGCTTTTTGTGACACTGGGTAAAGAAAGCAGTAGCTCAGAATGCTAGGTTAAAATGATACAAAGTAGGGTTTATTTTTTGTGTATTTACATTTGTGTAGACAAAAAAAAAAAAAACAAAAAAAAAAAGAGAGATTTTTATTGCCCACCTCCTCCCCAGTTTATTTTGCCCAAATCTACAAATTAAACAAATGTTAGCTCACGTGCATATATCATTATCCATTGTAGTACCACAATGCTGTTTAGCCCCTGTGTGCATACAAGAAGAGGGCGAAGATGTTATTTCATGTGGGAGTGGAAGAGGGTTCAGCAGAAGGCTGTGTTTAAAGGAAGAAAGAGTCAGTCCTCAGAGACTGGCTCGGGGAGAAAGTATTCAAACCTTAATCATGTCCACATTTTCCTCCTACAGAACTAATATTTTGTCTGATGTACTGAATTTAGAGTTTTTAGGAGAAAGGAGCAATAGCTGAGAACTGTCTAAATTCTCAGCTCAGCCTGAATAATTCCCTCCAACTGTCTAGCAATGGAATGCTAAGCACAGATGGAGTGGTGATATACTGGGCTGGGGGAGCTGCCCGACTGTTTGTTGTTCCAAGTATTTGATTTTGTGAATTGCAATAAAGCCTTTTTCATTGACCTCTGAAGGATTAATTTCTTAATTTAGCACTCAGTGGCAAAGAAGCTGAGAGAAAAAAAATTGGATATGCATATAATGAATTGCAGTGTTTATAGTTTGTATAAGGCACAAACCCCATAATCTGCTGAGTGCTGATGAATTTGAGAAGTGCTAATTCATGAGCTCTGACATTCCAATTATTTTGTTATTAATATGTTCTGCAACCACCTGTGCTGCTGTCTTAGCACCATTTCAATAGCCCTGCTAAACATCACTAAATACAAACAATGGGAAAATCTGTATAACTGCATTTTTCTAAAGGAGAGTGTGGGGAATTTAATGAGACTTTTGTTTGATTTAGAGTGTCTGCTTTTCAAAGCAGAAACACAGGGTCTTGTTAAATTGTGCTGACAAAGGAAGGTAAAAAGTGAGCAAAAGTTCAATTCCATTGAAATTTTAGACTTGTTCAACCAATAATTTTTGTGCTTGGCATATTTATCTGTGGCCTGATGCAAATGGCTTAATATTTCTTAAATGTGCTGCATTCATTTTTAGTTATAAATTATTCTTTTTCTTATTCTCTCTGTTGGATGGATTTAACCACAAAGATAATTATCCAAGTCACATTTCTCTATGATTAAAGGATGTAAGAAGGGAAACAAATATAAAGGAATACAGACAATTATCTGAAAGTGCTTTGTGAGAAGTAAATTCTTTCTGATTACAGTGGAATTATTTGAGAAATAAAACAATAATATGGCCTGAATGTTGTGACATGTAAGCTGTGCAATATGATCATTCCAAACCACTTCTCTTGAAGTGACTAAAAAAGCCAAGGCATTTAAAACCAGACAGGCTTTAAGACCACACAATTGCCTGGCTTTGCATATGGTGGGGTTGTTGAAGAGAATACCTAATTTCTCTTACATGAAACTAAAAGCCCTCCTGGTGATGTGACTCAGCCAATCTGTCTGTGTCATGGTGGAGACCTGATGCTTCCAGGTCCTGGGATACTGCTCTGTGACATCACAGTGTACCAGGAGCAGGACTGCAATACATGACCCTCTTGTAACAGGCCTGAAACCCCCTTCGGCAGAATTTATTTCAATCCTGAATACGATCTCATTAAATATAGGTATTGTTTTTTCTGCTAGACAAACCTGAGAAGAGGAGAAATTATTTTGAAAGCACCCTTAGCTCACCCCATTTCACTATCTGGCATGAGAAGAAAGAAATGGGAAAACAAACCTATATGTAATGATAGCAACACTGGAGGTTCTGGGGATCCAATCTTTTCCCTCTGACTGAAAATACATAAGATATGAGTGGTATGACTTTCAGTATGGCTAATAATTTCCCTTGGTGGTATTAAAGATACACCATTCATGGAAATTTCTATTCTGAACACATCAGAGTACATCTCTTCAAGGTAAATACAGTAACTAATCAAGTGCTAATAAGATAGGGCCTGTACTTTTGGTCTCTTAATAGTATTTTTAAGCAATTTGCTGGCATATTTTTGAGTTGTTATAAGTAATGAAATCAGGTCCCTACTTTATTTCCAGGACATTTTCCTAGTGCATGTAACAGTTATGCAATTTTCCTGGGATTACTTCTCAAGGAATATATTTGACTTTTCTTCCATAGTCCATGTAATATAAAGATTGTTTCTTTCTAGTGATGAAAGAATGTTCATATGGACAAATATTTTCATTAACAGGGACTAAAAACCAGAATTTTTGAAGAGCATTGTAATGGGAGTCGTGATCACTTCAGCAATTTTTTTTTTGTTTTACTTTTGTTTTGCAGGAAAAACCCCTTCTTTTTGGAGAACTTTGCTAGTTATTTTTTAGTGTGAAGGCAGAGGACTCCTTTTAGTGGAAGGAAAGAACTTTTTGTCTCTGGGCATAATAATAGGAATTCAATCATTAATATCAACATTCATGCATTTGTTACTGGTCTATCCTGCCTGTGAGTGACTGTAATAACCTCTTTTCTGACATTTATGTGCATATTAAATCAGACCACACTTTAGAATTCATTTGACTTCTTCAGGAGCTGAAGATGGTGAAAGCAATTTTCATAGCTCTCTGAAAAACAACCTTTGCAGCTGCTCCGCTCAGAAATACTTCTCAAGTTAACAACAATTTTAGCCCTAGTCTAAAACACCTCAGAGCCTACAATGCACAAGAACTAATGCTTAATTAAAAATGGAGTAGAAAAATGTCATTTACAGATATTTTTTATTCACCAAAAGATATAATCATCTTGAAATAGTTGTAATTATTGGTTGTGAGCTTCTGACATTTTAAAATAAGTAGAATGATGAATATTTCCTGATTATATTGAAATTAATTATTAAATACAAGGAATTAATAATTGTCTGATCTCAATTTATGAAAACTACAATACAAAGTATTCTCAATTTTGGACCGATTTTGCTAGGTGCCATCCAAAATTAATAAAAATGGAACTGATCATGCCCCACAACACTTAAAATCAACAGCAGAAGATAAATTGATACAGATTATGATAAATTAATAATAAGGAGATATTTGTGTATTGTTGATACACTTAAAAAAAAATTATTGACCACCTTATGGTTCAGCCAGCCCAGCTATCCAGGGCTCTCTATTAGCTAACCGGAGTATCCCATGTTCCCTATCAACTGCAAAGCACTCAACAGGAGCCCTTCTTTCTGCACAGCCCAGCCACACCACTCTGCCCTGGGGGCTGACGCACTCACAGGTGGGGAAGCACAGCTGGGAACTGGCACCAGTGCTTCCCCAACACATGGAACTGAAGGTGCTTAACATGGGCCAGTGTTTCTTGGGTGAGGGTGTAGCTTCCTCCCTGCTCTCCTGCTGCTATTCCAAGTCCATTGCCTGAGCAAAATGAGATGGCAGGATTTCTTCTAGAGCTCCAGAGGACAGCATCGTGCTTAAGTCTGGCACATTTTGACGCAGCGTAGTTAGGAGTACAATAATTTTAATCTCTTTTTATAAATAATTACAGGAAAGATATATGTCTCTGATGGCAATTTCCCCCTTTGGTTACTGAATTGTCAGCTGAATAGAAGATCCTGCTTTCAGAAAGACTGCGATTAAGTACTGAGTTGTATTTTTTTCTCACCTTCCATCTCTCATAAGTTGTATGCCTAGAGATAGACCAATTAGGATAGAACTGTTTCCTGTTTTCTGTTGTGTGGTTCTGTCTGTGTGGTTTTCTGCACTTATACAGGTCATTTTATTTGCAAGCAAAATGCCTGTTCCTCTCTTGATCCAGAGGGCTAGCAAATCCTGCCAGGAGCAGGGACAAGATCACATCAGGTGACAGTAATGTGGGTCTGGCTTGGAGTACTTCCCATTGAGTTCAGAACTCCCATGCTAGGCATGGAAGGACCTTCCCTCTTCATGTGGAAAGTGCTGCTGGTTACCTCTTCTCCTGGATGCCCAGAGGAAGTCAGGCAATGCTGCTGCTTATGAGAAAAAAGGAGTCCAGGGGTTTGTGGGCAGTGCTCATGGAAAGGATTTACCTCTTCTAAGTCTAAGCTGCACTTAAAGCTAAAAGTGTGGAGGAACAGAGCAGCACAGTGAAACGATTTGTGATAAACATGGAATAGTTTTGATGCTATCACATGTAGCTTTATTAGCCATTCTAAGTCAGAAGAGGAAGCTAGATCTGATGATTGTATTGGCATTATGGCTCTGAGACCATGTTGTCCATATGGAGCAGTCTGAGCTTCATGACAGAAAACGGGTAGAAGATCAACCAGACATTACTGTCCATTCTGGACCTGACTGTAAACTCTCAGTATAATAAAAAATCTTAAGCATTTCTCAACAGGCTGCAAGGAGCTTAAATTACTCTACATGTGGAACCAAAAGTGACAGCCTGGAGCATTGAGAAAATAGAAAAGATGTGCTTCAATAATAGGAGAAATAGTAATCACAGGAAAAGACGCCAAAAACATGACCGCAAAAACTTTTTTTGAAAGACAATTTAGATAAACACTTTATTACACATGGTAGAGTAGGTGAGTTTCAAGTCTCCACTTATGGGTGAATAAGAAACTTAACTTAAGGCTAGCACTAGAAGAAAAATGCTTTAACTGAGGAGCAATTTAGAAAAACTTTTAATTAATTCCATTAGTTCTCAAGCCTGTTAAATGCAGCTTAGAAGATTAAATAAAATGCTATCTGTTAATGTTCAAATGAAAGCATGGAATTCATTAAAAGAAACACTTGCAAAGCATTAGTCACAGTAGAAAAGGCAATGTTTTATATATTTAAAAAGAAGAGTAAAATATATTGCCCAGATCCCTTTCAACCTAAGTCTTAGCTAGACCAAAATGTTGTGTATGTATTTTTCATCATTAAAATTAGGGAATACAGTTTTATGGGAATGAAATTATTTTAAAAAATTGGATACACATTTGCATAAAATAGTTTTCCTCTGCAGATTTTGTTGTTAATTATGGATCTGAGTCTCAAAGCAGCTAGATATAAAAGCTCCTTTACAAACTATGGATTAACCATACACTTGGCAAATAACAGGCCCACAATCATCAAAAGGATAATATATTTTCTGAGAAAACTTTGCATATGTTGGGTAGATTGAGACATGCAGCCTTGAACCCATGAGCTTGGCTGATGTTCCCTGGATCCCAGTTTGTCAAACAGGTTTGCCCTGTAGGAAATTTCCCTGATGTCTGCAGATCTCCTCACATGGTAAAAGTTGTACTTCAGCCTAGAAATATTCAGGACAAAGTCCCAGTTTTCTGAAAGTCAATGGCAAAGCTACTACCAGCTATTGTCTGGCTTGGATTTCACCCAAGTTTCAAAAACAAATCCCATTTTCTCTATAAAGCATCACCACACAATAAGTATGAATGGCAGAAAATGTAGTAGAAAAGAAAGAATGGGAAGTTGTGTCTCTGGGAGAATGAAAAACAAAGTCACCTACAAATTTATTATGAGTGGACACAAGACCAGAATGTATTTCAAGCTTCAGTAAGGCTGAAATTTTCTGTGTATCTTGTTCTTGAGGGATGTGGTGGGATGGGTGGTGGATGGGCAGTTGCATTTTTACTTCTGATTTAGTGGAATTAGGATTTTCTTCACATTTGTGGGTATTCTGTTCTTTAATAGAGAACCAATTAGAGGCCCACAAGATTCCTGTTGAGCTATGCACAGTAGAAAGACAACTTTCTTGTTTGTTGACTTATGGAAGAAGAAGGTCTCTAGCAGGTAAAGGATAGGCAGGAAAAAACCCAGAAGCATAAGGAAATTAAGAAACAACACATAACACATCAGTTGCACCTAGTTCCCTGAACTGACACGTTCCTGTCCAATAAGTTGCAGTTCTCTTCAAACAGGAATTTTTCCTTTTGGAAATGTAGTCCAGAGATGGTTACTGTGAATATGCTGGTAACAACGGGAGTTTGAGGTACTGAGCTTTTCTGTGACTTGAGATTTATTTGGAGTGAGCTCTTGCACAAAAAGCCTTTCATTATGTACCATGCTGTCTTTTACTGAGACTCACTGAAATGAGATAAATAAGGAAAAGGAGATTGACAGCATTTGCTACCATCAGACTTGAGACAACTTCTAGTGTCTGGAATAGAAAATCAATCTGAGGATTGGGAAGAGAAAATTAAGCAATTAATGGGTAAATTGATTCCAGCTGATCTACTTGGAAAAGTGACTCTTCTCTGACCTGGGAAGAGCTTTGTTGTTTCTGCTCACTATTTACACTGTATGATGTATTTATTTACTATATTTACAGGTAAAGAAAGTATGTAAATCTGATAGGAAAGAAATAGAAGAACATTCTATTTTATTTTTGTTATGTTTTATTTCTTGCATTTTTTTAAATGATTGGTCAAAAAAATTCCAACTGCCAGTGGTGCAAAAATGTCTATGCACTTGACCTAAAAAGAGACTTACTGGGGTTTTATTCTGCACTGATATAAAAACTCACAGAAACAGGATATGATCACTTTGATAAGGAACAACTCAAAATCGTGTTTTTTAGAAAGACATATTTTTGACATTTTGGGATCTAATCTCAGAGGTATTTAATCTTAGTGTCCCTCTAATAGCAAGTGTTTATTTTCTGTACTAAACTTTTGTTCCGCTAAAATAAACAAGCCTGATGATTTTCTGCAACTCCTCTTCTGTTGAATTAAAAATGTTTTTATGGAAATTTGCAATGGGTCTCAACTGAAAATTCCTCAAAAAAAAAAAAAAAAGGAATTTCTTGATAGTTTATGTTGATTTTTGAATGTCCATCTTGAGACCTAAATCAGGTCCAAACTGTCTGGCGTTCATAATTAAGTCCATCAGACATAGTCTGATGAAGCTTCAACAGCACTGGATTCTCCCCTGAAGCTCTTCTGAGTTATGGTACCACTGAATCTACATGTTCACAAAAAGGATCATACTTCATCTGTAAGAAGAAATTAGCAAGAAATCTTTATGATTGAAAGTAAATTCTTTAATCTTCTCTGCCATAATCTTACCTGTTATATATAAAAATCTACTGCATTTGGCAATGGCAGTTTTAGAATGAAAGGGTAGAAACCATGGCTATAATCATCTATTTCATATAATGATTAGCTATGAGTTTGCAATAAGGGGCAGGGATATCTTCATGGAGCCTGCTTATAGCAGAAAAGCCTGTCAAATATATTACAGAGGGTGTGTTGATTGTTGATTGGTTTGTTGTTTTTTCCCTTTGGCTTGTTTGTTTGTTTTAATTTGGGATACAGAAGACTATTGTCTTTACGGCTTTAATGCTGTAGGAATGACTGCCTGTTATGTATTCCTGCAGTAGTCCTGCAGTAACTGCTAGACCCACTGAGAAAGGCAGTCATGTGCATACATACATCTTAATTTTCCCCCTTTTTTTATTTTCTCATGGATCAGGAACCATGGTCATTCCAACTGGTGCTATCCTCCTTAATATAGAACTGAATTCCCCATGAGGGCATAGGAATACTGTTCTTACTAACCCTGTGAGATTAAGGGTTGAGTTTGGTGCAGATAAGAAGTGGTGTAAATTACAGGAATGTTCAGTTATGAGAAGGTTGGAGCCTGTCATGTCCCTGTGTGTGCTGTTCATGTGATAAATAGATATGATAAACACGGTTGCTGGTGCAGCATCCTAAGCATGTGCAGTGCAGATATAGATGATGCTCCAGACTGGGGTGCCCATACTGGAATGTCCTAAGAAAGCAATGCAGAGTTGTGCAACCTTTTGAGTAAAGGCCCTACATGAAAATAAAAGTATCTAGGATGTGACACAGCCTGGAGATGAGAGAAGTCATACTGCACACAGTGAAGATATATCTGATGAGAAAATTGTTTTTTGGCGAAGGCTTGCAATTTACGTGCCTTTTAAAGGCTGGAAAAGTAGAAATGGGAGGAACTTGTAAGCAATGCCTTTTTTTTTCTGGGGATTATTTCTAACCAAGATAGTTAATTGAGCTTCTTTGCTGTCTGAACTCCACAAGCTGCTCTGTTTGCCCATCTGTGAGGGTGCAATAAATGTCAACAGAGGAGGAGAAATAAATGAGGAAGAGTGGAAAGGGAAAAATGCTTCAAGAGCTCCTTAAGGTAGATTTGCTACCAAAGGCAATATGTTATAAAAATAGTCTTTTCTGAAGAAAAATACAAAAATTAGGGTCTACAGAGCCATTGTACTGTCTACTCTTTTATATGGGTCTGAATTGTGGGTCATCTACCAATGCCACTTGTGACTCCTTGAACGCTTCCATCTCCGATCCGGACACTTGGAGTCACACCATCCATAACGCTGCTGCTTCCTTTGAGAACACACGCCGAATCAGTCTCGAGGAGAAAAGACAACGCAGGAAGAACCGTGCCTCACCAACACCGCCTATGGAGACTTTCTGCTGTGCCTTTTGCAACCGGACTTGCCTATCTCGCATCGGCCTCTTTAGCCATCAGCACGCTTGCAGCAAGCGTGGGTAGAGCCCTTCCCAAATCTTTGTTCACAAAGCCTAGCCATGATGAATCCTATATTTAGATAAATTTCTGTTAGTTAAAAATTAAGAGAGTTCTGATGACAAATAATTTACATTTATAAACTGGGCTTGATTGATAAGCAGAATTATTTTCTTCTATTGTTGATAGGTCCAGAATATGGTGTTCTTCACTGAAATGAGTCAAGAACTTAGAATGAAAGTTTATTATACCCAGAGATGCATAACATCATCCTAGTTTGCAAGGTGCTGAGAGACTGCTATCAGAAGCGGTTTTAATAAATTTTCTAATTTGTATTACCACATTGTCTTTTATCCAGCAAAAGGGACCTGTTCTAGTTTTAAGAAGGTGATGTAGGGTGCAGGATTGGAGTGTCTCAACTCACTTAACATGCTTTTCACCTGGTTTAGGGAATATTTAAGGCTGATAGTTGTCTGCCTGAAGTTCAAATAGTAACAAAGACATTTTCACGTGGGAAAATATATCCAGATTTAATTTTGAAAGGGCAACAGTTGTGGCAAAGCAAGAAAATGAGCTGACACTACATATGCTGACAATTACCCTTTTCAAAATCCATCTGTCAGAATAGGCCAGGTAATTTATGATGCTGAACTCAAGCCCATCTGCCTTGAGGATTAAGGTGGGAAGGAGTGAAACACATCCAGGGCCATCCATCTTGTTTGTGGATGAAGAAGGGGTTTAGGTGCCTGGCTTCCATCAGCCCTGTTCCATATGTACTGTAGAGGGCGATGACCAGGGTGAGGATGACCTTTGCTGCAGCATGTGCATGGTAAGTCTGAGACATCGCACAAAGATGAACTCACTGTCTAGCCACTATACAACTCTTGTGCACATATTTCAGTCTCAGAAATCCCAGACAGAAATATGAGCCCCCCAGGGCTGTAATTCACCATTTTCTCACTGAATCCTAAGGCTGATGAGGTTGAGGTTGGCTTCAAGCCTGTACAAGAACAATGGAGATGTTTGGGAAAGACTGAAGGTTTTAAACAAACTTCTGAAGTCTTCAGATCGTGGAGATTTCAGGTGTGGAAAAGGGCATGACCAAAGACAGTAGAACAGATAATAGATTTTTATACTTGTAAATATTTTTTGTATTCATATTTCTTTGAAGCATTTGCCAGATCTCAGCATGGAGTTTAATTTCTGAACTGCTAGTATTGCTAGGTAATATTGCTAGGCAATCCCTTTCCCATCTCCTTTTATCTTGGTAAATCAGGAGACATCTTTTTATTTCATCTCTGAATCTCGGGTCTTTTCTAGTAAGTTCTTTTTCACACAGAAAATTTCCCATCTCCACATTGGCATTTTCCCAAATGTAGTGCCCTTCAGCCTACATAAAAGAATAACCCAACAATTCCTTTCTATGTCAAGCACTTTACTCAAAGGGCTTAGTGCATTCTTATACTGACTACAGATGGATGAAAGTGGTTTGGGCTGGTCTGTTTTATCTGGTGTAAAACTGATGTACTGCCAACAACTTGTTTTTCTAAAAATTGTCTTTCTTTTTTCCCTTGTGAGGGTGTATTTTTCACTTTAAGGGAATAATTTTTGCTCACTATTCAGAAACATCAGAACTGAATATGAAAATGTAGGTCTAATTCCAGGAATGGCATAAAAATATGTTGTAAAAATTTTTTTCTTCCATCCTTGTCAGAGAAAGAGTTCATACGATTTAAAGGGGACCAAAGCAAAGAACCATAGCTGGAATTTCAGTAGAAATTTTTTTCCACACAGAAGCAACGTGGAGAAAAAACACAATCAAGTTCCATACCCAGGATACTCTCCCTTCCACCACAGCATCACTCATTGCCTCTGTCTGTGTATGATATTTCCCTAATGATTATTATTATCATATGAGCTCTGTTTCAAAACTGCTGTGCATGAATAGAGCTGAGTGCTATCAGGGAAGGGAATGATAGTGGGAAAATTACTAACAAGCTTCAAAGTTATGGATTCAAAACAAGAGCTTCAGTGCTGTCTTTTGCTCTACCCAAATAGCCTCTGCTGCCCCATAGCCGAGGAAACCTCCATAGGAGTCCAGTCTACCAGAAACTGGTCAATAGGAAAAGGTAAGGACAAACAGTGAGTGAAGTTTTTCGTCTCAGCACATTTAAATATGTTGCCTGTGAAGAGCTACTATAGCTCTTTGCCTTCTGTCTGTTATCAGCTTTAGAACCACACTTGAAGCATCTTAGCACTTGCAAATTAAAGATGAACTTTTCTTGCAATACTTCTATTTTTTGATTAAAGTTGTTGTGTACTCTCAAAGAAGTGATCTTCCCTGGTGCTGAGGAAACAGGCTGATGCAGATCAGCTGTGCTTGTCCACTCAGGTTCAGGACTTGGATGTCTTCCCACAGAAAAAAACCTGACAGGATGGGACACACAGAGAGGGATGAGGAGCCCAAGCCATCAAACAGACTATGCTGCCCCACAGTCATAAATTCAGTTGGCTGTGATTTCCAGTCACTTGCCTTAATCAAGCTATGAGACTGGTTTTATTATGTGCAATGGGCTGGCAGAGCAATTAGTTTAGTAATCTAAACCAAATGTGTAACTAAGGCTTAAAGCTATGGGGTGAGAGAATTTGCCTTTATGGTGTTTCTAAAGTGTCACAACCATCCATAGTTTTAAAAGGATATTTTTTCTTGTTCCTGGTGTTCAGTTCTAGTCATGATGCCTTCTACAGGTTATGTGACACTCTCCAGAGTTACTGGGGAAATAGGGTTGGGATTATATGCTCTTCAAGGTCCCCTTCTAACCCAAAGCATTCTATGATTCTATGATGCTTTTTCTGCCTTTAGTTATGATTCACAGTGTCACTTGCCTTTGCAAGATTTTGTTTTCAGTTTCAGTTGTGCTTCTGTATGTCTATGCCCAGTGATATTTCACAGAGTCAGGTTTTCACTGTAGTCTGAAAGATTATTTAAAACCAACACAACCATTTTGGGGGGGAGGGGAGGGTGGGGAAAGGATAGGTGGAAAATACTGTTTGTTTATAGTAACGGTGTTTAAATGGGAGGCATTTATTTCTGTCCGTCCAGGCAGAAACTGGAAGAGCTGTTCTTGATTATTTCTGTTGTCAGGTGAAACTGCTTAAATGTGCAAAATCTGAGTATTTGAATTTAAAATTCACACATCAATGTGTCTCAAGCAGAAAGCATCATTAAATGACTATAACTCTTTTTTTATGATATATATGCCTCCAGCCACAGAAGTAAGAAAAATAGAAATGGTGTCCAATGTTAGTAAGCTGCTTTTTTAAAAACTTCTTTTTGGCCTTTTCTCCTTCCACCCTCTTCTCCTCTCCAAAAGCCCAAATGGGTCGGACTTGGTTTTATCTCAAAATAGTTGTGTAGTTCTGAAAAGCTAAGCAAAGAAAAAGAAAAGAAAAGAAAAGAAAAGAAAAGAAAAGAAANAGAAAGAAAGAAAGAAAGAAAGAAAGAAAGAAAGAAAGGAAAGAAAAGAAACTGAAAAACACTGCTATGGATATTAGTCATTTGACATTTATTCTTAGGATGCTCCTCATCCTTTGCACAGAATAAGACAGACGTCCCTCAGAAGAGGCTGGAAACTTGTATTTAAATACAGAATTGCATCTGAGGACTGAATCACAGCATGCAAACACAAAAGTGCTGTGACAAGCCGTATGTTTCAGTTTTCAATTTCTTCATTATAAGCAGCTCAAGGAGGTAGTATAAACAAGTATGCCTCTACATATTGTCTGTCGTTCAACTCGATGTACATTTTTGGAGTGTATGTTAAATGCACCTGGAAAACAGAGTAAATGACAGTGCTATTTTCCCAGCTCATTTTGTGTATGTAATTTGCTATTAATACTGCATACACAGATGACTCAGCTCCACTCCTGATCCTTTCCCCCCCCCATCTTAAAATCAGTATTATTTTAAATATTTTACCTGCCAGATTAGATGTATTGTATTACTCACAAGACACATTAAAGCAGTTAAGCTATTTTTATTATTCTTTAAAAATATCTCAGCATAATAGTGAATTTAATGACATGAAGGACTAAATAACAGGAAATAATCTATATTTCATAGCTCCAAGTGTCAAGCAAATACTAAATGCTACTCAATTTCCCTATTGCAGATACAATTTTTTTTCAAGAATAAGAAATTAGAAAATTAAAAATGTCCTCTTCTCTCATTTTAATATGTTTTACTGATATGAAATTTGATCATGCTGAATCAGTCTTTAGGTATGGAAAAGGAAAGATAAAAAGCTATATTTTGGAAACAAGCAGGAAGAGCAAGTAATCTATTCGACATAGTCACACTTTGTCTCTTTAATGCATTTCTGCTGACTGTACAACTTCATTTGGAAAACATTAATGAAATAGCAAGGTGATATATATGTCTGGTGAAACTCAGGCAATGTAACAAATAACTTTGTAGGTGACATTTTGTGCCTTTTAAAGAGTATTTTTTGTTTGTTATTGCCTTAAGCTTATTCAATGTGCTCAATTTACAGTTGACTTTTTTTCTCACATCTTCTATTATATAGTTTCTTTCAAATAGAAAGTAGTGAAGATGACAAAGCTTGTAATAAAGGAGGGTTTAGAAGCAAAATTTTCATCCAAGGCAAATAGATTAAGATCCTCACTTTTCCCAGCACTGAATATCAAAGGGTTCCTGCTGTTTTCAATGTGTAAGAATAACAGTGAATTGTTCTTTTGCCACAGGGTAATTACAGTCTTGTGCTATACCTGTCCTGGCTCTCTACCTAACCTGGTGCACTGGGAGTACAGCCGGACCACAAACACTTCCAAACTTCTTATCTGGTGGGTGGCATCCCTGTGACAGGACTGGACAACTGGCCTGTACTAAACACCGGATGTTTGCAAACAGCCTTACTTTTGAATGCATTTATTTTTACTGTTGCTACTCAAAATCAGGTCTGTCCACTCAATTTCTCTTGTTTTTCAATCCTTCTCCTCTCCATGTAATGGTGTACCCAGTTCAATCAGGTATGATGCCTACCCTGTCTCCATCAGGCTCAGCACAGGGCTCCCACCTTGCTCTGTGGAGTCTGAGAGAGTGATGAATTGGGGATACCTTCCTTGCAGCACATCCTCCCAGCAAGACGACGCCAGAAACTTATATGTAATCCTTAATGTGAGGGAGGGGTTATTCTCATTCATAAAACTTTTCCCAGCTTTGTTCCAGGAAGAATCACATAGCACAGCACTAGACAGAGCTCATTTTAGCAGCCTGTCATATATTTGCACTTAAACATCTTGCCTGTGCCCTTACAGCTCTATTCCACTGAGCACATTTCCTCCAGCAAGAAGACCCATGGAATTTGTTTTCACTTTATCAGTGGGGAAATTGCATGAGAGTCAAACATTCCTCACTTCTTGGTTTGAATTACACTGTTATCCTGATGTCTGCTGTGAAGAGCTTTTAAGTTGAGTATTTACCATTAGAGCCTCTCCATGTAAATTATTTACTATTGACAGTGCTAGCTAGTAGGGAACATTTCTGTGGGATATGGATTTATAATTACACTGTTAAAGGTTTAAAGCTTTTCTTGATGGCTTAGAGAGAGGGTTTTTTTGGGTTTTGAAACTGTAGGAGATGCACGAGAAATCTGACCTATCATGTTGTCTCTGGCTCAGGAGATGGAATCTGGAATGAATAATAATAAAAATAAGGCAAAGAATTATTTTCTCTAAAAACACTTTAATCTGATTCCATGGACAGATGGCCAAAGCAGAAGATGTTGTTTGGTTTTGAAAGGTTTGTGTGGCTGCCTGGAAGCTATTGTCCCTGCAGCAGGACAGGCAGGCAGGGTGAACTGAGCAAATTCTCCCAGTGAGCTTCTCTGAGAAGTCAGCCAGGTTCAATCAGGAGCCAAAGCACAATAACTTAAAAGCGCAGCAAAAGTACTGTCAGCATGTACGTTTCCTTGCAAACCTGGATTTACTGTGTGTGTACTGTATGGCATGTCTGCACAGACTCCGGCCCAGGAGTGGAAGAACAGCTGCCATGCCAAGGGCACAGCTCCACAGGGTCCCTGTGCAGTGTGTCTGTGGGACCTGTGCCAGAGGGAAAGGCATTGCTGGGGTGGAGGTTTGGCTGCTCAGCTGAGGAATGCTGCTGCTGGAATACTGTGCTCTGCCTTTTCACCTCAGAGCCTTTTCTTTGTGTTCAGCTGGCCCTGGCTGTGATCAGATGCGTTTGCCTGGAGTGCATGTCCATATGTGTAAAACCCACTTTAAATTTAATAAAAAGCTTTGACTGTAGCCTTGAGTTTTAGTATCCAAATGAAGACTGTGAATAAAAAAGGTCTTATTAAGTGACCATAGGAGGCAGATTTAAAATATACAATACTTTTAGAGCCTCCTAAATTCATTCCCTCTATTGAGTGTAATTATTTTAAAATATAAATTTTTTTATATTCATTTGTTACCTTATGACAATATGAAAAAGTTGAAAATAACCTTAGAAGGACAGCTTAATGCTGTCCAGCAGAAGGTGGATACACATCTTGAAACAGTCAGTCTGAACGTGAATGACTTTTGAAAGAGACAAAAAAATCAGCTGTTCCCTGAGTCAAAGTGCAAATATTAACTAATTTCTAGTTTACTTCCTAACTGAAATAGCAAAGGGTTGTGAGTACCTAGTTTTTGAATCAGGCAAATGCAATTTTCCTTACTTTTGGAAACCAGTGCAACTATCATTAAAGGAATTCCAGAACACCACAATCCAGAAAACATGAAATTGCCTCAGGAGAAAGTCACTGTGTCAGAAATACATTACACTAACTTACAAACAAGTTGCTAGTGATTATAATGGAAATCACTGACTGTCTCAAACCATGTTCGAAGTGGGTTTAATGCAGCCACCAATGACACAGCCTGGTAGTGATGGGACATTGCTGTGAGAGAAGTACCACTCATGGTTCAGGAGATGCAGCTGCTGGATTGCTTACTCATAGCTACGCTGGCTGTTAATTTTTCCAGTCCATAATAATTTTCCCAGCTATAGTAAAATGTTTCTGACAAATGCCAGCCTGAAATCTCTGAACATTTCTACTTTTCTGCAAACATTACTCTTTAAAGTGACATAAAACAATGTAGTTCCTCTGTATTTGTATAAATGACTAAAGCATGTGTCATCAAACTGTTGAGTAGATTTTAAGTACATCCATTTTTAATATTATTTTTATTTTACAATGGCTTTCACCGTGAGCTGACTGAAAAACATAAATGAAATGTGTGGTTTTGTTTAAATATTCAGATAAACCAAAAAGCCATTTTCCTAGGATGTTGTCTCAGCACAGAAAAAAATGTGGCAACTGAATTATAAACCCTTGACAGTCATTTACAGTAAAAATATTGATACAGTGGTAACTTTAATGCTGTGACCAGTTTTGTTATAACAAAAATATTCTTCTTTTTATATTTGTTTTTTCTCTCCAACAGCTGATTGTAAACTTTAATTAGTGAGTTTGGAATAAGCCACCTCTTGCTCTTGCTCTTCCACAAAGAGAATTTCAGAGTCACAATGAAAACTTGCTAATCAAAATAAAGTTGTGAATTGAGAAAATAATCTTAAAATTGTCACAAATATTGCTTAACTCTGTTCTGGTAAGTTTACAGCTCATTTACTGGATATTCACAGCATAGTTATGATTCACGATGTCACTTGCCATTGCAAGATACTGTTTTTAATTTCAATTGTGCTTCTGTATGGATATGCCCAGTGATATATCACAGAGTCAGGTTTTCACATTCTGCACTTATAAAGAGTTTGCTTAGTAAAAATGATGCCCCAACAGGTATCAGAGCAAACAGAATGATAAGCAAGTTTGTGTTTATAATAGGCCATGAAGGAGAAAGGCAGAGTGGGTGCTGTTTGGTGGGTGAGCACTCAACAATATACTATACAGATATTATATGTACATAGTATATTGACAACAGCAGATTAGAACAATCCCAGGATCTTGGGTTGCTTTTTACATGTGACTAAATCTACTAAGGAACTGAGTAGATTTTCTGTGATTCAAAGGGAAATCTCATTTAGCTATTGGTGATCTAATTTTGAGGTCTCTAGCACTACTTTGACAGCAAATTGACAGCAAATTCTGTATGATGTTTGTGCTAATAAAGCAGCCTACTATCACGCGCAGACTACTATTATACTACTATTATGCACAGTGCCTCTTCCTGTTGCAAACACTAAGATAAGAAAAATGTTTCAAGAGACAACTGTCTCTGTAGTGGAAAAAAATTCAGATTGCCTCAATGTAGAAAGTCCTTGAAGTTCCTAAAACTGATCTCACGTCCCCCGTAAACTAATATTCCAGGCTGAAAACTGCTGCATGCAGGGTGGACAGTAATTTCTCAAAGGCTGAGATAATGCCAATATTGGGATAAAACAATGGAGAAAATTATGGCTGTGCTGATGAAATTTGGAATACCACAGCTCATACAAACAGCCACTCCAGAGAGCGGGAATTCACTGAGCCACTCACAGAGACGCTGGACAGCCTGACTATTCTACAGCTACTGGGGAAGTAAAGAGAGTAGAAAGTGCTCAGGCCTTCATGACCAGGGTATTAATCAGTGAAAACCGGGGATGCAGAGAAACTTCATCTTTGAATATAATTAGCTGGCATTCAAGTCACTGTTTCTATGGGATTAGTTTTAGACTCCATTGAGGCAGCTGAGCTGGGCATGGTAATGGAGCACAGTTGCGGTTGCAGATAGGGGCTCTCAGATGCTTGCTTCAGCCCTGAAAGCTGTACAACAGTGTTGGCTATAAATAATACAGCAGGGAATATGCAGGCAATGCTGTTTTCAATACTCATGTTAATCTATTACAAGTTTATTTTGGTATCTCTCTCTGACACAGCTTCATGCTGCTTAGACTTACCCTTCATGTGCAAGCAGACAAGCTCATTGGTTTTTCTGTGCTCAGGCAACATGTAGCTCTATAGTCACAGCTGTATCTGTGAGGGGAAAGAACAGATGGGCTGGAAGAGAGCATGCCATGTTCAAAATTAAAATTAAAATTTTATGCTGCTTCTTGAGGAATAAAAATCCAAAGGAGAAAAATCCTTTTTTTTTCTTTTCTTTTTTTTTTCCAGATGTTCATATGAAAACAAAGACTGGGGCATGGTTTCACTGGAAGACTCTGTAAAAATAGTGCTGGCAATGGACAACAGAGAGGCACAGAAAATTTTGAAATACTGCAAATACTTTTTGTCCTGATGGTACTGAAGAAAGAAGGTCCAGTCTTGAGGTTACAGGCACACTGTGCTGATTCAGACATGCTGATGAGCAGGAGGAACCTTGGTGGTGCTTGGATGTATGAACTCCAATGGCAGGTGAGATGTGAGTGACTGAACACAGGGCTAACAGACACTTACATTGTGCCCCTTATAATTGCCACAGTAATAAAACATTGTTACCATTCTCAGATTTCTGATAAATTACAAATAGGAAACTCACAGTGATGCGAGCAGGAAACGTTTTTGTATATCTTTATTTTGTTGTCTGTTTTATGTTATGTTGGACATGATTTGTGGAATTCAAAGTGAGGTAAGTCACAGATGAGTACATGAATACCCATGTGCCCACACACATTAAAGTCATTCCTTACAGCTGGTCAAAAATCCTCTGATTTCTATGAAATGTATTATGATACAATGCAACAATACTAAAAAGAAGTTTGCCTGATTTTATATGCAGTGTGAGAAGAGACAAAGGTGAAAACACTCATGTATGAGGAAGGATAAAACTTCAACAAATAAGACTAATACAAATTTGTTTGATTGGTCCTATGTTTTTCACTAAAATGTTCAAATTTTTTTTTCCCGTTCTCAGCCACGTGTTAAAAATCACTGATTTCTACTCAGAAGCCTCTTTGCAGTCAATGTCATCTTATGGGAACTGGTGTACTGTCAGAGACGTTTGACACTTGAAAAAAAGGGAATGTAGAAGTAGTTATGCCTGTGGGTTTCCAAGCTACCTACAAGCTCTGCTGGTCACAGGGGGAATGCTTCACAGATTGCAGGAAATCACAGGGTTGTGTGCTAAGGCTACAGGGTCAGTGACTCTGTGTACACCTCTTAATGCATCCGCATAAAAAGATTTTCCTTTTTCATATTAATGTTTTTGAAAGTGTTTCTGATGTGTATTTGCATATGGATGCCAGCATTAAATCTGCAAGCTGAACTGAGCACAAGAACATGCTCAAATGAAGCAGGGAAATATTGCTGTGTCAAAACCACAGATAATACATATGCAAAATTTACCTAGCAAGTTGTTGGAAAGGAACCATCTCTCTTGATTATTGCAGCAGTAGGAGTAAGTAAACTAGCAAAATTTTTCATTGACAAACACTACATAAGAAAGTAATTTAATAGATCTTTAAAAGGACCTAAAATGTATCCAGCACTGGAAATCAGTTATGTAATAGATTTTGTCAAAAATCAAGTTATGATTATCATCTGATAAATCTACTTAGAAAAAAACCCCTTGAACATATAAATTACATTGCTTCTCAGGTAACCTGAGACTTAAAGATTAGGAGTATGTTATGCATGCTTTCTGATGATAATATAATGTGTGTATTGGGTTTGCGTGGTCAGGTTTTGGTAGTGGGGAGGCTACAGGGGCAGGTTCTGTGAGAACCTTCCAGAGGCTTTCCCCATTTCCTGCACAGCCAACACCAGCTGGCTCCAGGACAGAACTGCCATTGGCCAAAGCTGAGTCCATCAGGAGTGACAGCAACACCTCTGTGATAACATATTTAAGATGGAAAAAACCTCCATTGGGCAGACAAAAATTGCTGCCAGAGGAGAGCAGAGTGAGAACATCGGAATAACTCTGCAGACACTGAGGTCAGCAGAGAAGAAAGGGGAGGAGGTGCTCCAGGCAAGGTTCCCCTGCAGCCCGTGATGCAGACCATGGTGAAGCAGCTGTGCCCCTGCAGCCCATGGAGGACCATGGGAAGAGATCCACCTGCAAGCTGTGGAGGAGACCCAGATGGAGCAGGTGGATGCCTGAGGAGGCTGTGACCCCATGGGAGGCCCAGTCTGGAGCAGGGTCCCAGCAGGGACCTGCTGATTTGTGGGGAGAGGAGCCCACACTGGAGCAGGTTTTCCTGATAGGACTTGCTGCCTGTGGGAAATCCACACTAGAGCAGCCTGTGCCTGAAGGTCTGTACCCTGTGTTGCAGCAGTTTGTGAAGAACTGTTGCTTGTGGCTTGAGTTACAGTCATAAACTCATAAAGGACTGTCTTCTGTGAGAGGAACCCCATGATGGAGCAGAGGAAGGACTCTTCTCTCTGAACAGTGGCATAAAAAACCTGTAATGATCTGACTGTAACCTCCATTCCCCGTCTCCCTGCACTGCTGGTGGGAGGAGGAGGAAGAACTTGGGAAGGAGGGAGGGGTGGGGAGAAGGTGTTTTTAAGATTTATTTTACCTCTCATTATCCTGCTCTGATTCTGTTAGGAATAAATTTAATTAACATCCTCACTTCAATTATGTTTTGCCTGTGACAGTATCCACTGAGTGATCTCTCCCTGTCCTTGCCTCGACTCATCAACCCTTCTTTGTATTTTCTTTCTGTGCAGCTGCATTGAGGAGTGGTTGGCTCTTCAAGTGGACTCATCTTTTTTTTAATGCCTCTGTTCCAAATTCAAACCAAATGGCATCAGGGCATGGAAAAAGTCAGGTAGGCTTTATTTTCATATGTTCTTCCACTCATAACTCAGTACAATTTCTTGCACCATGAAGTTTGCATTGGACTTTTTTCTTTCCTTTAGTCTGAATCTTTCCCTTTTCTGTGTGAGATATTTTGCTTGGTAAAGGTATGCTTGCTGGAGCTAAAATATATTTAAATTGCTGCAGAGTTGTAGAGAATAACACTTTCTACTGAATAACTTTCTCAGCCTTACATAACAACCATCTGAAAGTCAAAGTTGCGTCTTTTCCCAAGGACATAGTTTCAAAGTTGTCACTTGTAATTGTTATGCAAGGAAAGTAACTAATCAGATAGATAGTGTTCATAATTTGATTTCATACTTGTTCTACAAGCTTTAAGCACAGGAAACTTATGAGAGCTTTATTTCACTGCTTATTCATATCTTTACTGCACAGCATAAAGATGAATGTCTACAAAGAGATCTTTGAATTCTTTCTTTTAATTTCCTGCAAGAAAGGATACTGGAAAGGTTTGTAGCACTCCATGTACTTCATTTCTATTTATACCCAAGGGTGATTTCTGATCAAAGATGTATTTTAACAAGAAGGCTAGTGAATATCTTTTAAATAAATGCAAACTTCCTTGCCCAAGGGCTGGAGAGGAGCAGGAGTAAGCCTGTAAAGAGGGAACTGGACAGGACGATTAGTAGAAGTGCACTGCAGAAACAAAAAATATACCCAAAAGACTGGTTTCCTCAATGGAAAAGGGCTTTGTTTTAATAATCCAATGCAAAATTTAGTAATGCTTAGGGAAATGTCTCCAATTCTAGATATTACTGTGCCAGGCATCCCCAGCTGGCACGGTTATAGTTGAAGTTTGTTCTGTTTTTCAGCACACTGGTGTTTGCGAACTTTCCCTTGTGTTATTTTTTAAGGAAATGTCAGTGTCTGGGAAATGAAAGCTCATTCTGAGACCATGAATTAACCTGACATGCTGAATGGTTGTCTGATTTTATAATTGGTGTGTGTATATAATGCTGATATAATAAAATTATTTTCAAATTCAATATCATTACTACCCCCTTTCCTTCATGAGAAGCCACTTGACACTTAAATAATATTCCATGCTTCTAGTTTATCTTCTTTCTTCTTGTTACTATTGTACAATAATTTTGGCATGATTTACTGAAAGCTTGCACTGGTGGGTACTTTGGTTTGAAACAGTTGCAGCTCACAGAGCGACTCCCTGTAAGGCCCAGGTGTTCTCCAGAGACCCCCACCTATGTCAATGACTGGAAGCTCTAGGTTAGCTCCATGTCCTGCTCTCTTTTGCTGTGCTGGTAAGAGATGTGTCCAGCTCCTCTCAGATATCCACAGACCTCTGAGGCTTCAGGAGCACTGAGCTCAGCATAAGACCTGCCTCAAATCCAAATGTCTTATCTCTCAGGAGAGTGATGAAGGCTTTGATTTTCCTTGAAAGCAAAGTTAATCCAATAACTGAGCTGGGATCCAGGAGTGAAGTCCCAGTGCCCATGAGAACAAGTGTCATGTCAGGGACACAGTGGGAGTGCACAGGAGGGAGGCAGAAAGGAACGGCCAGGACAAGAAGGAGTGAGCCTTAGCCTACTCTAATGGCACGCAGGAAAAAAAGAGGTTAAGCCATGGTCTCTGCTCCCATGATTATTCCTGCTTTCTTTGAACAGAGTTGTTAAAGTTTAGAAAAGTTCCTTGAGGTAGAAAACATTGGCAAATTTTATGAAACACTCGTTTCCGCAAAGAAGCGTTACGTTGTAAAATAATGTTTTAAATACAATAATTTTGTTATCTAGTAGCATGTAAGTACTCATTGTGTCGTATTTGTCATGCCTTCTGGCATAACAAATTTAGCATTTGCTGCAAGACACATTGTCTGCTGTCACAGGAGGTAGCAAAATTGATTTAAAAGAGGGACAGCATATGGCAAAAATATCACTTTGGAAAAGGACACAATGCTACAATTTATAATAAAAGAAGCAAATAATATTTTTGTAAAGAGAAATCTAATACATTTAAAGTGCATCCCCAGAGCAGTTTGCTGTTTCCAAGCCTAGCTGAATTCTCCTAGGTGCAGTAATCTTTCAGTGTAATTTATTTTGTCAGGACTCTGCCAAGCAGTAACACGTAACAGATATAACATAGAATACATAACAAGCTAAAACCATCCCCTCCCCCTGAAATCTTTTGTCCTAATGAACTTTTGTACAAAATACTTTATTCCTTGAAAAAGAAAGCAGTATATATTCTTGAGCTGGAATGTCAGACTTCTACCTTGCTGCTGCATCACATGAAATATTTCTTAATTTCAGGATTGGACTGAGTCTGACAGCATGTGTCAACATCTCTGTATTCTTTCTTGCCTTGAAGCAGAGTAAAAGTAGGGGCATCTCTGAAAAATTACCGCTTTTTGATCAGGAAAGGGGAAAAAATCCCAATGTACATAAAGTCAATGAAAAACTGTCTAAAACTTCTGACTCTAGAAGGCCAGGTGGCTGTTGCAAGTCCACATAGATAATTATTCTAAAAGTTGTAACAAAGGAAATACAAGGCAAAGACTCCTGAAGAGTTGTGTATTCCCTGTTTTCCCAGAAGATAAGGAAAGGTTATTTCAGCTCAGGATGAGAAGGAAGTTGACCTTATAGATTCTTGTAATTTTCAAGAATTATTACTTGCTAGAGAACAAGGAATGTGGGATAGAATAGGAGTGGGTGTTTCACATCTTAAAGCTCTGAAGAGTGGGTTTGACATATTGCAAACATGTGAGAAGTACATCCCTGAAGCAGTTTGATGGAAGGCAAGACAGTTCTTTCAGGCAGTAAATAGAGTTTGTTAAAATGAGTGGCTCAAATAACTAATCTGAGCTGGTTTCCATGGAGAGGTTGCAGGGAGTCCTTCAGAAACCTTCCGATCATGTTGTGCAAGGGTGTATTATGCACATCGAATCAGCAACCGGTGCACAGAACAAAACGCACCTACAAAGTCATACAGACTGAGAACCACATAAAAGGTCGTATGTAAAAACTGTACAGATCCTCTTTATGTAGTTCCTCAGATGCACACCAGGGATCCCTCCTGAGTTTGCCCATGGGGCACGGAAGTGGAAGGTGATTTAAAGAAGAGCACACTGATTCAAAAAGAAACCCCCCCCCCCCCAACTCTTTGAGACTTAACAACACGGTAAACATATTTAAAAGGATGGTTCTGTCTAGGAGATGTGGCATTTTACTGATATGGTCAGACTACCTAATGCGAGGGATAATATATGGACACCACTCCAGAACTGATACAATTAAGTAATGACATTTATTGTTTAGACAGCAACCCCTACATAGCCCCGACACCGCACACACACTGCAAGCCACCCTGTGATTGGTTAATACTATAACAAACAACTCCTTTGGTGGAAAACAACAGTCCATGTGATCGCTCTGTGCGGCCGCTGTTTTTCAATCTCCTGCATCAGCTCCTGTAAGTTTACATTCCTTCTTTCTTGTTGATATCCACAGGCACATCTTAAAATAACTTTTGCAGCCTGTCTTAAAGATCCAGCAACATCATGGCATCCAGCAAGACTGGGTTGGTCACATCTCCATTTTCTGCAAGAGATTCTCCAACAGCTACCTGTGGGTTTTTTCCTAAAAACCTGTGGAAATGAGGTGCACAGACCTGGGCACAACTTATCTCTTCCTGGCATAAGTCTCCTCTTACTTTTCCAAGGACTCAGTTTTTCAACAATTTCTCTGAAATACTGATAAGCTTTTTAAGAAGAGATTGTGTGAGAAAAGAATGATAACAGTATGAAAATGTATGTTCTTTCTGCTTCCTAGAAAACAGCATAAATGAAGGTAAAAGAGAATTCTTGTTTCTTAGACTGTAATAATATGAATCTAGTCTTTCAGTTTGTGATTAGTCATGTTTTGTCCACTTGTTTTGTCAATGTAAACAGACATTTGAACTTAAATTTTCTTTCAGCTGAGTACTAAGAATTAATTTATTCTCCTTTAAAACGCTCATATGAAAGATTATATTTTGAGGTTTGAAAAACTGCTAGAATTTATAAGTCCTCTTATTTAAAGACTGTTGATTTGCTTCTTTTCTACTTTGTAATAACAAAATGAATAATGACTTCGTCCTCCACACAATATGTTTTTTTAACTTAATCCTTTTTAGGAGCAAATCACAAAGCTTCTTGAAATAACATAAACCATTAGGAACTCAAGAGAACCTGGCAGTTTCTAGCAGCCCAGGACTACACTTTCAAAGCAAAATCCACAGAGGTATCCCTGCTCTGCATAACAAACAGTCAGACTCTCAGGAATAACCACTGTCTAAAACATAGGAGCACAGGGAAGGACCCAGTAAAATGGGAATGAAGGGACTTTCATAGATGTCTGCTGAGACATCCGTATTGGTTTGTACCAATCACGTCTCATTGACACCCAGAAGCTCAAAATGGCAACAGAGAATAGAATTGAATTTGTAAAGACTAGGTATTTACATTTTCTTGCTTTTCAAGGGAGAAGTGCAACATGGAGTTGGACATTGAACACAGAATTACTCATGTTTTTGTATGTATTCTCCTTAAATATCTGCTAGTGAAGCAAGACAAATCTGGATGAACTCACGTCAGAAAAAAGACATCAAATTAAGACAGGGAGCCTTAGTAACAGTGTCTTTTTCTCGTTATTAATAATACACACACCCCCCCCCCCCAAATCAAAAGTGCAGAATGAGAGACCACACATTTTTTGAAGCATTTCTCAGGGGGCCATTTCCATGCCAGTCAGACGATGGAGTCAGTTCAAGGGTGCTGTACCTAGAGGCATGGCACTCTTACTGATGAAAGTTGCTGGTGTTTTGTTCCATGACTTTCTACTGCTACAAACTGCCAGAGCATACATGGCAAGGAGAAGATTATCAGAGTTGCCCTGGCCATGTAGGAATATAGCTGAACAGAGCAGTGTGAGAAAAATCTTCGGTTTCATTCACAAACGCTTCTCTTTCAGCAGGTAATTTGGGGGAAGGTAAATAATGCAAAAGTTTGGATGAAATGTTCCTGCCATTTGTTCAGCCCAGTGATAACTTGAAAGCATTCTGAATATTTGTCTAGATACAACCATATTTTGTGTCATAAATTATGGATCACATTATCTGGGCCATTCGTTAAACCCACTAAGTAATGGTAAAAGGGCAGCCAAATCCGGCTTTCAGTTGTGCTGGTGTAACTCTGTAGCAGCTTTGAAAACTACTGAACATTCAGTATGAGAAGAAACTCATTATTTTCAACATTCCAGAAGATATGAAAATCAAAGAGTTGCTTTAAGAGCACTAAGAACAGGAAATCATTTCAGATAAAAGTTTAAGAAATCCAGAGATCTTGTGGAAAATAAACATGTTTTCTAAATTTGCACGTTCCAGTAAATGTCATCATAGTTAAATGGTGTCAAAAGTTTTATTAGCAAATCAAACTTGAAGAGGCCACAAAAGGCAATAAAGGATTTTTTTTGACATGTTCTGATGTCAGTTTCAGTGGATGTATTTATACCTCCTCGTTGCTCTGCTCAGAACTGGCAGGAAGGCTCTGGTTCATTTTTCAGCTGTGTTGCATCCCATCAGAAGAAAAAAATCCTGACCTCATCTGGGAGGATGCTACAGCTGATGCTCCAGACTCTATATGAAGACCCAGTTCTGGGTAAGTATTTCTTCTTGTTTTCCTGTAACAATAGGTCTGGTTACTGCTCTTTAATTAACAGGGGCCCATTTTATACTCCTACTTGGCAGTTGTAGGTGGGGAGACGAAGGGTACCTAAAATGAGATAGAAAAGAAGGTGGTATTGTTCTATGTAAACAGGAAAGAAAAGAAAACGAAAAGAAAAGGAAAAAAGACCTCCCTAATCCCCATCTCATAATTCTGAGATGCCAGAACTATGGGAGGTTTTGTACCCAGTCAGTGGGGCAGGAGTACCTAACTCTGTCTAGTGTTTCTCCAGGCACAGGTGTAGAGCTGACATAATCTGGTATTTTAGGTATTGTGTTTTAGGCTTGACAGAGGTTTATTTATGAATGTCTACACATGTGGATCTTGAAGGACTTTGTGCATGGAAACACATATGCTTGGACGAGCAATCTGGAGCGTCTCTTCATTTGAATGCACTAGACACACAACTGCTCAAATGCCAGTGGGACAGAAAAGGAGCAGTGGTTGGATGCCACATACATCAGATGTTACCTTGATGTAAAATAAGTCTGTGCAGAGATATGTATGAAGGGTTTGTAGTGCTTTTGGGATGAATGCAGAACATGGATGTCTAAATCCCCTTCAAATGTGGATTAGTGTTCCTGTTGCCTAATTCATAGGGCTTGGCTGCGTAAAGCTTCAGTACCTCTTTGCTAAGAGGTCTGCAAGGTCTGCTCTAGTCCTGAGCAGTTTTGAGTGAAGAGGGGACCACACTATTCTGATTCAATACATCTTCAAGTTTATGTGCAAACTTCCTTTGGTGCGTGAATATGAGAGGCGCAGCCTCCATATTGCTGCATGGATCGGAGAGGGATAAAGACGTCAAAATCCATGTGCAAGCACAAAGCTGCTCTACTTCAGTGATACTTGGCTCCAGAGCAGAGGAGAAGTAGAGGCATTTGATTTATGCCTACTGCTAATCTGCATTAACAAAAAAGCACTGGAAGCTATTTTCATTATCCTTTGCTTGCTTTTTGCTAATCCTTCGCTAGTCAGAAAAAAAGCACCAGTATTTTGAAGGCTTAAATTTATTTGCATCAGTGCTGCAGATTTGCAAGTAGTGAAAAGCATGTGCTTAGAATACTATCAGTCCAGGTATTGCATAGATTCATCTATAAAAGACCACCTTATTGCCCGAATGTATTCCTATTAACTAAAGTTGGTTAAACTGTTACCTCTGTTTGCTTCCTCTCCTGCCACTAGATTATAAGGAAGGAGAACAATTTCTCAGTCAGTCAGAACTTTTTATATTGAAATTGAACAGCAATGCAGCCTCTCACTTGTTGCCAAATTCCTTGTGTGAACTGGTAGCAATAATAAAAAAAAGGTACTCAACATTTACATCCTCATGAAACTTGTCTTCCACAGAGCCCAAATCACCTGTCATCTCCAGTTTGTTCAGCTGCAAATACAAGATTAATGATTTGCTGTTTCCCCCCCTGAATTTTCAGCAGTACAATTAATCATCTGAAATATGGCCTTTTTTAGATGATTCCAGAAGTGTATTCAACTTGATTCCAGAGCAGTGATACAAAGTAATATTGGGCCAAATTTTTTAAGTTCAAAACAAAAGCCCCAAACTTTCAGACATGTCTACATTTCAGACATATCTACATTGTGTACCCTGACTGTAAATAACTGGACCATCTCAGATGTTTTAGATCATTTGTGGGGAGCAAACTGAGCAGGCACAATCAAAAGAAAAACTGAAAGATTTTACGAAGCTAAAAGTGTACATGATATTAAGAAAACTTAGATCTCTACATTCCATCGAAATATTTTGATCCTGAAAAATTTGAATTCTGTTGGCAGTCCTCTCAGAGCTTCATAAAAAATCCATATTGCCATATCAGTAGAATATCTGACACAAAGATCTGAATTTATAGGTGTTTATTAAATCAGTACCAGAAAAACATTCTTCCTGAATCACATGGTGACAGTTATTTGCAGCAGAAAAGGAAAATGAGTTGAAATACACAGACAAAGGGAAAGCTGAGCCAAAAAGGGGAATGAAGGAATGAAATAATAGAATAACAGGTGACTGTGAGACAGATGGGTTATGACTTTGACTGGTCTTATAAGGTTTAAAGAAATATCCTTCCCCCCCCCAGCTTTTTCCTGTTCAG
>VWZG01001685.1:85340-194664 GCA_013396735.1 Grallaria varia
CTCAGCACAGACTCTGAAGGTACTTGGAAAATTGAGTAAAATACATAAACAATAGTTAAAGAAAAAGAAAAAGGGTATGGGACTAACTGAAATGATCCCAGGCTGTGTCTGTAATAGGGGCACTATTTGCCAGTTTAAATAATAACGGTTATATCACTTCACTTAAAACTGAATTTATAACCACTTTTTTCAGTCCTGTGTATTTTAAAGTCTTTGCTATGAAATAATTGAAAATATTCTGCCCACATGTGCTGAAGTGTATTCTCTTCAGAAGTTTGCCTGCTTAAAGGTCATTCCCCTGCTGCCTGCCAACCCTGGATAAATCACAGGATTTGAGGATCTATTTACAATAAGAAAAGGCATTGTATGAAAGAACAGGGTGGTAACATTCCCTGTTCTGCAACAAGGTGAACACCGTGCTTCTATGTATACTACTGGTGGGAGATCTGAGAAAAAAAAATTACAGTGCAGAAAGAGTCAAAGAGCCAAAGAGACTGAGTTCCTAGAGAGACTGGAGAGCCACTTGCAAATAGTAGCTTGGACTAGTGATTAATGGCTGCTGGAACTGTGTCAGAGGTCTTCCAATATTTAGTGGGTATGAACACAGAGAAGTGACAGAACACTTTAGGATACCGAAAGTGAAAAAAAGTCTAAATCTTTTGCTATGGGAGAATGTTAGGTGAGAATTATATTAGACCTATTGAAGTAATCACTGTCAGTGTAGCATTTTCCTAGTTTTTACTTGTATTTTTTGCGTGACTGCTAGAAATTTGCTTTAATAAGGAGAAATGCAGTCAAAGTAACAAGGGAAAAAAAAACCACTCAATTTTCCTGACTGCCAATTTGAATGAACTCTAAAACTTTCTGAAAAGTAGTAAATCCCTGTTCCTGGGAATCAGAGCAGGAAAATGGGAAAAATTTAATCAAGAGCATAATAACACTGACAAGGAGCAGAACTACATTTGCTGAGGTTTATTTATTTTAAATTGCAACAATGATCAAAGCCTTTCACTTTTTAAAAACACCTTACCCTTGGGTACATCTATAATTCAGATGACACTAGAAAAGCCAAGCAAAAGAAAAAGCATTTGTTAAGACGTTGCCCGTTAAGACATCCCTCTTTCTCTTTGTTCTTCTTCTGAGGAGTGAATATCATTTAAGTTCATTCTGGAATATAAACCTTCACCAGGAGTGGCAGGCACTTGCCTTGCATTACTTATCAGCACAGGATGACAAACTTTTATCATCCACTTAAACATTTGCAGTATAGCTACAAACAGCCAGACATATGATGCAGCATCTGAGAAGATCACTCCTACAAAGTACGGGGCAGTTGCAGTTCCTACCAGGCTTGGGGTGGGCACCCACATGTAGTGCCAGAGTGCTTGGATCATCCATACTGCTGCTCTCCTGTTTGCCTTGGGAACAAATCTACCTCCCCATCCTGTCTTCCTGACTTCAGAGACATGTTTTACTCCTGGTAGTTGTTTAGAACAGTGGGTTTGAATTTCTTTCCTGCTCTGGCTGTAGTGATATAGTGTACAGGGTTGCTTGACAGATACTGCTGGGTAGCACTGACTGTGTAATTTGTACCCACCCTTCCTTCCTTCCTTCCTTCCTTCCTTCCTTCCTTCCTTCCTGCCTTCCTGCCTTCCTGCCTTCCTGCCTTCCTGCCTGCCTTCCTTGCCTTCCTGCCTTCCTCTCTTCCTCCCCCCTCCACTCAACCTGTGCTCTTTCTGCCTTTCTCTTATTTTACTTAAAAAAAATAAATCATTCTGTAAATAACCATAATCAAAATTTTTAAAGTGCAATGAATTGTGGTCTTAATATACATCTGTCTGTAATCTCTGAAGGAAAGAGTGAGTCAGAGTCTGGAGTACCCTGCATGAGCTCTGATGTCATGTATGATTTCATATTACAGTATGATAAAGGAAAATGGGTAACAGGCTAAATTTTCTTGGCTTAGTGAAGAAATTTATGATGCCCTGGACTAATGTATTGTTATTCTGACTCATTCAGCTAGAACAGTCCCAGCTTTAAAGGCGAAACACAGAACCTGATCCCTTGTTGTGTGCAAGTACAGGAAGACTGAGGGTTTGCTATATTTGAATGAATAAATTTGCTAGTATGAATGTACCTTAGATCAATGTAAGACATTAGTAATGTTCTTATCAGAGTTGACTTCCAGAGGACTAGGTATAGATCAGACTAATCCTGGATTCCCCAAAAGGCCTGCAGTTCCATAGGTCTCCCAAATCAAAGTTTCCAGTATTCTTAAAACCTGAGCCCAGTGCCCCTGGAAAACTGGGTCTGCCCTCAATCAGAGGTTGCTGTTTCATAGAGCACCACATACATTGAAAGCAGACTTGCTTATGTCTAAGCCTTTTTATTCTCATAAGAAAATCACAGGCAGAGATTTAAGTGCTTGCACTTATCACTCCTTTTCCCTTCCCTAGAGAGAAGGAATGTCGCAGTCAGTGAGAGCTAATGCTTGCAAAATTGCACAATTCCACATAATTTCTATTAGTGTTGACAAATGTATTTTAAATTGTGAAGGGTTTTTTTAATAAAATAGCACAGACCCCTTGTTTTCTTCTATTAAAATCCAAAAAACTAGTATATGTGCGTGTGTGTCTGTGTGTACGTGCCCTCTTCTAATGAACAACAAAAATCTGCCTTCGGGACAACATTTATGAAACAGACATAACATGGATTGTACACTTAATACTAGACATCATTTGCCAGTTGGGTTTGCTTCAACACACACCATGAGTTCAGGACGAATTGGCACTTTTTTGGCCTCGGCTGCAGAAAGGGTTTCTACACTAGCTCTGACTTCCAATTTACACAGTACTGATGTGTTTTCCCAGGGCACTAGAAATGACTGGTGTTCCATTTCTACTTTTCATAGCCCATATTTTCTCCAATTTTTATCAATGCAGATTGTTGTTGTTCAGTATTTTCTGTATTTACAATATGATAAGCATCCCTGCCTTTCTTTCCTATTACCACATCTGGTCTCCTCACACATACTCCAATTTCCATTAGTAGTAACATTTGAAAAAATTAGTAATGCTTTTTCATGTCTTATTTTGTCTATCTTTGTGTCTTATGAAGATAACACTCCTTTCTTACTTGCTGCACATTACTAACAGCTTTCTAATACAGTAATTTATAGTCCTCTCCAGACAGTTAGATGCATCAACTGAAACATGATTTACAGTTAATGAGGCCAGGCCACACATTTTATTGTCTGAATTCTCATTTTCCCTATCATCGGTCTTCTGTCTTTGTATTAGCATATCTTATGTAAATCACCCACTTTGAGCAGATACAGAAGTCATCAACTTCAGGATGTTCTGTCCCTCCTCCTTTGTCAGGTCACTTGTAATTTTCCATTTTATTCAATGAGATTTCATAAAAGATATTCCATGTAGGTTTTTAAAAACTCTTTCTGCTTGGGTATCTCTTCTGTTGTCTAATGACCTATTGACAGAAGCAGAATACTCCTCAGATGGTTTTGGTTTTGATCCAGTAAGTCCATCTCTCATAGTTTCCTGTCATTACTCATTGTATTCCCTGACGTCCTTCACTGATCTCATCTTTTCTTCTGTACACTTCATGCCAACACAAAGTCACTTCAGGTCAGAGTTCATACAATGCTAACTTCCTCCTGCTGCTCCTGTCAGATTCTCTTAAATCTACTTTTCATCAAGTCTCTAATCCCAGTCATATGATCTAATTGGGTGGTAGGTTGTAGCTCCTTAAATAAGCCTAAGAGTTACTGAATTTCCCTTGAAAATGCTCTTTGTTTTCTTTGTTTGCTTACCATAATTCTCCTCTCTTAAGTTTCTTTATAAAGCTGCCTACATTTGCACTCTTGTACTCCTCATGCCTCTTTCCTCTGGCATCTGTGCAATTCCTTTCAGTATCACAAGCCACTGTTAAATCTAAACCCTAACTCTCAAATCTCTGAAAGTTTTCCCTATAGAATCAATATAAAGCAAGACCTGTGTATTTTCAACCCCTATAAAACATTTGGAAGTTATTTTAATTTTCCAATAGCATTTACTATACATTTCAATATTTGCAACTTAAACGCAAATAAGGAGATAAAAAAGGCCTATCTTAATTCTCTTAATCTCTTGTCTTCCTGTTGTATCAATCCATTCTTTACTCCATGTACCCTATTTTATATTCTAATAACAGATGCCCTTTAAAGATTCAAACATGCTGGAAATTTCTGTCAGTGTGATACTGTTGTGTACTGCAGTGTAATTTGCCTGACTAAACTGCAGCCTGTTTGGCAAAGCTTTTGTCTCCATGCCATCATCGTCTGCTATCCGATATCTCTTTACAACCTGAAACTTTGGCATCCTTCTTGTACTTGAGGAAGCCTACAATTCCTTTCAACGCACTTGACATATTTTTTGCTATTAATGCAATTAACACTGTTTGGTTACACCAAAATCACAAGAAAAGAGTATAGATTTGAAATTTTAGCTGAAACATTATTTTTCATTAAAAAAAAAAATTCTTTCTTGATGCCATTAATTTAAATGAATGTTTTTCCTGATTGTTTGCACACATCTTCTGACTGAATTTATGTTTGCAAAACTCTTAACTGATGTTTTTAGATTATCTTGATTCCTGGTTGCTTTCCAGTTAGGCAATTCTCTCTGAACATCCTTATCAATGATCTGTACTTTATTTTGATTAACCACACCAAGTTATTCATACTTTGTTTATAATACTGTCTTCTCAAAAAAAGTCTTTGTTTCCCTTCAATCAAGAAACCAAGCAGNTTTGATCCTATCACCTGTTCAATTTCCTCTTTTCATTTACGAACATCTTTTTTTTTTGTGGAAACTTCATCATTATAAGCAAAGTTAGTAGCAATATGGAAAGTTGTCCCACATTTAAGCTTCAATAAAAATAATATGACTGAGTTCGTGTGCCCTTCCTCAAAATAAATTCCGTTCTTTAAATTTGATTTTGATATGAAAGTTCTGTGGTAAAAAAACCATATATTGATTTTCCATTGGGAATAATAGTGACTCCCCAAATTGGTTACAATGTGATTATTTGTTCAAGTTTGTCTGGAAATTGTCTTCTATGTTTTTGTGAACATAGCAAATCCACATAAAAGGTGATCTTTTCTATTGGTGCTGCTTAAAAGAAGTCACACACACAGAATTCAAGGATTTCTTTCTCTAAATAAAGGTATATGAGAATCTTTCAGGCTCTGAGCGTTGGGAAGATTTGTTCCTCTTCCAGTCTCACAAGTGCCAAAGGAAAGGGTGGGCTGCCACCCTACTGTGTTACTCCACAGAAAGCATACATGACCTGCTGGGGTGCCTGAGTGCCTTCTGCTGAAAGGAGTCTGGCAAGGAGCCCTAGATAAAGTTACCATCTGTCGGGCCTTTTCATGCTCTCAGCAAGGCTCCTGCCCCCCATAGCCAAGTCTCTGTAGAGAAATCAGCATTGAACAGTAACATGCATTGGCTTTCGGTGTCAGTGTCGCAAAATCAGACCACTGATAACACCGAAAGGAACTGGAATTTTGGCAACTACATGAGAGCGCATGATGCTTGCCACCAAAGGATATGAAGAGGATCACATAACTCAACATAAAACCTCTTAGTAATGTAATAACTGGCCCGGAATTTGCTGACTGCTTGCTAGTTATTGAACAATCCCAAACTATCTGACCAAAAACCTAACCTATGTCTCCTCAGCTGCTTGCCCCAGATGACTAATAGCAACTGTTCTTGAAAGGCGTCCAGGAATGTCTTCGTACTGCCTTTACTTTTCCACAGCTCTAGCCAAGTGACTATGTACCAAGAACCCTGAAACTCTGAGCCAAAACCTCTGCCTCCTGGTACTACTTCCATAAACAAGTTCTCTGTTGAATTTCAAATACAGTTGACACTGAAATATGCCAAAAGAGAAGTTTGAACAAGATTATTTGATTAGAAATTCTCTTAGCATCTTTAAAAGATATAGCTTCTTCATTTTTACCATTAGTAGTAATAACATAGAGAGGAAGGGAAAAATGCAAGCCATTAGCTCCTTAGACAAGCAGCAAGAGGTAATAGTCTCTAAATTCATCTGTGAATAAATGTGTGTATCTGCATTTTGTACATAAGGTGCCCGTTCCTGTATTTCTCTAAGTTCCCAGAGAAGTCTGAGGAACAGAGACTAGACATTATATTCTAACACAAATTTTTAGAGGTGACACCTCTAAAAATTGATTTTTCAAATGTTTTTCTTTGGAAACTTGCATTTACTTTTGACAAGCGAGAAACAGGTCAGTAGTTTTACAAAATCAGCTACAAATGAAGCAAAAGCCACAGCAAAGATTCATTTTCCGAATAGATATCTGTCCTATTTCTGTCATACTTTACAAATATTAATATCGTGAGGTTTATAACAAGAGAGCAGTATCATTCTTTGGTCAGCAATGCCCTGAACCCCTACTGTCTGAAGAACCTGTCAAATGAGATTCAATACAAGTTTAATCAGAATTTTAATCCTCAAATGTTGTTTGAGCACAGGCTTTGCTCATATTCTGAGTTTTAGTCACAACAGGTGCCTGCCCTTGCAGCACAATTCAGAGACTCTCCTCTTAGAAAAGCTTTTCTTCCCCTCCCTCTGTGATATGGTCACATCTACTACTTAAAACAAAGAAGAATCACTCTTCAGCATAACAGAAACCAATACATCTTGACTCTTTTCTGTCCCTGAAGCCCCAGTAAGGTGTCCATAGAAGTGACTAAAAAGCCCTATAATAGACTTGTTATGTCCTACACTCTTAATGTATCTATCAGGCTGGTAAAGCAATTTCATTTTCTTTACCTCTCTCTCTCCATGGAAACATTGCCATTTCCTCTGAAACTCTGCTGATTTACTCTTTGCATGGGAATTTGACCTGTAAGTAATGTTGACTTTTAACAAGCACTTTTATGCTCCTATATATTCCTAGTCTTTCCAGATGGCAAGTTAAAATCTTGGCCATTTCAGTGGAACATTGGAACAGGTGGAAAAAAGCAATTTTGTCTATTTTGTCGTCAATGGTATGCCTTTCTCATAATCCCTCTCTTTGGTTTGGTTACTTGCCATTTAAACACCTATTGCTGTTCTACCTGCTGAAACACTCTAATCTTTGTCTCCTTGGCCTTCATATTCATACTAAACCCCAAATAGCAAGAGTGAACAGCTAACAAAGTTATGCTCCTCTCCATGCCTCACTCCCACCTTTTCTCCTAAATCTACCTGGCCAAATCAGAAAGCATTTCTTCAACTAAGATCCTAGGGAGGACTCCAGAGCTGTGAGTTAGGGAGGAAGTTGTCTTCTACAGCTTAGGAGAAAAGTTAGAATCCAGAATGGGTCTGAAAATTACCGATGGAGTGATCCATCTAGTGTAAGTCAATGGGAAACACTGAGAATGGTGAATATTCTGCTTTTTTTTCCTAGCTATTTTCAGGCCTGTGACTTTAGATAGGGAGTCACAAGCATAGCCTTGGAATCCCTTCTGGTAACAGACACAAATAATGTTTTTTTTCAAGAACTGAGCAGTGTTCATTCTTTTTTTTTTTTCCCCCAGGAAGAAAATGGTGTCATCACCTAGTAAAGAAGTGTAATTACTCTGGACATTCTGAAAAATTGAAGAAAATTCAGCGCAGTCAGGCTGCTGCAAGTTCTTTGTATTGCAATTTGAACAGTATCCTAAATCCTCTGTCTGTTACAAAATAAAAAATTATCTGCATCTATTCTTAGGACAGGTCAGTAGTATAAAACCTTATGTGTTTCAAATTTTCATTTTACTGGTGAGAAAGTTGGAATTAAATTAGCTATCTAGGATATTTGACTGAAATTTTCTTGTCTTCTTGAATTGGAAAATGTGATTCTTATTTATATGTAAATAAGCTATGTTTAGCATTAATAATCAATATATTTCTGCAATAAGTGAACTGCAACCTGCATCAGGAAGGCCATGAAGAGAAAAGGAGGAGAAGTCAAATAGCTATACTGATAGTTATATATTGGAGTTGCACTTATACCGGAGTTTCAAAGAACAAGATAATATTTCTGTGCAAGATTTCAGGCAGTATATCTAAGATCTTTGGAATGTGCTGCATTTCTAATAATGTTCTCATCCAAAAGCTAGAATTTTCATGGACACCATCTTGTGTAACATTTAGGCAGGTGTTAAGAGGCCCACATAGCGCGAGATAGTGCAGAGAAAGGTCCTAAAAATATCAGCAGTGAGCTAAACAATTTTTCCTGAGCTCTGTGTACCCTCTCCCATTCAATTTCTGGTGCATAAGGTAAAATTCAACCTGAAAGGGAGAATGTAGTTTTGCAAAAAGTATTTTGCAGAATGACTGCTCTTAAACCTTTAATTGTTCTCTTTGAATGACTATGGACACAGACAAAAACTAAACAATTCTCCAGATAAGTTTCGCTAATATATATGCTTTGGTAGTTGTATGAAGGAGAAGGAAGTCCAAACCATAAGATGATGAAGTTAAGAGAGACAAAAAATAAAATCTAATTAATTTGTCTAGACACAGTTAACTTCCCTAAGGTAAATTTGAACAAAGTTGAACATACCAGGATTTTAGCTAATCAGCTGTTTTAATATCTTTCTTCATCTCTTGTCTCTCTTTTCAGTATAACAGTTCCCTCTGTGGTCTCAGATTCCCTTCCAGTTGCAACCTTCAAGGCTGACCTCCTTCTTAATCTTCCTCCCCTACAACTCTTGTTCCACACCAACTTCCTGACTTAGCTATTGAAATGATATCCCTCACAGTAGTGCCTCCACAACACACCTTTACCAAGCCAGGAAATACATTGTGTGGCTGCTTCTCTGGTGGTTTTTCTGTATCTTGTCTCTTTCCCAGGTTTTCTGCTCTTGGAGCTGTCCATGATTTTGTCTACTCTCCAAGTGATGGTAATCCAATGCTGACTGCCAGTGGCTGTTAGAACTCAGATCCAGGAACAGATCATTGTATTTAGGCCCTCTGTCAAGGTTTATAATTAATGATATTAATTACAGAACTAATAGTTCTTTAAATATAGGTTTTTACATTATGTTTTGATCTAGGATGACCAGCTGTGCTGATTTTAGAGACTCAGTCTCTAGGATTTGCATTATTGTTTATTAAAATGAACTAAAAACCTATGATGATTTAAAAAAAAAATCCAGGCATCTGTCCTGCCTTTCCTTTTTATGGGCATCCAGCCTCCCATCTCAATAGTTTCTTTTGTTTTTATGCTGACATGTACAAACTAATGGTTGAAAGGCTGATAATGAGACCAAAAGCTGTGTAGTAATCATGCAAATTGAAAATGAACTCAAAATTTTCCAAATATAACTCTGTTATGACTAGTCTATTGATTAGAGGCTGTGCTTTGTGCTGGCTATCCACTTCTTGCTGCTTCCCAACGCAGACAGAAGACTGCCGTGCTGCTGCGCCCACACAAGGCAAGACTATCACATCTGGGGCTGGTAGAACTGGCATTATGAATCAGTTATTCAGAAATATTTAGATGCTAACTCATTTTGAAAAACCAAATAAGACCATATTTAGTGTCTAAATATTTCTGAATAACTGGTTTGTAAAGAACAGCAGAATAGAGATAATACTGCCCCTGTTTAATAAGACAATTTTATATGCCATATTTCTTTTATATTCTGTAAGACTTCATTCAATCAATAAAAACAGGTTGACTTGGTACATTTTTGATGTACATCTAGTTTCCACTAGAATACACAGTGACACAAATCCCAATTAAGAAAAACACCTTTGGAATGCCAATAAGTAATGAAACATATGCTGTTTTTGAACAAAATGGAAAAAAATTAAAAAATTAAGTAGCTGGCTATTTTGGATTAGTATGAATCGCCCTTTGTAAGTACACGTCTTGTGCAACTAGCTAGGGTGAATTTAAATTACATTATGTGCTGATTTTCTACACAACTAGAGCTAGGTTACATGAATTTCACCTTCTCTGATGTTCTTTAATTGCAAATCAAAAATCAAATTTCCTTTAATAACTGACCAATGAACAGGGATTCACTGTCATGGCAGAAATGATGTGCAAATACAGAACATGACAAAAATAAATATTAAAAAAATTCTTTCTTACCAGTTTAATCGTAACTAGGAAAAGGTTTTAAATCTCTCGGCCTCTAAGCAATTCAATACAACGATAGCAACAGTTAATAGATAGTAATAGTTCAGATTTACAAACTACTGGACAACTTGAAAAGAGATTAAATGGAACAAAGACTGTGTAGTAGAATTATTCACTTTTTCCTGGGTTTGAAGTAGGGGTCAAAGGCATGAACTACATAACCATGTTTTAATAAGAACTTGAAGTATCTATTATGGAAAGAAAATATGTATGTTTTTATTGATCTTTGAATATGCACCAGTGAAATTTGGGATCAAGTACAAGCATTCTGTGCAACATAGAAGCTTCTTGTGTATTTGCATGTTGTCACTGCCTATTTTTTTAGTCTTGCATTGATTTCATTCAATACTATGATTCAAAATGTTTTTCAATCAAATTTCTTCATGCGACACTTAGAAATGAGCAAATATCAAGACACTTTCTCTTTTCAATTTACCTCTGCCAGTTCATATTTGAGAGTTATAATGGAAGAGACCATTCATCTGGGATTTAGTATCTCATGGTGCTGGAAACTGGGGCAGTTCAGAAAACTGTCCATATTTTTAGATGTTCATGCAACTTCAAGCGATCTGATAACTTTATGAGGTTTGTGTGTCCTTATGCCTTTTAATGAGCAGGTAGTACAAACAATATTTCAATTCCTACCATTGTGGATAGATTTCAGAAATGGAGTATGTGGATATTATTATGCCTAGACCTAAAAATGAAGACAACTGAGATTCCATTAAAGAAGTAAGACTTAACCTACTCTGATAAAAGGAAGTAAATAAACAAGAAAAGTAGGAGTTGAGCCACATCTGACATCACAATCAAGATTATGTGTCCAAACAAAAGTTTATGTTAAAAATGGCAATAAGAATAATTTCAGACTCCAGATGGATTTGGCACACCGGATCAGTACATAAGCTCTAAGGATTCCCCTGTAAAATCAGATATTTATGAAACTGCATGCAAATGTAACCAAGTAGATTGTAATTCAAATCTATTCAGTTCAGTTTATATAAATATTATTACAGCTACCATTTTTGCTGGGAAAATGGTTTTAGGGTATGTCAAATTCTCTCTCCTTTGACCAATTCTTTCTTTTGGTGAAGAATATGCCTCTGATGAAAAAGTGCATTCTGCTTCTCCAGATTCCTTCAATTTAAGCACACAAGACACATTAAACTTTAATCAGTGTCATATAATTATGATATAGGCAGAGTTCTTATAGAAATTAAAGATTTCCAGTGCATGTATGGGTGTGTATTTTCTCTGTTTGTCTTTCCAGTATTTAGTCAGTTGGAGGGAAACTCTTAACATCTGACCTATCTTTCAAGATAATTGAGAAGGAAAAGAATGAAAGAAATGCAAGTAAGTGGCATTGACCTTACTTTTTTTTCTTTTTTTTTTTTTTCCCAGTCATCCTAACAATCTGCTCACAGAAACTCTTTTGGTTCAGATGTTTTGGTTACACCTCATAGGTAGGCAATGCATCACTTAAATTGTCAAATTGAGAGTGACTCTCCAAACAGGTACTGATGGGCAATCTGAACAGCGCAGGTTCTGAAAGCATCACTCTTGCTCGGTTGTACCTCATTTTGCAAACAAGCATTTAAAAGAATGAGGCTGCTTATGCAGTAAGGGTCAATTTTGCAGCAATGAGTTTATCATCATTTACCACCATCACGGATTTCAGAGAGTGCTGTTTGTCTTACAAGTAATGCCATTTTCAGTCCTACAGAACAGAGACAAAAAGATAGCCTTTGTCAATATTTGTGAGAAGCCTTTAGTAATTACTGGCTTCTGAAGAAGATACATGTTATTATATGCTGACATTTGGTTTACACACACACAAAAAAAAAAAAAAAAGGAAATGTTTTGCAAAACTTTGGTCATGAAGCAAAAAGCAAATTATTCCCATTCCTTCACTTAAATTTAGTTTTCTTCTTTGCCACATCCAGTACTGTCCCGGAATCACAACATTAGCAAACTTTCAAAGCAGTATGACAGTTTCTGAATCCTCATTCATAATATCCCTACTCATTCTAAGAAAAGGAATTGTGTCCAACTTTCATGTAAAATACCTACTTGTACCTTTTATGCCAACAGAAGCATGACAGCAATGATACGTAGGATGTGATGCAGCTAAAATTAACTAATTATTTAAGAATCCTTATGCTGGCTACACAATAGCATAACATATGACATTCTTCCTGATTACATTTCCCAGGAAGCTGCACATGTGAGGAGGATTTGTAGCTCCTATCGGTTGTTTAGTAGGTGCTACGCTCTCAGATCCAAACTTGGCAGTATACCATGGATAAACAGTAGGCACTCTGAAGGAATCAATGCGTATGTCATAGCCATCTAAATATATATTATGTCGAAGTTAAGAAGTTATTCATGAGAGTGCAAGTCCCTTGCAAATATCCTTGTTTTCTCAAGGAAATTTTCACCTATATTTATTTTCCTTATAAACTCACACCTCCTTCAAACAGACTAGATTACCTTTTCACTGTAAGTGTAATGGCTTCTGGACTGCTGAAAAAAGTGTATTTACTCAATCCTTTTTCTTATTAAAGTATTCAGTCACATTCTGATAAAGGTGATATTTGAACTGAGAGAGACATGCAAGTTTCAAAAACCAGAAAGTCTAAAATTAGAAGCTTATTCATTACAAGAAAAACAAAATCGTACCACAAGTTGCCATGATATTTAACCTGTGATTACCAGAAGTTTCAAAAGAGAAATTGGAAACCTCTGCTTGCTGTTTAATGAATCAAATTTCCTTTATCCAAAAGTGAAACCTTGTACATCAATACCTAGTTGGTCATGAAAAAAAGAAATTGAAAATCTGAAATATGATCTCAGATAGTATGTAGTAGCTTTTATGTTTATTCCGAACAAAGAACAATACAATTGAAAGAACACAGTCTTTTAGAGTTTAAAAATATGCAATTTTTCTGTCCAGTTGATAAGTTTCAAGCTATTTGTACATAAACCTCTGTGTCTAAATGAAAGCTCCAACGGTAAGTTTGTGTCATCTTCTCAGATAATAATATACTATAGAATTTTACATTTGTCCTAGATGATAGAAATAGTCTTCAATTTGGGCATGTAACTAATCTGGGGCATGGAACTGTTCCAGCAGGGCTGCAGGCTGGCTTGAAACCACTTATTTTAAACAAACAACTACCTTCCTCCTAATATTCTCTACTGCCTTAGTTCAAGAATGTGTCACATCTCTCTTCAGAAAACAAAAATGACAAAGTTTGAAAAATTCCTTCCTCTTCCTTTCTGTACATTTAATATGTGACTTTTACTAGATGTGGGTTTTTGGAAGTTAATAAAACCCTCCCTCAACCTTTCAGTGGGATTGTAGACGCTCAGGACCCAAGTGCATCAGTGTCCCTCACTTTATGTCTCTGTATCATCTACCACAAGTTATTACAGTGTCCCAGTGACCTTTAGTAACTAGTTTTAGGCAATAGACCTTGCTGAAGCATGCAGCCAAGAATAAGAAACAAGAACAGTTTAAAATTGCACTTTTATCACATAATTTCCTCTATTTGTCCCTTGGTTTCTTTTCATTCTCTTCCTAAACTTTGCTTCCAGAATGATGAGTTAGATGTGAAAGGCACATAGACATTGCACTGACAACTCTAGTGGAGCAGGTCAGCCTAGTCTAGAGGAAGGTGTCTTTGCCCATGGCAGCAGTGTTGGAATTAGATGATCATTAAAGTTTAAATTGTTCTATGATTTCCTGACCAGCCCCAGTGTGGCTCCTGAGTGTTATTCACAGAGCCCTACCCATAGGCTAAGAGCAGAGTAATGCCTTAGGGCACGGCGGTGCCTGAGTAACTGATTTTAAACTGTGATTAAGATTTCAATGTAAAATTCAGCTTTGCAGTGAAATAAGGAAAAGCAGGTGGGAATGGCTGGTGAAGAAAGAGCCTTACAGGTTAGTCTAATGAAGACTCTCAAAGGTTTTAGTTACCTTTGCTCAAACTCAGAAGATGTGATCCTGGTATGAACCTAGGTAAAAAGGATAATACTGACTTCTCCATCTGAAAATCTGATCTGCAAAATATTTCTCATCTTGTCTCAAAGTTTGTTGAACTCAGTTATTGAAGTTCACTTAGAGAACTAGAGAAAAATAACTAGGGACCTTCTCCACCTCCACCTTTAATTTAACAGAGCAAATCTAGTTATGGTCTGAGAAGTGTCCTGCTGGGAGTCTGCTCTGCAGCTTGATAGTACAGATTTTGAATAACTCCTTTCTAAAACCAGCTGGTGTACCTGGCTTTGAAACTGACCTAACTGTTTGAACTGTGTGCATATTAGCTGAGGCTAAACTTTCATCTACAGTGAGCTAACACAGCTCAGAGAGAAATCTCATGCTATCTTGCTGACCCAGGACAGCACACTGATGAAACAGAAATTTTATCTTTTCCTGGAAGCTAATGGCTGTCTTTCAGCTTATTACTATCATAATTTGGGTTTTTATTTCTTTACTGAAATAATTTTAGTTTGTGACACTAGCTCATATTAACTGTATAATTTGAAGTGTTTCTCTTGTTCATGAGTAACTTTGTCACTTTCATCCACATAGCTGATGTCAGGCTAACTCTGTCTTAAGTGTAATGGACTCTTTAGCACTGCATCAGGAAATAGTACCAGTACAAGGGACAAAAAACCCCACCAAACCAAAATGTGCGTGTGCTTCTCCCTAGCCATGAAATGAAATAAGTGATTAGAGTTAAAAGTGCCTCATGAACTGTGGATCTTCTAAGAAAATTGGTTATGCAGCCTTGATTGGCGTCTTTCTGTACTCTCTCCTCTTAAAGGACACATTGTTTTGCTGATGGAAAGTGGCAACTTACAGTTTTCCTTGGTGGGCTGTATCCTCTGCTGATACAGACTCGCTGTCTCATTGGGGTAGTTTAAATTTTAGGCCTTGGTGAAGTTTGTTGTTCTTTAGGCCTTCCCTAACAAGTGGGGTCAAAAACGAAGGAAGTATTCCATCCTATCCCCTTACGTAACCAGGTGCATATAAGTAAGTGAGGAGGACGTTCTCTCTCTTAGCTCTTCTCCTCTCCCTCCCTGTGGGATCAGCTCAGGGACAGCAGCCCTCGGTGTTTGGGCCTCGCCTATCCCCGTGGGCTGAGGCCGGTCTGGGAGCTCTGTGCGGGCCCGTGCCGGAGGGGAAGGAATCTGCTGTTCTTAAGGAAGTTGGTTAGATTTTATTGTATTAGTTATTTTGTTAGGCTAACCCCTGAGTTCTGATTGTGTATATCTGGTGGGTTTTTACCCCTTTTTGTCCTTTCTTCCTTTTCCCCTTTCCCTTTCCCCTGTTGGGATTGGTTGGGTTCCTGTTCATGTGTACATAGCGTTTGATTGTATATAATTGTATATATGTAAAAATACAGTCTTTGCTGCAATTTTCTTTTGCTACCGGTTTTTTTTTCCCCCTCTCCCTTTTGGGAGGGGGGAAGCTGTTGGGCTGGTGTTTGGGTTTGCCCGGGAGCCAACCTAAACCGCCACACTCCTACACCCCCTAGTTCCGAGAGTGCCGGTCGCTCCAGAGCTTGGCTAGGACTGGGAAATCACCACTACTCTTCAGCAATGTCTGTGTAGGTTAGCTGCCCAACAAAGCAACAGATCTGCTTTTGGTGTACCCAGTTATTGCCTTGGCAGCAGTGGATACATTCGTGAGCAATTCTGTCCTGCTCCATCAGTGAGAGCCTGTAAAAAAAGCTACCAGCTCACAGCCTCAGCCAAGGCTGGCAGCCAGCTGACAGCTAATGCCTGTTGTGATGTCTTTGCCTTGTGAGTCCTGTACACAAAAAGAAGTCAGTGAGCATCACTTAATTGCTCTCATTCTCATTTACAACACCCCAGTCACCTATACCTTTAAAGCAGACCATATGAACTCTGAACAACCACATCTTCTGGATAGGCAGTTATGGGAAAGTAGGATTTCACAGTAGGTATTAATAATTTTATTTGAGAAATACAGCATAGCACTGATAAATGTGATTGTCTTCAAACAACTTGTTCAATTGAACTAATGGTTTAGGTTATTTTTATAGCATTAAGTTTAGTAAATACTGAAATTACAAAAATAATCTGCCAAGTCAGTATAAGGTTCCTTTTATTTACAGTGTTCTACAATAAAAGCATCAGCTGCTCCCGTTATTGTTCTTTATATGCTCCCTTCTGTGCAGCATATTTTTTTGGCTGTGTGCTGAGACACAACCTGCGCTGAAGACCATAAAACAACAACTTCATTGCTGTATTGATGCTTTTTGGGATTCCATTGACTTTCTTGGATGGTCTATGAGCCTCATCAGAATGTAGAAATTTGGCACACCATAGTTGTGTGAAATGTTCAGGGACAGGAGAAAGAAGAAAAACATGAAGTTTATGAAACAGAGAGAATCAATTCACCAACTTGAAGGCAAAAGAGATATACTAACTGACAACAAGGACTTTGTGAATAGTTTTAAGTAATTCAAATGCAAGCCAGACAACCAAACCTTAGTATTGATAGATGCTGAGGGAGGAATGTTTTTTTTTTTATTGTAGGAAGGCATGGGTAAGTGCGCTGGGAGGGGAAGAGGGACAGAGGTGAGGTGACTTCCACTCCTCTACCCTAGCTTTGGATTCTTAGCTGATTCTGTTCTACAAACAATAGACAGTACCTCAGCTGAGAGAAACAGAAATTATTTTTATTGTAATAGCAAGAAATTCAAGACTGATCTTCCTTTCAGAGGTGGTTGAAGCTGTTTGGCTTGCAGCCTTCTTGCCTTATGCCACCATCCAGGGAGCTGCAATTTCCTAAAAATACACTGCCAGTCTTTCCTTACCATTTCATTATAACCTGGGTTTGCTAACTGCTTATCTGCTTTTTAAATTTTATTTAGCAATTTCTGTATTTGGAATCATGGATAATGAAAAGTAGGATATCAGTGTGTTAAATCTGTTTGCTAAATTATTACAAATGTTTTTAAAACTCTCCACTCTTTACCAATATTCCTTAGATGACATTACAGACAATGATATAGACACTATAGTTTCTTCTCTCTTAGAGTTTGTTTTTGTAAAAACTGGAAAGATTAGAAAGTTGTTTGTAATTACATTATTCCATTAATGTAGAGTTAGTACAGTTTCAAAACCACTGCTTTAATGTAGTGCTAAATAGAGAAAATGAAAGATGTACTTTGAGCTAACCCTAGGTAATGAACTTCCAGCTATCACTGGTTTTACCTGAGAGTATCAAAATTATCAGTTGTGTAAACATCCTGATATGAAAGAACCCGAAGGGAGCTAAAATTCTGAAGAATTTCATTTAGAGAAAACAATCCAAATCTTGCATTGGTCTTGTCACAACCATTTTCCTACATAGTACTTTCTTTTCAACATGGGTGGTTTTCTTCTTAGAATAAGAGAAAATATATTCAGGTTAATAAAATCCTAGTCATATAAGCACAATGATGAAAAGGATAATACATGTTAATTGGGAATGAACAACTCAAGGATCTAATTTATGTGAAAGCTTTTGAAAATCCATAGGAATAATTTCTTAAATTATTATTAGGAATATATATGAAATTAGGCAGTTTTACAATTAACATAATTCTAATGTTACACAGTCAAGACAGAAATGTCACCGTTATTCCATTCAAAGGCGCAGATGTGTTTCTATATCCTGTGATGAATTGTTTCTCCGTACTACATTAATTTGGGCATATGTGCTCCTGAAGGAAATCTACCAGAGGATATAATGTATATAAATTGCTGGTAGTGTTTGTCAATTTTATTTCTCCATGAAATATATCAGTGTTTGTTAAGGGAAATAGCTGTCCTAGGAGCAATAAGACCATTCATTTTCTATAAATGCTATGGGGAAAATTGTCTTTTCAGCATCTCAACCTTGGAAAAGCAGCCTTGGTACCTGGAGACATGGGTTGAGATACAAAAAATATGAAAACACTGCACTCCTAGGAAGGTGGCTCTTCAAAGGTTGTCTACTGTCTATTAAGTAACATAGGTACTTCTCAGATTTCTATGTCTGAAGAGGGCTCAGGAGTTTCTAGGTTGGGTGGTGAGAGTGATGTGGTCACTGAAGCTGACTTCAAAGTGCAGTGAGAATCCTTGAGGTCACAAATAAGCACCCGAAGAATTTTTGGCAGCTCCAGCATTAAATATCAGCTTCATGTAGTTGCATCTTTTTACGCTTGAACAGGTAGGTATGGTCATTCACTCACAAATGAGCTTTTCCTTCTGTTTTACGATCATCTGATGCAGTAACTTAGGGTGTTCAGGCATTAACCCTTCTTTACTAACAGGGAAAGGAAATTAATTTAAGGCACATTCATGTTTTTGCAATATTGTAAAGTATTTCAGTTCAGTTTTCAGTAGTTAAAAAAAATCAAACAAAAGGATTAAACTTTTAGTCTGACCTTTTATGTGATTACATCCACTGCACCAGGAGGAATAGTACTTTATCTCCCTGAAGCAGGTGATCTCTAGGACCTCTTTCACTTGTGAGCTCACTGCTGAGACCTGTGTATTATACCGCCTATAAGGATCCTGGGGAGCAACATTTCATTTTTCTTAGTGTCAAACTGTTAACTTATCTAATCTACCACTTCAAATTTGCCCTGTACACAAGGAATTCAAATGTGTTGGAGAAAACACGTGGCTCATAATTTTAGTCTTGTTTAGTGCTATTGATAAGTGCCCAGCTTAGAGAAATTTATTTTCATAAACTATTCCCTCTGTATCTATTCAGCTCTAATTACTGTATTGTCAATAGAAGACAAATCATAATGATTAAAAAAAAAAAGTGCTATCTGTTAGGACTGTTAGATTTATTTTATACTAAATCAGATATTTGAATATTTTTATTTAGTAAGAACACACTGTGATCATAGAACATGTGCATGAATTTTTGATCTATTTATGAATATTTATTTTCAAGACAGTTGCACTAGCCTGTTTGGCAGCAGGGTGATTTTCACCCAGGGGTATATGTTTTGAAACAAGCAGAGGAGAGAGTGAATCCTCCTAACAGAAAGAAAATACTGGCTTATCATTATTTAGGTTTGATTATTGTATACAGGGAACAAGGAAAAAATAACCTCTTTCTGAACATTAAAGAATTTGGGTAGAGTTGACAACAGTGACTCTTAAAAACAGCTCCTGGTCTTATTCCAGTAAAGCTTCATGCAGTCAGCTGTATCTTTCACCAGCAAGACTTACATGGGGGGTCCAACACTCCATCTGAAAGTTTAAGAAATTGAATCTGTGGCAGGTCTAGGATCTCATCCAAATTCTGTCACAATACTACTAACTAAAGAACGGGTGTATGGATACATAGGCGTGTCCTTGGATGAGCCAGCCAGTCAGTAAACAGTGGAGCTGTGAAGCATTTCTTTGGACTGACTTCAAAGGTATCAGGGTTTACTGCAGCCTGGAGAATGAACTGAGGACCTAGTATTTCTAATCCAAAAGGGAAACAGTGCATAAAAATATTCCAATTGCTTTGAAAAATAAATTCTTGAGTGCTCTATATCAATAATAAATAAGCATAGAAGAGAAAATGGATCTTCTTCTTTGTAGGTCACCTTTAAGATTTCTGTCTCTTAAAGAGAATTTTGCCCTAAGAAATTACAAATCTACTGCATTTTAATGGCTTGTTTTCTGACAAAAGAATTCTTCATTTTGATACTGGTTGGAATGTGTTGGCAAATTTCTTACTGGACAAAGACTGCAAGCATACTGTGTTTAGCCATAATGTGCTGAAGAAAGGTACCAGAAATGTTGTTTAATTATATCAGAAAAATGAGAGGATTTAAATGTCTAACTTTCTTTTTCCCCTCAGATCTCTGCCAGGAGCTGTATTAGGGGTTGTGTCAAAATGCAGTTTTTCAGACAGACTTCTCTTCTCGACTTCCTGAGTGGGAAGTTCAAGCCTTGCTTCCACTCTGACTTTTATGGATCAAGGTGTTGGGCCCCTGTGTATACGCAGTAAGGCACCATGGACAAGCTGGGATATTTCACAGGGGTTGGTTAACCCCTTTCCTAAAACAAGCTCCTAGAGTTAAGGTGGTACCATGTGGACAGCATGGCAAGAACAGCGTTTCTTTGTCCTGGAATCCCACTGGGAGTCAGGGGCATAGTGATTTGCTGAGGATCAAAGAGGAGGAAGCAGATGGGTAATCAGGGAATTGCAAGGAAATTTCCCAGCTCTGTGATGACCATTGATGTACTTCCTCCTGTCATCTGACTATCAGCTATATGTGACTCTCCAGGGCAGAAAACACCATGTTCATTGTGCCATCAGCACTGGCGGAAAGAAAGGATAACTTTTGAGACGATTCCTATTCTTCTTAAAACAAAGACAACTCCTTCTTTGCCTTGTGCAAAAAAAGCTGATAAATATGCCTTTTTGTCCTCTATTACTCTGTTTATTCAGAAACATGTGGGCACGGAACTGATGTCTGTCTGCAGTGTTTTAATATCACTGTTAAGGACAAGGAGTAAAAAGGAACAAGGACAAAAAAATGCTTTTCCTCCAGCTGCTCATAACAGTGCCAATGGCAAGTTCTGCTTTAATAGCAAAAGGAACATTTCTATTGCCTGTTGAAGCAGAAAGAATATATTGCTGACGAAAATAAATCAATGCAAATTATTTTAAATATTCTTCATTATATTACTCATAGTCAGGCAGAAAAGGTGAAAATTATGCTGTATGTGATGGAAAAAGGATGTAGGTAAATACAGAAAGGCATGAATTATTTAAAGGCTAATGGATGACAGAAAAAATTAAACACAGTTGCAGATGACTTATGATCTGAGACTTTGCCTTACGAAGTTATATAACATAAAGAGGAGTAGTGGGGTACTAATACACTAAGGTGATGTGAAATGATAATGAATTAAAAGGAAAAGAAAAGCAAGTGAGAAGCCAACATATGTGCACTGGGGTGAAGGCTGTGCTTCTAGCAAGTCAGTGCTTTTGCCACAGCCTTTTAAGCAGAGGGCAGTGATGGGTCCCAAACTGGGTCATTGAGGCCCTATTGGCCCCTGAGCAATATATCCTGTGGGACTCTGTGGTCCAAGGATGCCTACATGACTGAGGGTTTTCTGTCACAGTGTAGTGCTGGGCTCTCCCCATCCTGTGGGGCCTGCAGTCCTTCCTCATCACCTCTCTGGCCGTGTAAGATGCCATGGTCAAGAGGACAAAAGTAGAGGCACTTTTGTTATTGGCTGTAGCTTTGTTCTCTCACAGTGGATGAGGAGAAGAGCTGCTTCGCCCCATAGCACACAGAAGCGTTATTGCTGTTGAACAACTTCCTAGCTGCCTTAAGCTACCTGGGACTGTTTCTGCCAGAATGCTGCAGTCAGCACATCCAGCAGGTTGAGTGAAGTGAAAAACTTGCTGCCATAATAAAGTGCCCATAAGGCTGCTGCAAAATCACTCACACAGCAGTTTATGGAGTTAGGGAGCTCTGTCTTGCCAGGAGGTATGGGAGCTTCCCCATTGCCCCCCAAAACACACCTTTGAAGACACATATGCCCTTCATTGACTCTCCCCAAATTTTTTCTTATGTTTACCAAATTACAACTGACTGCAGTAGAGATGCTTAAACAACATGTAGCCTAACTAAAGATATCAGCTTTGTTCTCTCTTAGTGTGCAAATAATAAATTATTACTTGATGACTGGAAGTTTAAACATTCAAGTGTAAGTTAATGAGTGGTGTTACAGCACAGCAATTTAAAAACAATCAATTAAATAAAATATTTTTAATCAGACAGGTCAGAGAAGATTAATTACAAAGGAGTACTTGCGTCATATGACTAACTAATGATACAAGGAGAAAATATAAAATGTAAAAAAGACAATAAAATACCTCACATTGCTCTGTGCAAAGGCTGTAAGTAAGAATGAAATTTACCTAATAACATGCATTTGCAAGTATGTATGTTTGATTTTGTTGGGTCTATTTATCAAGTGAAATATCCTTAGGAAAACACCTGCTCTTAAGTATGACTAAAACTGAAAGAAGTGGTTTATTTATGTCTAAATCAATGGGCTTGATTAGAGATCATAGGTAAAATGTGGCGTATTGCTCAACGAGATTTGCCGCCATGGCTCAGCTGTAAGGAGCTGGCCTTGTTACAGACAATTTTGTTGGGGTGAATGTGATATGATGTTACCTACATGTGTCTGTCTACTTTAGGTGATTGCTCAGGGGCTACTAAAGATGAGAAATGCCTGTCTTGAACATTACGTTGATTTGATTTGTGCTGTTTTCTTCTTCCGAGATATACACAGTTCTTAACTTCATGCTAAATCACCACGCCTTCGGCTATAACAGACATTTATACCAAGCTGCACCTGTGCTATCAGCAATCACATTAATTGGAACGCAATAGCAGCGTACAATGTGGACAGGCTGTAAACAAGGCTCCCTGAGAGAAGCATGTGCACATTTCAGACCATTATCCACACACTTGTTTTGCTTTCTGTACAGTAAGGGACTGACCGCACTTCCTGAACTTCTCAGCCTACATCAAGTTTATGAATGCGTGGAGCCCCTGAGGGAGAAGAAAGGAACAATACCACAATGCAAAGAAAATTCCCTGACATTCTGGAAGACTTATAAATATATGTGTGAAGGACATTCAAAAGTAAAATAACCTTGGCTAACATTTTCATACTCATGTAGGTATTTCCAGAAGAAGGATAGTGATGAGTATAGGAACAACAATGGGCTGAAATGACAAAGTGTCAATAAACCCTCAAATCTGGCTTTTTAAAGGTCAGGAAGTTTTTAACATTAGAACATTGAGGGACTGGAAAATAATGTAGAACATGCCATAAATCTTCTAGCAGATACCTCCAGAAAGCTATATAAAAAAATCAGTATTACAACAAACATAGGATTGAATTTCAATGAATCATCATTTTATAGTAGCCATGACATGAAATCTCCATCCTTCTCTGAAACTGAAGGTTAAAAATGGTGCTCTATTTTACATTGCCCTGATGCCCTGAAAAGAGCATGAAGACAAGCAGAAAAATAAACCCAACATTTTAAAAACTTTGCATGATAACAGGAAAACCACTGTTCTGTTATACAGAACATTTTGCTATTATACATACTTAGTGAATGGGAAAAAAATCCACCTTAAACTGGTGTTATCCTTCATTTCGTTAATGCAAGAATCAAGACTGCCTTGCTTTGGCTGTTGTAGCTTTACATGTTACATATCTAACTTTAAATTCTTGTGGCTGCAGTTATAACTAGAAACAGTGCTAAACTTTCTTGCAGCAGGAAATTTCATATGCCAGCTGACTTCTATTTTTCTTGGGCTAAATCAATAGTCATACATCTTGCAATTAACAATATTCCCATGGGATTGGTAACCAGCTTTTTGCAAAATAATGGAGTCTGATCCTACTGCGAATAAGTGTATAAGGTATACAATATGCATGATAGACCTAATTTAGGAAGTAACTGTTTTTCAATTAAATTCATTAATGGTACCATTCTACTTGGATTAAAAAAAGAAGTTTACTGAATATGTGAATCATAACACCATTACATTCACAGCACAGAAGAGTGACGAGAGAAAAGATTATTGTGTTACTGGCCTTTAAGAATGGAATTTAGGGACTACAGTCCATTTTCTTATTTTAACTCTGAATTCTGATGTCCCTTGGGACAACTTTTTGTAATCTCTGTGCCTAGCACCCTTTCTTGCCCCTCAAAGATGTTTGGCATCAAGCTAAATGAATATATTTTAGGGTCTCAGTTCTAACACTTTAAAGATATTTTGGTCCTCAGGGTACAATAATAATACCACCAGTATCAGAAAATCTGCACTGCCTTCTTGTGACTACATGTCCCAGATGACAACAGATGACCTGGTATATATATATATATGAACGTAAACCTTGTATGTGAATAGAATATTAAACCTTATTTATTCAGAGAGGATGTTTGTCCTAAAACTGATAACACAAACAGGAAAATAATAATGACAGAGTTTACTTAAGGCTCCCTCACCTGGATTAAACAGTAACCTGGGGATTATGAAGAGAGAGTCCGGAAAACAAAGTGTCATCTTGAAAAGAAGCATGAGTACAAAAAGGAGGGGACTCACACCATAGGCATCAGCTATATAAGTGTGTTACAACTTTGGTGTTCATTAACATTTTATGTGTGTCTCGCATTGTTATTTATCTGATTCAGTGTTGCTACTGTATGCTGAATGTGTAGTTCAGAATAACTACACATATGCTGGATAATTATGTGTCATTAGTAAACCAACAAACTTCTTCCATCCCACTTTCTACTATTTCCCTGCCATGCTCAGTGGTATTGACCCTTGAAACAACAACAACAACAAAATTGGAAAAGATGCAGAAGGCTCAAACAAAAGAATAAAAAAGCTTAAAAGTCAAAGCACAAGGAGCGAAATTTCTTATGTAAGTTACAATCAGTTGCGGTTGCACAGCTAAAATGTACTGTTGACAAAGATTATTGTAAAACTCCATTCTGTCAGCTGAGGTATGCCATCAACCAGCAGTCAGGAGAGCATAAAACCTGTCTTGCATCTGATGTGGAATTTTTATGACAATTTAGTTTCTTAGAGTATGAACCAGTGATTTCTGGAATAGTACATTTCACTGACAAAAGTATTTGCATACTAATTCTTTGGTTTTATTTGGTGTGAAGTTAAGTCGAAACTGAAAGCACTGAGGTTTGGGTTTTTTCACTCTCAAGATTTAGCAAAAGCTTTTAAATTTTTTTCCAATAAAATAATAGAAATTTGGAGCTTTTCTATTATAGAAATTGCAAATGCTATCTTTTCTGAAAAAAGCAGATGTTTTGACTTTGTGTTAGGGAAGCTGGAATGAGTGAAGGCCTATGGTAGAAAGAATAAAAATCGTCAATATGTCTGCAATGGCTCAATCGCAGTAACTATGAAATAAACTTCAGAGAAATGCTAAATTTCCTGAGATGAACAATCCACAGTAATCACAAAAAAAAAGCCTGCTACACCCCAAACTTAATCACAGCTAATGGTAACAGCAAGAAGGACTGAGAGCGTTTATGTCCACTAATGACCATGGCTAGAAAAAGGCATTGCAGTAGAGCTGAAAGGTGTGCACTGGGACAAATATCATCTAGTACATTTTCCTTGCAACTGTGCCCCTCTCATTCTCTTTTGTATTGGAAGGAGAACACATGACAAGTTTTGTTTTACACCAAGACCGAATACTGCATCCATAAACATGTGTTTGTTACCTACTAATAGGCCCAATGCTGCAAAGTGTTTAACACCTATTGTACAGTATGTGTGTGTATCTGGAGTGTTCAAATGGTTGTATCTTCTATGCTTCATATCATTCAACTAAGTAATAGGCCCAGGTTTTAGCAAACCTGGCAGTTTTAAGAGACAAGACACTAAAGACCCCATGACCTTAACCACCTGGCAACTGCAATATATAATCACCATGAAATGCTCACCCTGAAATGTCTGCTTATGACAAAAGTGAACAGATAAAAAAAATGGAGAAGTTACAGTTCCACACATTTGTTAGACTTTGTACACTCTAGTGGTCCATCAGGATGTACCAGTTATTTCTGTTTGCCTGAAAATCTTATTAACAGTGTATATTGCTTTTCTTGTTACTTTTATTGTATTAAATAAGACATAATAAGGTCTTGTGTAAAAATGACCCCTTCATATTCAATAGATTTGGTTCCATGTTTAGCTCATCTATGTAATAATAGATATGGTTAAGTAGGATGTGTTTGCAATAATCACTTTGCTCCAGGCAGCACAATTTGTCAAGGCAATAAAAGTGACCAAGTTGGAATGTACCCCTGCTCACACCTCATCAGCAGATTGTTTCCTGCCGACCAGCTCCTGGAAGAGTGCTAAATGTGAGCAAATTCATTGAGGTCAATCAAAATGCATAGGCGCTACTCGAGGTATAAAAAGACAAAAATGCTCCTACCCAGACCTCTGACATCAGCATTTAGCCTTATGCAACCTGCATTACTAAAGCTGATGTATAGGGAGGAAAACCAGCCACATAGACCTTCAAGGTTCAGCAATGACTTTTTCCAGGGTAATGCTTGGTCAAAAATACATTTAAGTTCATATACTATGAAACTAAATAATTAAGTTTGGAATTGTCATACAAAATATATGGATACTCTGTTACCAGATGCCTTGTATTATGACTCTGTATTAGTTCAAGATTATAATTTCTAAACAGAATTTTAATTTAATTTTTTTCCTTGTCAAGCTACTGGTTCAGAGTCTTGGGTATGAGGATCACTGCATCTCATTTAAGCTGGCAACATAACTGATGATCGTATTCATCCTTGATTTGTGTCTGTTATGAATACAAATTTGGCCTGGTATGCTCTGAACTTTTTGAGGAACAAAGTAGGTCTAATTTTTATTAATATATTTTAAATTAGTAGACTAAGAAGTTAGTTTCAACTATTATTTTTTCCAGAAGCTTTTACTAAGTTCAAGAGCTTATGCTGAACTCCTCTCAGACAAATTTCTTCCCTTGTGTTCCATTTCGCTAAAGTGAGAGATTCCATTTTATGGTAAGATAACTAATTTACAAATTTATTTAGCTATCTGTAACTCCCTAAATGAATCCAGCAGTTTCTTTGCCCTATTTCCTATTAATCGAAAGGCCAGATGCATTATCTCACTTCCAGTCCCACTGAAATGAGAAAGAGGATTACTTTTCTTAATTCCCATTTGCCATCAGTGAAGCAGTCCTGGAGCATTAGAAGTCCAGCTCTCCATTTATTTTTTGTACTCTGATTATTGTCCACAGTTTGGAAACAACTTCTGCAATACCCAGTGCTGCAATATGGATCCCATTCAATCATTAGTTAGCCTATCTTGGACTCAATTACCATTTTGACAAAATTAAACTGGCAATGTTGGGTTTGGGGTTTTATTTGGGAGTAGTGGAAATAAAGCGACTTTTTGCTGCTCAAAACTAGGGAAATCTTATAAGAACAGACTAGCTCTCTCTTTTGTGTTGAGCTAAAAGATTATCCTTTAGATGCCAATGTTTGGAAACACAACTGCTTGCGTTATTAACAGTAAAATGCAATGCCAATGGGTCTTGAAAGCCTGGATCTGTCTGTAGCCAGTACTTCAGGATTCCTCCCAGGGTTGTTGTCCTGTACAGAGCTCTCATTACTTCCTGGCACATCTGCAAGGATGGAAACGGAGAATGCTCAGTTTTGCAGTTGTTGTTCAAATCACACTGGGACTTTTGAGCCTGTGAGTGAACCAGACACTTCTCTCTCCTGATGTTTCTACCCACATTTCTCTTATGTGCATTCCTGTCCATATTCTCACTTTGACTTGCTCACCTCCTGAAAAACACTTCTAAGTCCTACAAGCTCTGTTAGCACTTCAGAAATCAGGTTGTGCTTTGCAGTCTGTGGTTGTCCCCATAAAAGCACAGAAGATAAACTTAAGGACTGGAAATGTGAGGCTTTGCAGAAGAAAACTTACCGTTGTAAAGGACTCTGTTACAGCAGCTCCGTGGTAACAGGTGAGCAAACTGAAGCTTCCCTTGCCTATATTTCAATTCAGATAAACATGACCTAGCTGGGTATGTGATGCAGGGATTGTGTGACATACCAGGCTGAGGTTATGCTGACTTGATCACTGACTTGGAGGCCACTTGGGAATATGGGTTTTAAAATAAATTACAATGGGTTTTTTATGTGTGCATTTTAAATTGTTTTCTTGAGGTTTTAAAGTAGTTTAGGTACAAGAATAACTTATAGTTTTGTCTTTACTTGTGTTACTGTCCATTCAGCCTTACTAAGAAGCCTAAGGATATGTGTAATTTCACATTGGGAATTTCATCAAATTGAAATTTTCTGTGTTATTTAGCACTTAAAAACAGAAAAAAAGATACTTTAAGTAGGTGGGAAATTCACCTCCACCTCTTTCTATCAGAAAAGCTGTGTTTTGTTGTGCTTTCTTTGTGCATGGTCGCTCTGCTTCCTGTTCTTTTTCCACTGCAATGCCAATAAGGTTGATACTGAAAACACACAAAGAATTCAAATCTTGCCCAGGTAAATCCTGACTGTTGTGAACAGGAACTGGAGTTTGGCTTAGCAATGGTGAAGTGGGGAGTGCTTAATTTCCACCAGTAAAACCACTACCACCGGAAATGGTGGTATGTGGGAAGAGCACATTTTATGCCTTCTGGGTCTCTGTCTCTGTTACGCCAAGAGCAGAGGTGGCTAACGGCCTCTGGTGTGCTGTACCCTTGAGGCAGGCAAACTGGTGGCTTGTGTCCCCTCCTCCTCAAGCCCAGCCTCTTGCCTTTGCCCACATCAATGACCAGCTGCCAGCTGCTTCCCTGGTCAAGCTTCCTGTGAGCGATTCACCGACTGGCAGCTGCTGTGAGGATGGGCTCATTACCAGGGCAACCTGCTCCCTCGTCGATATTTGTTTGAACAATCATCAGATCAGAAAATTCCCTGTGTAAGCTGGATCTCTGTTTTCCCTGTTAATGCAATTACGTGTGCCTCCATGCAGGGATCTTTATTGGTTGCAGGCAATGTTTTCCTGTAAGGGATTGCGTCTCTGCCAAAGTCATATATGAGCATGACACAAATTATCATCCTGAGTAAAGTTATGTATTGCATTACATAACCCCTTAAAAGAAAAAGACAGAGCAACAGCTAAAGCAGCACTTGCATTTATGAGCAGTATTTCATGGTATTAGTTCCACTTAGGCTGTAACGCTTCTCTGATACAGATGCTTAATCTGCTCTTTATTTTCAAGAAAGCCATGCTAATGTCATTCAATAATTTTCATTTCAAATCTACCAGCACATACTCCCCAGCCCTTTGGATAAGCACTCTGTTAAATATTTTTTCATAAATCTTTCCTTTCAGGTGCTGCATAGAATTAGCTGAGATTTCTATTTTTTTTTGGTTTTGTTTGTGTGTATGTATTTTATGATTTTGTTGGAGGTTTTGTTGGAAATGGTGGACTTCAACAAGACTGGCTGCTGTGTAGATCCAGAGGGAAAGTAATTTTGCAGGTTATCATAGCTGCTGTATTTGCTCTAAAGGAAGAAAGCAGCAAATATCACAGTGCCTAAGCTGATTTAGGTATTCACAAGTTTCAATATGGTGACTGGGTGTACCATTAATCTCTCCTCTTTCTCTGCCTCCCTCAGAGGCGTCAGTCAGCTGAAGGACCCTGTTTTTGGGCACTTCAGTACCTAATGGCTCTTAAGGGTTTCCATACCCCAATTTCATGTCAGTAGGAGGGAACTAAACCTTTGACATAAATATTGCTTTTTTTGGTTCTAACTTCTCCAGGATGCTCTTCATTCAGTTGTTGTGGTCAGTGAGTTATTAATGAAGAAAGCTACTCGCCAGTGCATTTAAATGTCACTTGCTTTTTTTTCCACTCCTTTCTTTGAATCATTTTTAGTAATAAGTGTAAAAAGACACCTGTATTTTTGATTTTACATATAAGGGTTTTTTTTAGTATTTACACGCCACTAGTAAATGTTTGCTTAAAATATTTGAAACATTTGCAGTGGATTTGGTGATATTATCAAAGACTAAATTAATTAAATATAGAAAAATCATTTCAAAATATCTGAAATTCTTTCACTGATAATACATAGCATAAGACAGTGGCATCCCACATATAACCAAGAAGGGAAACACTGATGCTATCAATCCAGGTAGGCATTCATATTTTGAAACTTAATGAAAAAGGTTTGCCTTTTATTCATATTTTGGGCTGCTGACTATGATCATAACTTCATGGAAAACAAAACACAACTTCTCCTTTATTCAGATCAAATTCAGACATCTGTTTAACACTCAGAATAACTCCAGAACAATTTTCATGGTAATATTTGAGTTTTATTAAATATGGTGAGAAGTATTGTTTTTCTGAGTGTGGTTTTGCTCATTCTTTTTCCCATTACCACATGTAACAATTGAAATTCATTTGCAGCACTTCAGCCAAGCTCTCTATATGCTGTACTACTATTAATACCCACTGCAGGGAGAAAGAAGGATCAAGAACACAGGGCTCAGAGTTTCTCTCAAAGCCAAAGCATCATTGCTTCTTCAACAGACAGCTGACAGAACTTTTACCAAAACAGCTGTGCCTATAAAACTCAGGTTTGTGTATACATTATCTTAGATGTGGAAAAGCTGACAGGTTTCCAATCTGCAATAGGTAGTTGCTGGAGAGAAGACATAGACCAGATAAATAAAACTCCATACCTCATTGAGTTCCCAAAGTACAAGGTGACTGAGCTAAACCATTAAATAGACGACAGCTACACTAGTCTCCACACAGCACTTCATTGCTTCTGCAGTGAAGGGTTCATCTGGTTTCACTACTCTCTTGCTCAGGATTCCCTGTTCTGCAGCAGAGAGAAAAGTTTGACTTTTCTTTGTGTGCATGTGCCTGTATGTTCTTTATTCCTAGTAATGCTCATCACAGATACCTCAGCATCCTGCAGTAATGCTTTACCTGTCCTCACTCCTAAGACACCTAGCAAGTCAGAGAACAGCATACAGTGATGCAGAGCTTCCCAAGAAAGTGTTCTCAAGCAAATGTATACCTAAATCTATATATGGACTGGATTCCTGAGGATGAGGCTGATGAAAAATGACTTAATATAAAAGGGCAAAGGGTTTTCAATGTCTAGTCTGTTGCTAGTAAAATAGCAGCATATGTCTCAAAACACACATCTTACTGATTGTGGGAATCCAGTATCCCTGATTTAAGTGTATATTCGAAGCAAAGACACAACTTGACACTGCTTATTTCTGTAGGTTCAAATGGCACCTCTAGACCAGAATCCGGTACCCAGCACACCACCCTCATCCCTTAACACAAACATTTTAGTTGGGCACTGACTAATTCCATCCCATGGCCACTCACTCCTTTGGGGCAAAGAATCTTGCGTCTTTTCTGCACCAGGGTCATGGACAGCTTCTGAGAAAGGGTTTATGGGAGCTTAGTCTTAGCACCCCATTAGTTAAGGGTGCTCTCCTGGGTAATGACTTCACATGCCTCCCTGACCAAGCACAGCATCTATTACCTCATGGTCGAATATCAAACTGCTAAGCTTAGTCCCTAAGAGGGGTTGGACATCTCCATTTTCACTGAGTGTAGGTGGAGATAGGTGCCAAACTCCCTGTGAACATGGCTCTTGGCAAGCACTAAAGATATGTCATGTGCTCCTCATTGCTCTATGTCTTACAGCCACTGCTGTGTAGGGCTGGTCCTCTGCGTTAAGCATATTTACATACCAGAGTCACTGCAGGAAAAATTATGTCCTTAGCTAACTTTTTATACGTTCAATCTTATCTAATAGACTGCAATCTCTCCCCAGGTTTCCTGTCATGTCCAGTTCCCTCCAGGCAGAAACACGCAGGCCAAGACGGCCTGTGAGCACTTGTCACTTTTCATTGACATGCTCACGCACACTTTGGGGGAGGAGGACAGAGTGCTGGGAGGAGATCAGCTTCTCTCCTTCAAAATGCATAGTGGTGCTGCAGAGATAGCGAGTGAAATGACTTCTGTGATCTTTTATGGTAGCACAGTGCTCTTGCTCTAAGAAAACACTTGAAATGCAGAACGTATGGCTGACAGCAACTGGAGGGAGCGTGTGAGTGTGAGGGGGTGCACGTGTGTGTGCACAGCGGCAGGGGGACACCTGCGCAGAGCAAAGGCCGTGCTCTCTCGACAGTGATGCCCCTGTGGGGTTGCTGAGGAGATCCTTTGCTCATGCTCAGCACTGTCAAGGCAGAGGCTGGCACAAAGTCACCCACTTTGTTTGGAGCATGCAAGCCCTGGTGAGGCGCACACTGTCTGTTTGCTCTCCAAGCACGAACAGCACCTGCAGTCCTACAAGCACCCCTGCCCTGCTCTCATCCTGCCCACAGCCCATGCTGGGGAGGGACTGTGGCATGGGTGAGGCCATGTGAGAGCCTCACTGGGGGCCAGTGAGAACTGGTGGTGATTTCATCCAGTGATGGTGCAGCTACACATGCTTTATGGTTTACAGAGTTAGTTATTTTCAGTCACTCTCTGGTTGTAACTGCAGACTGCCAGACTCATCTGTCTAGGGAGAGGATTCCTTCTGGAAATAGGCCACTGGGAGAATGCCCACATATCTATGAAGGGCACGCCATTTTCTTTTAGAAAGCTTCATCTTGTCCCTGAAATAAGTGTGTGTAGTTGTGGCACAATCCTGATGTCCTCATAGGCAAGGCAGAACTGGAATGTTTTAAGGTGAAAAGCTTAGATAAAGGAGTCAAATGTGATAATCAGATTACAGAATTTTTTTTCTACCTCCCAAAACAAAATTTAACAACTCTTATTGAAGCTGCAAAAAAAGAAATAATAAAAAAAAATCTACTAATAAAGCCAGCAGTCCAAACAAAGCTAGGCAGACACAAGTGATATCTTTTACTAACAGCTTCTAGATGTCTGAGGAAACATTGTGCCATCCAAGCAGTCAGTAAATTAAATTTCTTTCAAGCTAACATTAGCAATTAATAACACTTTTTGTTTTTCAAGAGCTATGCCAAAGGAAGTAATGCGAACTGCATGGGAAGAGTTTAATTAATATCCCTAAACACTATCGTCCCAAGGAGACCACAGAGACAACAGGCATCTATATTAATTAATTGGGTAAATTTATCTGCTTAGTTAAATGGATGTAATTAAGAGTAATGTCTTGAGGTCTGCCTTTTAAAGTTCTTTCACTGCTTTAAAATAATTCACTGGGACAAGTTTTCTACCAAAGAGACCAGTAGTTTGTTTGACCAAAATGTCTAAGCAAAAAGTTTTCAAGAGACTCAGCATTTAACTTGCTGACTTACATGGACAGAACTCAGTCAATAACAGGAAAATTTACCTTCAGATAGTTCTATCAGCTAGAACCCACATACGGAGGAAAAATCAAGTAGAGCTTTTTTCACATTGAACTTGCTTTGAGTGACAATGAAAGCAGTCATATTGGCACATAATTCAAGGTTTAGAGGAGTGCAAGAAAGCAAAGTAGTGAAAATGTAGGGTTAGCTCAGAGATGAAGAACCAAAGAATAAAAAAGTGATCGCTAAAGGACAGTTTTAGATTTGTGATGTTTAAATCAAGTCCAATCAGTCCACAGTCTAGAATATTTAATCAGTGCTCCCGCAGTAGGGATATTGGCTGCTCTGGATACAATTAAACTCATTTGTTCCTTTCAGTTCTATGCAAGCTGTGTCCTGCTTTGCCGTATTTGACTTCTGATAAGACTACTGGAACACTCTTCCACCTCAAAATGCTGCCTGAGATTCAAGCTTTTTTCCCCTGAGGAGTGGCGCAAACCATCCTGTAGATTTAGACAGAAGCTAGTGGTTCTGATGATGTTTCTGATTTTTAAATAATGGAGCTGAACATGAAGGAAGACTTCATGTGTTTTCACTCGGTGCCACTGGCACACAGTACCAATCCTCTCAAGACTGTACATTAGGTTTCTTGCTGTAGCTCTAGAGCATCAGGGAATACTGACACCCTTCCCTTCTGTTCTGCATTTTGCCCTTCCCCTTCTCCTTCTCCAAAAAACCCAACACTCAAACTCAACTTCTCATTACAACCATAAAGAAAAGTAGTAGCAGGAGTCAGTTCCTGAAATCTCTGTCAAACTAATGAATGGGTTAATGCTACACTGTTGGTCAGTACCATTTAGTTCTGGAGTTTTTTAGGCTTCAAGCTTCAAGTACTTCTCTGCAAAAAGGCAGAGGCACATGTGTAAGGATTCCAATGACCTTATTCAGGACAACAGTATTTGCTGCTATTTTTTCTCCTTAATGAAAGCAATAAATTGCCTGAAAACAAAAATGATGATCTGAAACAAATTAGTGCTGTATTCCAATTCTTCTCCTAATGGCTAATACTGTGGTCATAGGCATGATGATTTTGTGCAGCTGAGATATTGTCTAGGTGAATGCCAAATCTTGTCTTTATACAAAGCTTCATTGCTAGTGTCTGAAAATAATAACACGGCCATTGCTTTCTTTACTGTATGCACTCAAAATGAAACTTCCTTTTGATGATCTGTGAGCTGGAACTTGATCCAACATGGGGTACTGAATGCTCAACTCACCCCCCGCACTGTGCGATAAACTGCCAGCTCCTGACAACTGCTCGCAGACTAGAGATTCTCTACAAATAAAATAATAGATGTTACAATTTACAGTTTCATTTTCTCATTCAAGAGGTTATCGAACAGAATATAGGAATATTGCAATGTTTTCCTTGGAAGTCTTATTCTTCTGTACAGAAAATCTCTTCCCTGCGCACTAGCAGACTGGATCACCACTTTCTTTTCCATCGCTTCCACATTTGGATGGCAAACCAGTGGTTCAGCTACTCAGCTGTCTCAGATAATATTGTAATGGATTTTTATGCTTTGACCTCTGTTGACCAGGGAAAAATGGTGAAATTTGCTAAGTCAAATATTCTGTTTAGCTTGTGAAAATTTAATTTGGCTTCCAAAATTTTTCAAAATACAGTGATATTATCTTTTCCCCCAGAATTCCAGCACACACATTATTTGTAAAAATGAACTTGATCTGAAGGTAAATTATAATGGTGCATTGAAGTAGGGTTTTACTTACAAGACACCTATGTCATTTGCAGCAGAAGCTCTAGAGAATGAGAAAAGAAATTATAAGAAAAGGAAGAACTGTTTCACATTGGTGTTCTCTGTAAATTTCACAGAAATTCACAGAAATACTCAGAACAGAAATAAACCAAGGTGCATGCATCCCTCAAGTATAATTGTGATGGGTAAGGAAGAACAGGCCAATAAAAAAAGAAGTCTTCTTAGTAGGCTGCAATAAAATTTGAGCAAGGAGAAGAAAAGCATGGAATAGCTGCTTCTTATGAACATCTCTGTTCTCTTTCTCCAACTTGTCGTAGGATGCACTGAGAAACAGTGGGCAATTTAATAAGTGAAACTGCAGTTCTACTCCTTCAGCAGTTCCAGAATTTCTTAATATCTGAATACAATTTTGCAAATATGTCTTTTTTCAACAATTTCTCTGTGTGATACATATATTTGATTTAATGTTTCATATTAATGAGATTTAAAAGCTACTTAGTAATATGCTTTGAGTCCTTGTAATTCCAATTTTTCCTTTTCCTCTGTGAAACAGGATGAGCTGAAGCACAGGAGTGTTAGGTATTACAGAACATTTAACACTAAAATGGAAAACAGTAAGCAGTAATTTAGGGAGATCTTGCAAAACCAACAAGCATTAGATACATAAATTCACATGAAAAATGAAGAGATAAAATAATTGTTAGGATAAATGACTCTGTAAATAAGCATTTAAAACAAATGAAATATTCTGAGTTAGTTTCAAACGAAGGACCAGTGGGAATGCTAGTGAAGCCACTGTTTCAGATACGAATAGAAATTTCTTTATGAATTGTTGAATAACATTTCAGCTGGATTTCTGAGAAAGGGTTACACTTTTTTGATCTGGATCAATTAACCTGGTGATTTATAAAAATATAAGAATAGAATTCTCAGTTAATGTCAATATTTTATCACACTTCTAGATTAATGTTTGTATAATTTTTAATGTGGCAATTGCAATTATTAAAAAATTAGAAAACCAGATGGAATTACAAAACAGCAACAGATCACTTAATGAACTTTTGCCTACTGGGATAAATAGAACATACCACAGAATATATCAAAGCAGACACCAACGAGACACTACACATCCATTAGTATGCAGGAGTTTTTCTCTTCAGACAGCAGTTCTTACCAGACATAAGCATATGCCTATCAGTCTTATTAAATAAACCCAGCAACTCTTCATGTCATAGTCCACAGCATATAACAAAATGGCAAAAATGTAAAGAAATATATTATGATGTTTCTCACAGACAAGTGAAATCTGCCTGCCACCAAATAATGTGAGCCGGACAAAAAAAACAAACAAAAAAAATTGCTATTATTTTATGAAAGAGTATGACATGTAAGTTAGTTTGCAAATACTAACAAACATCCTTCAGCTGTGCAAGAGGGCCTTAAAACAAAAGTAATCAAAAATACCGGATTTTAAAACTGTTGTCTTATTTGTGCAATCACGTTACAAATATTCTGTCAGCTCCATTGCAAGACAAGTATGACATACCTGGATAAAAATGTGAGTGAATCAGATGAAGTGCAGACTTACAAACCCATAATAATATAAATCTTCTTTACTTATATGAAAGATCCCTTGAACTTATTGCAGTACTATGTAGATTTTTTTTGTAAATTTCTTAGTATAATTTGCCAAGATGTGCTCCGAAATAAAAATTATTCCAAATGGAATTCCAGAAGTTCTACAATTGCTTCATTTGGCCAGTGAACCCTAGCTGATGACCTCCAGCATTGCTAGAAAAACTAGTGATAATTATTGCACACCAAATACATGCCTAAATGATGTGCACTGATACATTTTTATTTAATAAAAATGAGTGTCACCATATATATGTGCATACATTTGGTTATTGCTATCAGAATAAACAGCCTGCAGTTTAAACCCAGACTATTAGAAACAGGGTTCAGCAGACCCACACAAACTGAAATGAATACTTGCCACAGGCTTTTCACCAGGCTTCAAGACAATGTATTTGTTAGTACCTTCAGATTAATACCAGTTAGGTTTTGAACAGTTTCAATCTCATGCTAGATGATTTAAACCAGGAGAAAACAGAAATGTGTTACTCAAAAGAAAAGAATACAGAAAATATAGTATTGTAGTATTTACTGAACAAAAAAACAAGTAAAAATCATGACTCCTCTTTTTTTTTGTTTTGTTTTGTTTTAAAACATCATTAAGTAATCAAATTTAGGCCATACAAGCATCAACAAGAAATGTAAATAACTGTGCTATTAAGGTGATAACTACAACTCTTTTAAACTGCTCGAGATCCAAAATCACAAATGTTGAATACCTCACTTTAAAATCATTCAAGTGCCTTGCACAGTATGTAAAAAATTTGGTAGTCAATGACTGCTATGAAATGTACATACAGTACCTGAATTTTACATTTTAGTAGCTCAGGCCCAGATCATCAAAGTATTTAGGTTCCCACTCCGCATGGAAGCTCTGGGTCTCGGTGTATATTAACCCCTTCCATGAAAGGAGTGACTGTTTTGAATGGTCTGAATTTATAGTCTTGTCTTTCCCTATGCAGGGAGGGAAAGGGTCAATATTGCAGAAAGAGTGGTTCCAGTAGGCAGAAAGTTTATGGCACTGCAACTACATGAACCACCTTTCCTACACAACATAAAAATATTCTAATATTAAGGATTATTTTACAACTCAGTGGAAATATGCAGTAATGCAATCCATTTCCTTTGTCTGGATGACAAAAATGCAGTCTTAACAGTCACAAGAACCCGCCTTGTGTTAGCTAAAAAAAAATATATTTATATATATATTTATGCAACTACTATGTGCATTAAACAAAACCACTGTATGAATCAGCAGGGTTCAATAACACTTGTATCTGAATCTCTGGAAGGGGTGCATTGAAGTCTGTGGTGCTCTTCAGTAAGGACTCACAATGAAATGGCAAAGGATAGAAACCCATTTATTTTAAATCTTTTTTTTTTTTTTTCATATCACATTGCCTAAGAAATGGTCCATAAGCTCTCTGGCAGCTAAAAGGATCTGTTGCCTTTACTTCAGCCTACTGCTGAAAAATGAAAGATAAAACAAACCCAGTGATTCATTTTTTAGTGAACACTGAAACTGAAAATCAGACCAACTTCACTGTGAACTCCCGGGAAATAATTTCACCATTGTGAAAATTCTCTGTTCTCTTCATTTCTTACCAATTTTCATATAATGAGTTTTTTAGAAGGCTAGTAATCAGCAGTGTGCAAGAAACATTGTACTACTCCCGGAAAGCATTTACATTGTGACTCACTTAGTTAGGTCGGTAAGTTAATTTAGAATTGAAAAGTGTGTGTTTCACATCGGCTTATATAAATATGGGAAAATTCATTCTTCTTTACCTGCATTGAGATACTTTCCTCAATCACTTGTGAACATTGATCAGTGCCTTTTGCACTGAAATGGTACAGATTTGCCTCTCTGTCTTTGAGATAACAGAGAACAACACTTAAACCAAAGGGCAATACCCTTGTGCACCAAAGCTTTATTATGTTTCTGATTTCTGTGCACCCCCAATACCTAAAGCCAATAACATGGCACTTGGGCCATAGTTCTCATACCGTAGGTGTCCACTGACAAGTGTTCTGCATGAACCATTGTGTCTCAGTCCACTAACAAAAACTACTGTGCAGTAGTAATCTGGTATCTTAGATAGTTTCTTCTTCTTGGACAAAGCTTATCCAAAATCTTCTTTCTATCAGGCTACAGCAGCTTAGGGCTCCTTTTCTTTAAAGAGAGGCAAAATAAATGTCTTACACCTGTAGGCCAGTACTGGTGTTCTGTCCCAGAAATTTTAGCACTGCTCTGATACAATGAACCCCTCTTTTTCTCCAACTGGTTCCACTTCAGCATAGGCAGGATGTCCAGATCCTCTTCTGAATTTCATTGCTGGCCATCTGCTTGGACGTCTCTGTAACAGCAACAATAAAATAAAGTTTCAGAATATGAAGGGTACAACAATAAACTATTAATAAAAAACTTTAACAATATCCTGCTATATTTTGATCTTTTGTACTAGAATCCACTCCAGTAGTTGTTACAAGAAAAGGGAAGAACAGTTCAGCAGCAGTAGAAGTCAGAAGAATTTCTAAATTTGTGAGTGCTGACTGCTGTCAAAGGTGTAAATAATTACCACTACCCTGAGCAATGAAAGGGATGAAGTAGGTTCTAAACCAGTTGATTACTGGATTTGACACATAAAGAACTGCTGATCCACTACTCCCTAAAAGATTTGTCCAATGCTCTTCCTTCTTAGTTCTGCATAGGAATTCGCTAACATTCTTTACACCATGGGAGAATATATAGCAGAGTTGACAGAAACTATAATTTTAAAAATTATTTAGGACAAAATTCTAGCATGTGTATGCAGGACTGTCAATATAATGACTTTCTGTTTCAAGTGCCATAATTTCTACTTGAGTAATTTACTTTGATCATTCAAATAGAAGCAACATTTTCATTTAGTCTTAAGAACTTTGGGTACAAGAGTCTTAAGAAGTCTTAACAAATTTCCATTAGGATCTTTGAAACCTGCTTTAAAAACAGCTAATACAGAAAATCAGTTATTTTCTAGGGCAGATAAAAGAAATCTTCTATTATTATCATGCCTCTAGGAAGGAAAAGTGCTTTAAAAAAAAATCTGTGTTTTTGAACTAATTAATGTCTGGTAAGGCTCAGACTGGGTGACCACTCTGAGATTATGTCAAAGGAAACAGCTTTCAGGGGAAGCTTTCCCTATAATAGGGAAAATCCTTTGCAGAGTCAGTGAGCAGAAAAGCTCTTAAAATGATTGTTCCCTATTGAAAATGTTATCTGCTAAATACTTATTTTTCTTTACTGACAACAGTTACAATCTGCTTGAAAAGAGGGCTAGAAGACACCGCAGCCTATATTGAAACACTGCAGGAAAATGAAAGGAGAAACAATGAAGATACATTACATCCTATATTTTCATCAACAGCTCCAAATATAAAAAATTGTACTTTATGGTCTGTCCTCTGAGAATAGATGCTGCATTTGATTTTCTGTCCCAATCATACCCCATTTTGCTAGCCTTTCAATCACTTAGGATATTTCATGCTGCTAATAGGTGGTGTTGACCACAGAACAGCCATAGCCAGGCTGTTTTGCTGGGACTCATGGTGCTGTTGGGCAGCAGTCACTGAAGAAATCTTGGGTACCACTGAATCTTGTTACCAACAAACTCCCAACTGCCTGCGGGTACAGCATAAAGTCTTCCTCAGTGATCATCACTGGGAAGATACCATATAAAAGCAACAGCTTCCTTTTCCTCCTATTGCAGGATCAGGTTACTCTTGAGGCATTCAGAGTTAAATTCTGTTTGGCAGGTAATTTAAAATCCAAGGCCTTTTGACGCACCGTCTTCTTACAAAGTAGGAAGGCAGAACACTGTCTTCTTTAATAGATGTCTTTTCCTAATAGGAAAACTTAGTCTATTCAAACTTTGGAGATTTTTTTCTACCTAAGCTTGATTCAGTGCGGTTTCAAAATTAAGAAGGGCAGTTTGGTTACTGCTAAAGAAAAAGGGTCATATTCTGTTCTCAGGCTCACTAAAGAAAATCAAGAACAATTCAATTAAATGTAAAGGATTTATTTCAGATTTACACTAGTACAAATGAAAAAGGAATTTGACCCATAGATCTCTAATGAAAAGGGAAAAAATAAAAACACAGGAAAACTAGCAGGAAAAAATTAGAAACTGTATCAAATTGTGGCCTATGAAGATGAACTGGGTTTTAATCTACTAAACTGCTCCCTAATTTAATTTTAAGATATATATCTGATTAGTTACTACTTCTTTGCTACACTGCTGGTAGAAACTAAATCTACCATTTTGTGCTACTCTTTTTAATTGGCCTTTCCAGATGATTAGTTATGGAATAGATGTGTACCAGTTTTAATGATGCAAAGCCACACAGCATAAACATGAGCTATTTTTCCAGAAATAAAGCAATAGAATCAAAGGCCACCTCCTAATATTGCAGGTTTCTGTGTTTTCTTGTCATGACTGAGGTGAGATTTTTCCTTTGGAGTGATTGTTTTATTTCAATTTCTTTATGTGCATGTGAGTAATGTAAGAGGTTGACCGTCTTAAAAGAGACTGCTGGCAAGCTATCAATTCATTGCCTGTAACCCCTTAAATATGTAAAAATATGGGAATTTAACTAATTCCTTAATTTTGTCATCCAATTTTAGCAGCAAAAAAAAAATGTATTTTTTCCTCTGGAATTAGAACACTTAGAGGAAATCCTCTGAGCTATGGCTTGAGAATTGTAACTCCTGCTTCCTTTCAGTGCATTACAAAGCAAGAAAACAGGATTAGTAATTTTTTTTCATGGGACTGAAGCTTCTTTGGGTTCACTATTTTAAGCAAAGAAGTTGAAAGGAAAGCACTTATGACCCTACACAACCAGGATGATAAAGAAACATGTTAGGAAAAATAATTTATGATACACATTAAAAAATTAAGTTCCTATTGAAGATCAGTAAGATAAAATGAAAGAAACTAGCAGCTGAATAATCATGGAAAGTGAGGTCTACCTTTTATGTTTCTTACATTATGCCTCTCTACACCTTTGTTGCTGGCTGTGTGGAATTTGAATTCCTACAGCAGTACAAAGGTTAAAATAAGTGTATTTATATACAACTTGCAGTAGAGGCAGAATTTATAATATTTGTCTTACTTCTGAGGATTCCACGTGCGAACACTGAAGGGTAGAGACTGGAGTAACTTTTCACTGTTGTTGCATCAGTAGGTCTCCAAGTGTGTTCTTGCTGTTGACCAGTTTCTTCTTTGACATCTTTCAATGTCAGGGAATTTTGAACCATATAAGGCCTCTTTTATGCATGAAAATCACATGATCTCATTTAGACATATTAAAAAAAGGTTGATACATATCTGAGTACAGTTAATTGAATAATGTCTAAATAAATCCTGTTACAATCTGAACATGGTTTCCCGTACTACAGCATGTGATTCTTTTTCTAGCTGTAGACCATCTTATTTTGTGATGAACAGTAAATAACTTTTTTGAGCAAAAAGACAAAAAAGGTAGCTAAAGTTGAAAACCACAGGAGAGTTTAAGATAGATCAATGCTGTCTGTGTGTATTTGACTGTGTTGGTGGAATTTTACACAGAAACTTTCAGTATACTTGCTCATATTGAAGGGGAAGAAAGAGAAGAAAGGGAAAAGGACCTATCAGTTTTTGTCATAGGCCTCTATTAATTGTCCATAGATCATTCAAAATGAAGCCATTTATTTTCTGTCAGCCAGGCTTCTTCCTATTAGGAGGCACATTATGACCAATTATACAATTCAAAAAATAAGAATGGAATGGTCTGCTACAATTTAGTTAAGAGGTAACTTTTAGTATGAATTCTGTATTTCTACACTGGCTTACAGACTAGAAACCAATCAGTGTCTCAAATTAATATTATCTTGAAAAAAAGTGATAAACTCAGACTTCCAGTGAAAAGGATGGTACAAAATCAACTGATGGTTTTTTAATGGATTATAAAAATAATTGAAAAGGATAAACTGAGTACACATAAAGAAGAAATGAAATATAGTTTGTATCTACCATAGGAAAATAAATTGTAAGCTATATACAAGATCAATTACAGGAAGACCGACAGTTATGTGAAGTTGTGCTGAAATACTGATATCTGAAGATTGATGCCCTGCTCCTGAGAGTTTCTGTTGCTGACATTATCATTATCCCTAAAATTTATGCCACTTAACACTTTTGATCTGAGATTGTAATTCACTGGAAAGCAATTGCAATAATGTACACTTTGTCAGCTGCAGCAATTATAAGCTTTTGCATTGCCTTTCATACACCTCCATGAAGACCAGTTTCTACCTGTAATGAAAAGGAGGAACTTGCCAACATGTATTACATATTTGATATTCTTACATTCTATTCTCTACTATCTCCATTCCATCCTTATTCTATCCTTCATTCAGTACATAAAAGTGGAATAAGCACAATTTTGTACGGATCTGCAATGTCAGAAGAGCAGTGAAGGGAAACCTTAATGAAAAGTCTGCCCCTCTGTCATCTCTCCAGCTCTGCCACACACATTTTGTTCTCAAAAATTTCTACAATACTATCAAAAGTTTCTTTGTGTATTTCAACCAGTATAAAATCCCAGAGTACTTGTTCATGGATTAGCTCTTCGTTCCTATTCAGCAGTAAACTTGAACAGTGGATTTCACCAACAGACACACACTCTCTCTTTTCAAACTGAGTTTACTTGAGAATAAATACTTGACTTAGCATGAGAAGGTCAATCTTTTGAAGTCTTGACTCTCTAGAGCTCCCTACTAAACTTGATTTCCCACAAAACTGCACAAAAGCTGAAGTTATTGGACACATTTTAGGATGAATGTTCTGGCACAACTTTGCCTTCTCTATCTATTATTTTTCTATATGTCAAACTTTCAAAACTTCCAGAGGACTGTTTCACTGTTGTGACTGAAGGGCTGCTTCTTACATTTCCACTGATATCAAGGTCTTTGTCTAATTCAGAGCAAAAAGACATTTAAATGTGTTTAAAAGCTGCATTATTTAACTCCACTTTGTCCATAAGGCCTATTTAGCTCTCTTAACTGGAAATATGCAAATACAAAGCTATCCAAATTCCAGAACAATTGTCAGAACCCCAGAAAAATTGCTATGACTTACTCAAATGGATTAAGAAAATGAGAACAAAACTATAGTGAAGTCTTACTAAAAGACTAAAAGTTAATCTGATACCATTCAAGATCTCTTTGTCTAAGTACACTTGTCCATGGGTAATCAACCTCCATAATCAGGTCTTCTGCTTTCTCATGAGAAATAAGATCTTTCTGTTACAATTACCTTGCCCATAACGCATTTTTGTACTCAAAGTTATCTGAAATTTGTGCACCACTCTTTAATCTCTTTTAGAAACACCCAATTTATTTGGCAAATCACAGTTTGAAGTGAATGAGCCTAAAAATGCCTAAAACTATACTTCTGACAAGTATTTCCAAAAATAAGAAAATATCAATTGCCTGACACCATGTGAAACCATTATTTTGAAGACACTGTTCTGGGATAAAGATTAGTTCAGACTTAAGATTCAGTAGGATCATTTACTGGCTTAATTTATTTTTCTTTTTGATAGAAGTACTTGTTTAAAGTATCTTTTTGTGATTTAAACCATTTCTTGCTGTAATAGTTTCTGCAGTTTTACATACATCTAATGAGCTGGCTGCTGAAGGATGAAAAACAGAATGCCTCCTTCCTCTCCACCTTTGGCTTTTATTGTCAGTGTTGACTATTTATTTTAATGCTTCTCCCTTGTGGCTGATTTAATTTCCCTTGCTGAGCTGCTGGTTCCTGCTGAGCTGGATAAGCTTTGGAAAAAAATAACTTTACTATCAGTACGAGGCAATGACAAAGAGATCAATGGCAGTACTCTAAATGCCAGGACACTGCAGGACTTTGAAAGAAGAGAAAAATGATACCTGTTCTCTTCTTTTTAATAATCATCTTCATTAAACACAATTCAGTCTGAATGTCTGGACAAAAACTAATTGATGGCAATGTCAAGCCTGTTTCAAACTAAAAGCATAATCCCCTGTAAAATGGATATATAATAAAGAGAATGGGACATATCCCTGAATAAAACAGCAGAGCTGTGTGAGCTCCATCAGCTGGCTTAGAAAGTTGAGGATCTCATTCTTTTAAAAAAAAATCCTTCTTTCTTTATAACTCAGTCTCTATTTCTCAGTTGTTTGAAGACATGCACTTAATTTGTTACATTAATGCAGAAACCTGGAAATGGTGCATGAAGAATACGGCTGGATGTTAAATCTGCCTCTTATTTGTGATGCGCTGTTACAAGCAGAGATGTATAACAGTGAGCCAGAAATGTCCATTAATTCCCTGAGCTCTGAAACACCAAGAACTGCCTCCAGCTTTTTTGACTATTTTCTCATATTATTTCCTTCCTCTAAACAGACAGGGGATGAGCAGAACGTCAAAATCTGAAGAAAATATACTGCTAGATCTGTGTGCCAGTGAAAGTTTCCAGATACTGAAATACAACTCCCCATACAGCCTAATCATTAAAAAAATACCCAATAATTAGTGCTTCCTCAGACCACCCCAGTCAGGGCTCAGCATTTGAGAACCATCCTCAGTCCACACTGTTAGTCTCCATGCTGTCAACTTTACATGAGACAGAGTTAAATGACGGGAATGCAGATCCTTCCATGCTGGTATGTCTTTATGCTAAAAAACAGTCCCAACTTAATTTAATTTACTAGCAAAGACATAATTTAAGTTAAATCTGGAAGAGTCAAGGTGCATCCTCCAGGCTCTGATCACACTCTATTATTTTATTTGCTGAAGATCTGCAGCTGTTCCTTCCTTCCTCCCACTCTTTTTTCTCAAGGTCATTCTCCGGCTCCATAGCACCAGTTCAGCTCTGTGTGGCTATTTAAACAGATTTGTGAAATTATCCACCTTAAACATCCAAGATCAAGTAAAACAAACAATGAAAAAAGACATTAGGTATGTGCACGTGTGTGATGCTTGTGTTTATAAGTGTACATGTATGTTTCTAAGCAGCTGAACCAGGAAAATAAAGCCCTAGAATAACTCCAAGGAGGGTGGGAACATGAAGGCAAAAGCTATGACCTTTAAAATGGGATCTTAACTCTAAAGAATGTTAATTTTCAACCACAAAACCCCACACTGCTCTTCAGTGTGTGACACATTAACTACTATCAATACATACAGAGCCATTCTTAAGCAATACATAAGCTCTGAATTCATTCATATTCTCACAGCTTGAGTTCCTGTGAGTTAATAAGCTGGATTTGGTTTTGTACGTATAAGCCTTATGCAAGAGAAAGGCTCTTTGCCTGAGGTTGAAATGGTCCCAGTCTGCAACGTTAGTTTAGATTCCTTAAAATCCCCTACCCACAGAGAATCACCACAGCAAACTTTTATTCTGCTGTTGTCAAGTCTTCCATAAGGATGCTTGGCAATGGTATCACTGTGTCCGTCTGGGAAGGGACATCGCAACGTCTGACTCCTTGCCTTCATATTGGTCAGCAATCCCTCTGCTGTCTTCTCAGCTATGGCCAGATCATGTTGCCTTTGGTCCCCAAAGGCAAAGCACTGGGATGACAGCTGAGGTGAGTTTCAAGTTTTAGAAGGACTTTGGTTGACCATATGAACAAGGAAGGTAAGACAAAATAGAAATGAAGTATGCAAGTGAAAACTTGTGTCATGTGCAGCCCTTCTGTCCACAGATGCCTCAGTGCCAGCAGGCGCAAGACATCTGTGTAAAAGGCAGTTGGCCATATGGCTTGCTTTTCAAATTGCTAAATATTCCTGGACATTAATTGCTCTGAGATCCATGGTTCACACACAAAAGTAAATCATTTAAGGTCAAAAATATTAGAAAAAAAGAACATGAGGGAAAAGAAAGGAAGAAGTAAAATACAAAACACTACTAAAGCTGCAATTTAGCCCATAGCTCATTGAAATTTGAGCAAATCCATCTGACTCATATGAGAATTTCTTCACACCTCTTTATATCTAGCTCCAGATATCTTCATCACTTTTGCTATGATCTGTGTCATATGTATGCAATCTTTGGCATTCAGAGCATCATGATTGGCTTCTTGGCCACCAAATCTTGCATCCTGAATACTACATTGGTTAACAAATAAATGGATTAATTTTTAATTGAGCTATAGCTAGTGTATAGCTATATAGGTTATATCTAGATTTCTGACATAAGCTTCTGCTTTGTTGAAAAAAGTCATGAAGAGCACTATTTGACATACATGCTACTTTTCAAAAATCAGCGCAATTCAGTTCAAAGCATAAACAAGAGACAGCATTGCTTAAGGAAAGAGCAGGTATGTAACATGATTCAAAAGGGGAAATTATTGGCAATTGAATCAAATTCAAGGGAGAGAAAATACTTCAGGGATAATGATAAATAAATAGAAAACCAAAGCATGCAACATCTCTTCTGTCACTCTGCAAGCTAATATTTTGAAAACATTTACACTTAGCTTTTAGAAAGAGCCTGCCTTCACTGGAACTTTGACTGAAACTCACTTAACTTTAAAAGCTGATAATTCATTCTGTCTTTAGGTCACCAGAGAAGAATCCAACTTAAACAATGAAACACATGAGCAGTGTGGAGGCTGGAAGAAACTGCAAAACACTGCATTTTGATTTGAATCTTCTACACACTTTTTTGAAAATGAGTTGAACTGTTTGGATGGCATTCTTTTAAAATTGCACATAATCATAGGCAGATTGAATAGCATTGGTATTCAGGACTTCTCAAGCTGTATGTTCAAAATAGCTATTTTTTTCCAGGTGGGGCTGGGCATGCACATTCTGCACAATAGTTTTCAATGAAAACACTAGAGTAAACATTTTATTCAGACTTTAAGAGTAAAAAGCTAATAGAATAATGTTACTCTGTCCTAAGACAATATCTGCTTTTGTAATAAATGGTATTTTTCTTGGCTTTTGTGTATCACTTAATTAAACCAACTAGTGCACTCAGGATGTCATTTAATGGTGTTCAGATGTGCCACAAGCGATTGCCTTTGTCAGTGCAAGGATAAACAGTGCAGTGAAAATGGGGGTGTATTTATCCTTATCTAGGGGAGCTTGCTACGTGACAAACATGAATGGGATTTGAGATGAGTTATGTGAGAACCTTAGTGAGGTGGTAAGTGAATATTGGGTAATATCTGCAGAGAACACAAGGAAGAAAGAGACTTAAAGCCTTAGATATGGGATCAGTTTATTACCTTTTTCTTTATTCAGTAACCAGTCATAACTAGAAAACAAAGCAAGTAAAAATTACTTACATAGCCTTTAACCTAAAAATTCCAAAAAATCTGATTAAAAATGACACTATACCTACAAAATCATGACAGTATCTTAGAATCTTAGATGTAAAAAGAAGTTTTTCTATTAGTCATATTAAAATTTTGACTAAATGTTATATTTAATGTCTGTATGATACCTCTTTAAAGTAGCTTCTTTAAAAGTAAGCAGAAATGGGCAAGGTTCCTGCTCTTTCTTTTGGCCAGCCTTAGAGTTATATTAATTACTAATGATAGTTAAACTGATGCAGATCTTTCTTTGGCTAGAAGACTTCATGGCAGACTACAGTGTACTCATAATTTTTTAGACAACTGCAGGAGGGAGCTACCTGTCCATATGTCACATCTTGTTTTAACTGGGCAACTTGCTTTATTAATCAAGAGACTCATACAAAACAGTGTAATTTTCTGAAATATTTATATTCTTAGTGTTTCATGACCAAGTCCATGGCAATCCTCTTGAGCTCTTTCCCCGGAATGGTAACATCAGATCCACATTTCATTCATTTCCCATAAATAATACAGCTTGTCTGCTGTGATATGTGGGCTATCATGTTACTTGTAACAGCTTAATAAAATATTTTTCAATTATGCAAGTGTAATAAAGAATGATTTTTTGTAACACTGACCCATTCGTATCAGTTTGGCCTCATTATTTTTTTGTACTTCAGTTTCAAAATGCAAGCTTGAGAAGATACGTTCTTTGTGTTGGAAATGTGTAGATCCAATAGATCAGATGAATGCAAGAATAATATATTCTACTTTTTATTTCTTGAGTTTGTTAAACTATTTTTTTCCTTAGGAAATTAAATTTTTAAACTTATTAAAACTAATTTTATTTACAGAATGGATTATTTTGTTCTGTTCTAGGCTTATGAAACCAACAATAGTTTCAAAGTTTTGAAATTCATGGAAGTGCTCTGAAATACAGTCATCTCTTTTTCCATTCCTTGTGATTTTACCACTGCATCAATGATTTTACCACCCACAGGGAAATTCTACTCTTCCAAGGCTAGTACTTTTTATAATTCATGCTAATGCTGATTCTTCACAAGTATCACAATTATCCTAGTAACCAAAAGGAATGAAGGTTATACCATATTTTGTATAAATTTTATTTGAACTGATTTCTCCGTTAAACAGAAAGTATATATTTTTCTATTTTTTTTTCTAAAAGCTTACATTGCTTGCTAAAAGACATTGTAGCTTTGACTACATAAATTGATTAATGGCACCTAAAGATTAAATTCAGTGGAATAAGTTTAACAAAACTGACTAAGGCACCCCTGTATGCATGATGAGCATGATAAAAATGAAAGAAATAAATTAATATCCCTTACTACACTAAGAGCAAAATGAAATAAATAATTGTGTATTGTTATTTGGTATTCTCTCCTTAAAAACTGGCATTGCCATTTACTTAGCCTTTTCAATCACACTGCGACAGATAAGAAACTTGCTTTAACTAGAATGAAAGAATAGAAATTCAATCTGTGTGTGAGGACGAGGAAGGGGCAAAACCCTTCTCTTTTGTACATGGTCTTCAGTGGAATTTTATTTGTATACATCAATAGAGAACTGGCTTGAAATATTGCCTAAACATGAAAGAAAGCTACATTTTATTACATGGATTCTGTTCCCTGATGGTTAGCACAGTTACATCACTTGAGGCTGAAATAGTGATAAACAATTCATTTTGATTTCTGTCACTCCTATTGCATCTAAGAAGTGTGTTTATTATAATATGATTTAGAGATGAATCATTCTGTTCATGCTCACGTCTCCCTTCAATTCTCATTGCTGTCACTAATAATGAATGTCTACATCTTCCTGGTCCAGGCTTTTACCTAAGCAATCCCTAGATATGTCCTTAGTGACACTTCCAGTGGTTTTGCATCTTCACTGTTGTGTAGCAGTAAGTGACCAGGCTCTTAATAGTAAGGGAATACTTCGTCAAGGTTATGAACAGGCAGCCTTTTCTTTCACATTTAGAAATTCTGTACTATAAGTTAGAGGAATCTTGCCAAGTTGGAAAAAATCCCCCACAAGTAAGTATTCATAGGTTTTTGTGAACTTAAACACCTATGGAGAATGTTCCTTTCTCATATTTTCAAGAACAGTGAAAATAAACTGACAGCATCTGCAACATAGATGCCTGCATGTAAGGTATATGCTATCTGTATTTGTGGGAGAAAAATGGTAATTTATCTAATCCTAAAGGAGATGTCTAAAATAGGTCAGATGAGTCATGATCTAAAAGAATCTGCTTCTCTCTACTAATAAATAGAGCAAAAGATGATAGATGTTAAAAAGGAAAAAAAAAATCTTTCCCGCACTCTGAGACAAAGTGCTAGAAGATTTTTCCAGATAATGTAAAAAACAGCTAATACAGGTTTCCAGCTAAAAACTTACTCTTCTGCAGAATTAAGAATGCATACTTTTCTTTCCACCCCCATGCCCAGGAAAATAATAGAAAAAAAAAAAATCCCAAAATAAAATTCCAGTGAACATGAAAGGTAATGGAAAAATGATATGATGAGGAAGATGAAGGATAAGAAAAGAGAAGTGAGTGGTATCTGAGATATATCTTTTACATATAAGTCCTGTCTAAAAGCAAAACAGTAATAGTGATGGTAGCTAAAGAAGAAACTGAGCGACAAACTTGCTACCTCCTGCTAACAGTAGCACTTGCTAAGAGAGCTCTATTTCTTCAAAGATTACACTGTGAACACTTCTGATTTAGTGAAGAAAGATCTATCCTGGAGTCTCCAAATACCCTAGACAAGAGACAGGACTAGTGACACACTATGTTACTTTTGTCTTACCTCTATAAAGAAGAGACTAGCTGCTGATGTTGGGTGATGGTACATATAGACAGTCACGAGGATGGCTGCAGCCACAATAAGGACCAGGACTAAAATGCCGACAATTAATCCTGCATGAAGCGTTCCACCTTTCTTCTCTGCTGCACTGTCATCTGTTGAAGCTGCACAAAAAGAACTTATTAGCATAGTAACGTAAGTCTTATTCACTCCATTACACAGATGGCAATTAAGCATTTGCTTTTCTGTGTTACATATACCTTGTTTTCCACAGCCCAAGTTGGAAAAAGATGTTAGAATTCTCTTTCCTACAACTGCGTACCCTCACAATTTTACTGAAAAGATATTTTCAAATGTTTTACTAATTCTGACTTAATAAATGAAACTAACATCCTTTCTTTTGAATATAAACTGGACTTTCTGAAGTTGCTAATTTTGCTTTGATTTGCTCATAAAATTATCACAATTTACCCACAGACAAAAAGTATTAATTGAATACATTTTTAACCTTGTACGTTTTTTAAATATTTAAGTTGAGATATGTCACCTTTTGAGGTCTAACTATTAAACACACTCTGAAAGCCCTATGCATTAGCTTGTAGGACTTTGGAACCACTCTGTGCAACTGAATCAGACAGCCAAAAGTGCAACAGATGGATACTTAATGATCCTGCAATATTCTAATCTTGGTCTGAATGGAACACTCATCATACCAAAGTATTATAGAAGACTATCCATTTATTAAACTTCACACCAAGAGGCTATGCTATGCTCCCATCAGGAGAAAAGTGGGCTGTGTCTCTCACACAAACAATTTGTCAGCAGTGCTTCCAAATAAGTGACTTAAAGTCTTTTACCAATACTGTAATCTTTGTAGGAAACCTCTCTCAATATATCAACCAACACCTGCAGAACCGCTTGTTCTGCAGCATACTCTTGCATAAAAGAAGAGTTACTGTACTGCCCACTTCTGCAGGCTAAAGAAACATCCAGAAGTCTTAGGTTTAAGAAACACCAGAAGAGCACTGGCAATTTGACTTCACAAACTTACACAATTCTCCTAATATTCCCATCACTTTCTGCCTTTCTGGAAATCCTTCTAATCACCTCTATGCCTTACTATATAGAACACCTGTTTCTGATCTTGCTTATGAGAAATTTTCTTTCATTTCTACTTTTAAATTTCCTCTCAGCATGCTTGTTTTCCAAGCTGACTATAATGAAAATTGTTAATTTCTGCAGTCACCATTTTTGCTGTGCCATCCCCCCTGAATTATTTGTTTGGTTTAGAGTCCTATGTTCTTTGAGGTCAGGGACTCCCTTTTATTTTCTCTTTGAATACAGACATTGAGTTAGAGGTATCACTTCAAACAAGTTACTGCTATTGTTACACAATAACAACAACAGTAGCAATAACTGTACATGGTCTTTTACCATTCATCAGATTGGAGTAGAGCACCCCATGCTGATATTAATAAAGAGAATTGGAAAATAATAGAAGACAGGTATATTGATCCAAGTAGTTTTAAATGCCTTGTGTGAGGGGCAATTAAAGAAAACAGGAACAGTTAATCTCAGTGTAACAACTCATGCATCCAGACCAAGGAAGGCTGCCTGTCTCAGCACCCAGTGCATTGCATGACACCATTGCAACAATAGGGAGAAAAGGCAAATGAAGATGCACTATTTTGGCCAAGACATATTTCTAACTATTACTCCATGTTATAGTTAGGATTCTATTGGGGCAGTGAGGAATTCATGTACATTTCCCTTGCTTTTGTCCCTGTTTCCTCTGTCTTGATTCGGGACAGTCAAAACCCCGCAGTGATGCTCTGCTCTTTCCCAAAAACTCGGTGATGGCTTGTGGAGCTAGGACCTGAGTAACAGAATCAGAAGATAAGATCCCAATAATCTGAGAGGCTAAAGAAGGATGTGTGAAGCATTAATGAATCTAATAAAAAAATGCAAGCATGATTCCCCCTCAGGTATGATCTAATCCTGAATCTATCTTTCTTTTTACTGAAAAAAGTAAAGTACCTGTCCACACAGGAACTTCAGTTTTAATTGCGCTGACTCTGGACACCAAGTCTGAGCTTAGGTGTAAACAGGATCCAAGAATCAGGCTTCTCTCTGTCTAAATCCTACAAAGGGATTTACTTATCTTGCTTAAAGCTTAGTTCACACAAATGCATAGGAGCTTTTCAGAAAGAATTTTAAAAAAAATTTTTTACCACAGTACATACAGTCAAAATTGCCATGCAATTCTTTAGAGTGATGGAAAGGAATGGAGACATTGCCCAGGATCTGGAAGATCTGTTTTCAAAATTCTCACCTAAGGGGTCTTTAAAACGCTTCCTAGTATTTGTAGCACTATATAGCAAAGGATGCAAGATTCATGAAAGAGACAGGAAAGAAGGGTGATCTGAAAAAAGGGTCATCGTACTTTCAGACAGCAGTCTTTTACTTGACATAGACATTAATATTCACTTTGTCTGAGAACAGATGAATGTATAGAAGCTCCAGTCTTGTTTCTGCTCACACACTGTAACAATATTTAGTACCTCTACACATATATTTCAAATCCCCATACAAATGGAAATTAAGCAACTGAAAGGCCATCAGGAAAGGCCTTCTTGATTGTACATCCTCTGGGTTGGGCTATTAATTCCCAGTGATGAGCAGTCAGTTGTGTGAGTCACCTTACCTAGAAGTGACTGCCTCCCAAGAGGAGCAGAGGATTCATAGCTTGTTTCTCTCCTAACTGCCTTTTTGACAGCTTCATACTCTCCACTTCAGTGTCACATCGGTGCATCACAAACCACTTTGTCACTTGTACCCATTTTCAGGCCGATTTGCACTAAATGAGCAATATGTATTGTTACTATGTTATGGTTGAAGGCAGAGCATTATGTTCTGCTTATTAAAAAATGCTGGACTTCAGCAAAGGTCCTAACGACTCTGTAAAGGTCATCAATTTAATCCCTTTCAGTATGATATTTTCTCAGCTTTCAGCATCCAGCTTTGCAAACTGCAACACCATCTCTTCCAAATACCACAGGTGACAACTGCCTGCCCTGATTTCTAATAGTTGGGTGGAACACTGTGTGAACATCAGTGTGATGATCAGAATGCCAAATGCAAATAAAATAATGAAATACAAGAAATTATTTTCTTAAATTACAACAAGTGTAAGTAACTTGTAATTTCCATAATTAAATTCAGTCCATTGACCCCTATGGCTCAAATACTCATGAGAAATTGATTTCACTCTCTTTGCACAAAGACAATAAACAGTGTTGTCTACTTTGAAAATACTCTCTGCTGCAAAATCAACTGTCAGTTCTTTTAAAAAGCCACCAAGGGAAGTAGATGAAAAAGACAAGGACTTGTTAATCTTTTCAGGTGTAGAAATTTACTAAGATATCACAACACATCTGCTGTTCCAGGCAAGGCTAAGCCCATGGGAGGCTTATGACCAATCTTTTCCCAAAAGGAGTATGCTCAATGGACCTTTCCCCAAACTTTCCTTGCCTTATACTCAGAAAAATTGTTGCATGCAATATACCCCATTTCTATAGCTTCTCTACAAACTCCTACATGCATAAAATTTTTAAGCAGAAAGAGCATGCTAACATCTCCAAGGTCAGTCTGCTTCTCATTAGGTGCTGAGTGACAGGTTAGAAACAGCAAGTAGCTTTTTTCCCTAATATAAAGAGACAGAATCCAAAAATGAAATAACTGTTCTCCTGATGGAATGCTGTTTTAAAAAAACAAAAGTGAAAACAAAATAAAAATATTCTCATTGTTTGAACAATAAACACATAAAGACTACATAATCTTTGATTTAATATTACTGTATTGTGTCTAGTTATGGTTGGGCTAGCTTCTTTTGCAGTAAGAAAACAAAAAAAATTCAAGGAATTATCATGATCTTGTCATAGTCCATGGGGACTGTGATGCTGACTTTAACAGAACAAAGGTGTGTACAAACTGGGATTGCTCTTTAGAGTGTTTGTAAACACATTGCAGACACTTTCTCATTATTTTTCTCATAATTGCCTGTTAAGGTCTGCAAAATACTGAAATCTGTTGTTTTATATTGTCTAAATTTAAGGTTTACAAGTAGGTTCTAATGCAATAGTTTTATATATGAGAGAAAAAAATCATGATACGTACATTTACACCTCTTATGATATGAGATGGAAAAGAGTTTAATTTCCAGAGATTAATATCTCTGTCTGTGAGAGCAGAGATACAAAAAGGTTTACAGGAAAACTGGGGAAAAATAGACAAACTTCTGGTACTTCCTGGCTAGAAAATTTCCTTTATGTAAAGTGTCATGGAAAAAAAGGCAAATGAGAGAAAAAAAAAATAGAGTTTTTTTTGCATGAACGTGGAAAATAAAATTTTGCTTTTCCCTGCAAAACCCATGTAATTCCTTTTCATTTTTGCATTTTGATCAGATGGTAAAAAACCCATCCGGAAAAACATCATTAGAATTGAACCTCCAATTCGAACTCACTTATATACACATGCATCTTTAAGAGTTAAAATGCAATACCTGATATGACCCTCCTGACTGACACACAAAGCCAGGGATATAGATGATTTAAATAGCTGCAATCAGCCTAAAGATCAGTACTGAGCTTTGTTCTTTTGTTCCCTCTCTTTATTAAAATAATGAATTTTCATTGCAAACCCCTGAATTTGTCACAAAGACATAGAGAAGGACCCTTGCAATTTCTTCTCATGTCAGAATATCTTATGATAAAATGAGTATTTGCTGTTAGGTAATGCGGAAACAATTCGATGAATTTTTAATGTTCATCAAAACCCATGATTTTTTTAGCTGTTTAGTCAGATGACTATGAAACTGGGCATGAGAACACCTATACGGCCCTATTGGTATAGAAATTCCAGTTTAGTAACTTGACAGTGATTCTGGCATGACCTTAGTTTTATGGCCAAAATGAAAACAGCTCCTACAGATGAAGCAGACTAGAAAAACATACAGGTATAACCACATTCAGGTATAGCCACATCTACAGTAAATACTTGCCTATTGTTTTATTACTTATGAGTATGCTCTGAATAGATTAATCAATACAGAAACAGAATGTGTGATAGTATTTTAAGAGCCTCCATACAAACATCATTTTTCAATAGCTGTTAACCACAGAACTCCCCTTTCATTCCCCAGTGTCCATGTTAGATAATGACTGTTTTTGGAGTTGGTGATGACTTTGAAGCTGTAATATGTCCAGCTTTACAAAAACACATTAATTGATTGTATTGATTAAAGCAGATTGGGCCATACCTTTCATACTAATGCAAAACAAGTACCTTATTCTTACATAAAATCTACTATCCTTCCATTACTGGCTTAGGAAATTCAGATATGCTTATATGATATTATTATTACTGATACTGTGAAATTATTATAGAATCACAGAAACTTGATGGTAACTTGAAACTTGTGACAACACAGTCCAACTTTGATGCCATCAGAGACTAAGTTTTGTAACTCTGTAAAAAAAAATATTAGTCTGACTTGTTGATAGGATTGAGATATACTGAAAGGTGACTTCTTAGATGCCTATTTCTACTTCTTGGTTGGGTGCTGGGTAGTACATTTGCTAGTTATACAAATCTGATATATAAACAAAGGTATGTACAGCTTAGTTTAGATGTTATTTGAGATATCAGAAGTCTATGATAATATATATTGGTCTTTTATAAAGTCATCTAAGGCATTTTCATCCCTCTCCAAGGTTTATTTCATGGTAATAAAACTGTCTACCAGTGACAGTGCTGGAACATTCTGACTTTGGGCAAACCAGCTGAGTCTGTCATGTCAAACCCATGTCAAACCCATTTCCTCACTACTAAACCAGTTCCACGCCTGATACACTACTATACCTATGTTAATCTCATTGAACCATCCTTACTAACAAACTGTTCGCCTTCCATAACCATTTTTTGATCATTATCAGTCTGGTTCCAGTCATCCAGGAACTTCAGGGTGTTTGATAGGTGTTTCAAAGTGAGAGATCTCTGTAAGTCACTTGACACCTCCTCTCCATGTATCTGTTGTCCTTTTTAGTCAGCCAAAGAGCAGAAATCTTCTCTTGCTGCCTGATCTGGGCCTGCAGCTACAGATCCAGGTTCAATCCACCAGCTCTCCACACTACTGTGTGTGTCCTTTCTCATCTGGAATCACTATTATTTACATGACTGGGGGTTTCAGTTACTAGGCTCCTGCAAAGAGGGAGGACATAGTGTTTAGGACAGCTGAGCACACAGGGTTACAGCCTACAGTGAGCTCAATAGAACCACTGGATTCTCCCCTGTTTCTGGGCCTTCATTTGCATCTGGAATATGAATCCACCAGGAGACTCCTTTTTTTATGAGGCAGGTATATGGTTCTCCAAACCTAAGCTTTTTTCCTGTACGTAATGCAGATTCCTGAAAAGATGATTAATGACCTGCATATAGTAACTGTGGGAGGGACTAAGGGAATGTATAGTTGTAAAGATTCTCCAGAGGCTCAGAGAACGATCCATATAAATTTTCTCTCTGCCTATTTTAGGAATAGCATGCTCTAGAGTTTTCAACTTCTTCACAGTAAGTGTATGATTTTCTTGATTTGTGGATTCATTCCCTTAGCATTTGTTACCATTTTGAGGTTAAGCTATTGTTACACTTCACTCGGTTTCATGATATTTATTAAGTTATGGCTCAGCTAATGCTTTAAAAATTGATTTCCAATTGCATGTAAGAAATGAAAGGTGGTCTTTGAGTGAGAATATTATGAATGGTAATCCACAAATTCTGAATGCAGTATCTGGATTTGCTATCAATTTTCTGCAGGACCCAGGGCAACTCAGTAAGACTGTCTAAGACTGATCAACTACTTAGTGTAATAAATTGACGAAAGTGCATTAAAATCAAATCCCCCTGTTTATAGGATGACAGCTCTCTAAATGTTTTAGGTAAGAGTTTTCATTATTTTGCTCTAAAATATCATCTCATGCTACAACAGTTGTCACCTGCACTAATTTTATTTTGAATTGCTTGAGGCCATGTACGCCATTACACTAATGAGTAGCATCAAGCGGGCGTCATCATGAAGTTCAATATTGTATCACAGAGAACCTTACTGTTTGGCCTGGAAAGGCATCTGACTCAAATCCAGATGGTCAAAAAGGTAGCAGATTACAAGAATTTCAATTCAGTCAGCACATTGACTCCTCTTGACCCTACTGAAAGCAAACACGACAATAAGGTCGAGCAGGTTGTTCCTCTCTAAAGCTGCCTAATGCTTGCAGAGTTACACACCCCTATGCTCACCACACCTTTTGGAGACAGAACAACTTCAGGTACTTCAACTTAAAAACAGAATGTACAAATCTATTAGCCTTCTCTCACTGGATCTCCATTTTCCCCATTCTTCACAGGTAGCCATGCACGCTGATGACAAAGATGAGTGAGCAGTGAGGAGCTTGCAAGAGGCTACTGAGTGCAAATTAAGGGTTAACTCAACATGGAATAAGTAGTTAAAAAGACAGAAGATCATAGGAGCTTTGTGTGCCCTAGCTGTCACACTGCCGTAGCACTGTGACACCAACAGGAGCAGATAATAAGATGATAAAACAATATGTAATGCAGCCTTGTATTAGAGGTTTATCCAGTTTATTACCTGTAGCCCTCCTTAAGATCTACACTTAGAGCTACATGGGTTTTTCATATTAACCCTTTAAGGTGGTAAGGAGTCCAGAAAATGTACATGTTTAACAAAATCCGCTGTGTGCCTTTACAGCCAAATCATGACAACTGTAAGAGTAGACACCATATATCAATTTATACCCGGCTTAGAAAACCAAAGAGAAACTAAACTAGTATGCTAGACTTCAATATAAATTGAAGTGTCTACACATAGCCGTTCTGTTCATTTAAATTCATGCTTCTTTAACATAATGTGATATGTAATTCTTAAGATGATGTAAAAATGTAGTTTTTCGCTAGAGGCAGAAAATGGTGTTTTCTTTCTAGGGATTACATGCCAGTGTCACTACTTTGGAAAGTCACTATTTTTCCATTTTTGGTTGGCTTTCTGCAGATTGGATTGGTGTGTTTCACATATCTTGTGATGCTATCTGTAATAAGATGATGATAGCAAAAGTAGGATGCAGTGGAGACGCAAGAAATTCTGGAAAAGGCGCAAATGTCTTGTTCTAAGTAACATTTAAGTACAATTCAAAGTACCATGAAATAACAGAACAGTTTATTAATACGACCAATTTAAATGTCCTAAGAATAAAGATCATTAATCCAAGGTTCTATTATTTTAACCAGAATGGATGAGTTCAGCACTTTTCATTTGTATTTGCTTTAAAAAACATGCAAGTAGCCCACTGGCCCCTGTGTATAGTATGTAGGATATGTTTCTGTGAGGGACTCATAGCACTAAAATCATCACAACAAAATGTCTAAAACGGTCAAATGAATCATCCACCAAAGAGTTCTCAACAAGAAAACAATATATTACTGGATAGCCACAGCCAATTTCTCACAGTTTTTATGAAAAATTAGGCTTTTAAACTGTTTAGTCAACTGCTTTGTATTCTAAGAAAAATGAAAAAATAACAGAATCTGCAATTAATAACAAAAATGTACTTTTTTAGTGCTGGACATGTCTGAAAACTTACAAAATTCTTGTTATTTTAAGGAAAACCAAGATATAACAAAAATTGTGATAGCATGCCAGTTGTATTTTAAAATGGTTTAGGCATGTATATAATAGGCATCTGTCATGCCTTTTAAAGAAAGAGGGTAGGCAGAAGAAACAGAAACATGCAAATTCAAAATGTATGTTAAGATATGCGACAAAGGATTGTGGGTGAATTATGTCACAGTTGCAAGTGATTTTCTCATAAAATTGAAAGATCAAAGCAGTATGGCCAGAACCCAAAATTTAATTTAAATTTATTTGTTGCTTTAAAATATTTATATAATATTTTATAATATTTGGTTTCAAAAGTTCCAGGTAGAGGTGAGATGCAGAATTTCTATGCAATCCTTTTGTTGTACCTAACAGGTATTGACTGCTATCAGCCAAGGACACATCAAACTATAGGCAATCATTGATCCAATATAGCTTTGGTTTTCCATTATAAAGGGTTCCCTTTCATTAGAGTTTTAAAGGATTTAGTGTGAGAAAGTAAAGGCCCCGTATTCATGACCTGGAATAATCCGTTCTTTATGAAAGACTGACAAACTGCAGAGAATCAAAGAATGTGCCTGCGGCTGCAGAGGTTTTATCAGAGTCTAATCTAGGGGTCACTGGAAAATTCAATGCATAACTGAAGATTCATCAAAAAGAACTACTCAGATTAAAAGCTACATTTACTGTGTGAATGAGAAATCCTGGAGTGTTGCTTTGCTTTTTTGTTTTTTGATTTTTTTTTTTTTTAATTTCAAGCATAAAAGAAACAGCTCAAGGAAAATGAATAATCACATCAGGTGTTGGTTTGTCCTTCTATAATGTAGCAGCTTTCTCAATGGAAATGAACTTTCTATATTTGAGATAAATGATGCGGCAAACCCAACACCTCACTCACACAATCAGGCCACAGCCATCTATCACTTGCTCTAGTCTTCAACATTTTGTTTGCATCTACAGAGTTTTTGTTTTCAGATCTCAGGCAAAGAGTAGACAAGTGAAAAAATAATCCTGTTGCAATTCCCAAACTGAAAGAAACTTGGATGTGTTTTCTAAACCCTACTTTTAGAATTGTTTTTTTATATAACAGCATATTATTTTGAGCATGTATGAGATGCTCATGATGGAAAACTGCCTGAGCCCAGGCTGATCACCTGCCATGGAGTGTGGGCACGGTTCAGCTAGGAATATGACTCCTGTACAGAGCAGGACAGTGAAGTTCTGACTATTGACCTTTAAGAGCACTGAAGCACTTTTCACAACAAAATAGAAAGCAATTCGTTTTCAAGAAGAATTAGAGAAAGAAAGTTTCAGGGATGTTCCCACAGACAAAATGCCTAAAACAACACCACCTACAAAAAATGGACAATCCAATACCCTGTACAGCATGTGACCAGATATGCTGTGGTTAGTGATGGCAAAATGGCAGAGAACAGACTGGCAAGGAAGAGGATGGCAACTGCCTCCTGTGGAGTGAAAAGATCTCTAATTTGAGGGATGGAGAAAATAATGGCAGAATATGACTGAAAAACAGACAACGGGAAAACAGATCAATGTGCCAAGTTGTATCTGCACTCTGTTTTTTCAAAACTTGAATAATTCTCTGTGAAGCTCACGGAAACCCATGTGCCTCAGCTGTTCTGGACTGCTGCACCTGGAACCTCTGCCCATGAAGATGGGGGTTCCATGCAAGCTCAGTTCCAAACTTAAGCTATGTTGTAGACAAACCTTTATTCAGTCCCATCTCTGATGTTGTCTCCTGGACCAATGCTGAAGGTAGCCTGTCTCCAATACTGGCCATGGGCTATGCCTCCTTGGATGGACCTTGGAAGTGTTTTGCCTTTTGCTGCTGACCAGAATCCCTGTATGGACTTAGTTTATCACCTCAGTTTCTGGGATGGGACTTGCTTCCTCTGGCCCCTGCCTGAGCTGTGTTGTTGGTTGCTGTGCCTGGCCTGCTCCCTTGCTGCTTTGCTGTCATTAACCCTGGATCTGCATCATTGCTGCACACTCAGTTAATGGTCAATACATTAGGGGTGACCATAGTTGCTTCCCCTGAGCTGCTGGACTCACTATGCCTGTGCCTGCCGCCATGCTGGGCTACCTGTTCCCCCGACCCACGAGAAAAGCTTGATGGTCCCTGCTTGGAAAGGAAATGAGAGCCAATAATATTCCACTTTATATCAATGGAAGTATAATTTATTTCAATTTGGTCAGCAAATCATCCTCTAGTTTGATAGACTGTTCAGAAGGCTGCAGAAATCAACCCAAATCTTCTCTTTCACCTCAGCAAGCTCTGCCTTGGCAGTGAACACTGACATAGCTGATGTCTTACAACCCAGTCCTGTTCTAACTAATAGGGAAATTCTCATCCACTTCAAAGGGAGAAGGAACAAACCTCAGGTCTCAGTCCTTGAACAGACAAAGAGGATGACAAAAGCTGTTCCCTGCAGAGCCTCATTTAACAGAGGCCTTTATCAGTATGACACGGTGATCTTATTAACTCGCACAGGGAATGTGCATGGAGAAATACAGGACCTCTGCTAGTACAGAGACACAGATATAAAATAGGTATGCTTATTAACAAGATGTCATGTAATAATTCACTACTATGAATAACTTTATAACACAGTATTATTATTTAGAACTAACATAATATACACTCTTAATACAGTTAAATAATACTGTGGTAATATAATACAATCAATAATTGTATTTATACAGTAAAAAAATTACTTACTATGTCCATATGTGCAAGTCAATGAAAACTGCTGTTTTATTTTAGAATTATGAAGAGAGTTGTAAATGTTTAACTTTCCTAAGCAGTTTCTAAGCTTATTTGCCCTCCTTCTCTTCCACACAAATGTAAAAGGCTGAAGGCCCATGGGAGTCTGATAAAAACTATTTCTACAATCTGATTTGGATTAATGAAGTTTAGTAGGGTATAATTTGACAAATTACTGACACTATTTAAAAACAACAAAAAAAAAAGTGTCTTACCTCCGTTATCTTTTAGGTGCAGTGCTATCTTGGTGTCATCTATAAAGGAAATTCAAAGTTAGTTGAAGAGAAAATGTATGTTTCTAGGTCATGAGTCATTTTAGGAATCAGTTTCTAATGTCAAAGAAATTACATTGGGCATTACCTCACTTCCTTACCATTAAAAAACCCATTTATGACAGTGTAAAGGAGGATTCAAAATACTGGTAAATAAGGGTACAACAGTTTGCCTCATAAAATTTACAAATAATTCATTTATGTTACATGTTCATACATATCTTGAGCATTCTATCATATTAAGGACTAATGACCAACATATGACAATAATGTAAGATGATGATTTAGTTCCTCTTGTAAGAAACATGAAAAGGTCTAACAATATTAAATCCTATTTATTTCCATATTCCTCTTGTTCTTGTGAATTTTAGTAAACAAAATGCCAGGGAATATTCCTTTTAATGAAGTCCAAATGATGCACTGACAGTTTCTAAACTTTTATTGCAGTCTTTCTTATCAGTAGATTCGCACCCAGAAATGCCTTCAGCTCAAATTTTCCTGTCACAGGCCACTACGAAAATCTACCTGCACTTAGTACCTTTTTTTCTGTTAACATACAATTTTAAAAGATGGACACACACATTTTATAGATGTTCCTTGATTAATCTGAGTTAGCTTTCCTGTCCATCTGAATTTCCCCCCAAAGCAGCAAAGCAGAAAGGCAAGATGTAAGCAGTCAGTGGGACAAGGATGAGAACTGACACACCATCACTTGCCCAGTTAATTAGGTTCAGAAGCCTAGAGAAACTACTTCACAACAATGTGAGTGCTACATGAAAAGATCAGTGTCAACTGACTGAAAAAAGTAAACGTATATTTCAAAGAGGGTTTTAATTGGATTACCTGTAATTTTTACCTGGCTAAATAGAATACCTACAGGAATTAAAAATCTATTAAGTCTGTGATGGGAATTTCTTCACTAACTTTAGTAGGGCTCCCTACTACTACTATTTCAGCAGGTTTGGACTATGGTTTGATGGTAAAGGAGCATGAAAAACTCACTTCATCCTCAAGCTTTCCAGAAGTCTGCCTGACTCATCTTTGTTTCTCCAGCACCATCCCCTCCTCCAGCTCTCATCCCCTTTGCACCTTAATATTGCAAGAGTGAGTTGCAATTTAAAAGCAGTAGCCTTGACTGCAATTATCATCTTCTTCTGCTGCCCCAGTGAGAAAAGGTCAATATGAACACATACTTAAAGGAAATAAATTTCATTTAGACTTCTAAGTGACTTGCTTGCACTATAGAATAATGCAGTGTATACACGCCACCTTCTGTGGGCAGGCTAGTTGGCAGGTGGGAAGTGGTGGATCCTCTGGTGGTTGTTAAAACTCTGAACCTTGTGGTGGTTGGCAGAAGGGTGGTGGTGGAGTACGGAGGTGTTTCAGTTGTGTCTACATTCTTCTCACAAATCTTATCTTTTGCCTGTGGGAAACAATAGAAACAAAGAAGAGAAAATTAATTCTTAGTGGAGACTCACTGAATGAAGAATTTAAGCATGGACAAGCTGCCAGAATAAAAGGAATGAAAACAGAAACCCTAAATCAAGAAATTTCAAAAGTTTCTTCTTTTGTCTTTTTGTCATTTATTTTTTCCCCTTTGAAGTACTCTACACTGTCATTCAGCAACATAAATTTTTTCATTTATGTGTAAAATTTACAATGCTCAATGACAAGGCTTCAAAGTCTTCCCAGATTGTCAAACGTTATTTTCCTCAATCAGATTTTAACATCTCAGATTATAATTCAGATTTTCAACCTTCTATCATGAAAGTTCACTGCCATCAATCCAGATGCCATAACATACGTTAAAAAAGATATGTAGGACTTAATCTGTAACTCTTCATAGTAAACAGTGTGTACTTAAGTGGAGCATTTAATTAGGCTTTTCAGGCATGTATCACAGAAGAACACACATGCATGTGTAAAATGTGTACGTGTAATCAGCCTATAGAATATTATTTATTACAATAGAATAACATATTCACGATAAGTCTATTAATTTTACGCAATATTAAAATAACATATTATTTGTATATATAATATAGCAGTTATTATATAAAATATATTATAAAATACTACTACTACTAAAATTTTTTATAATATATTAGCACATTGTAAATAATAGCCACCACCACATAATAAGTTACTTTTTTCATGGGCAAATATTTTGATACAAATCTTGAATCCTTTTTTTTTTTTTTTTTTTTAAATTTCTGGACACTTTTAAAATGCTGCAGATGTAATGAATAATTTCTTTTATGGATCACAAGTTTTGCAGGAAAACATATCCAATTAACTTTCAGCAAATGCTGGAACTGCATGTTAACTCCTGCTGTCCCCATTAATTTTAATGAGAAGGGAAGTTCTGCAAAACCTGTTCATTTTATTGAGATCTGGCTGTCAAAACCCAGTGGACACTGTCTTTCTTTTAATATTCACAGGTATTTTATTGTCCTTTGTTGTACCAGAAACAATATATTACATTAAAGAAAGGTATCAGCGCCTGCAGGATAAGTATTCTTTAAAATTTTTTGTGTTTTTTTTCTTGAAAACTACTGGTAATTTCACTGATGAAATTTAATCAAAATTTAGCTCAAAATCTGTATTACAAATAAGGAAACACTGCTATGAGAATACCTGATATTCAACCTCTTGAGTGAAGGCATCGAAAATTATCCATTTTATGTTAATTATTGATCCTCCATTGAATTCTAGGAGTCAGCTCAGGCATAGCTCTGGGAGATGCTAAGTAAGCTGTTGCTTGTGCTCCAGAGAGCCTGAAAGCTGGACAGTGAATTGCAACCAAGTAGACTGAAATTACAAATTAAACTATTAGTTTCAGATACACTTAGTGTATCAATAATTTCCCTACAGATCGTCTACTAAACCTTGGAGCACTGGTTGGACTGAACCAAGAAAGGAGAAGCAGAATGGCATGCTGCAGTCCTGCAGAGGGCATTTTTTGGATAACTTAATTTACAAGCACAATTGAGTCCCAGCTAATTATAATTGGATTACAGCAACACAAAAGTCATGCGCTATAATAACCTGCCTCCCAGTAACTTTCAAGGCATTGCTCTCCACAGAAATTTTGTTCTTAAATCAGCAGACTGCAGACTGCAAAACTGGAGCTTCAAGGCTGTGTATTTTGCAATTACAGTTATAAGGAAAAAAAATTACTTCCATTAGTCTAGATTTATATCATTACTTCTCTTGGTTTCTACTGAGAATAAAGAAGAATGTGCTTTTCTAACTAGACACCTGGGGCTTTGTTTTGCCCTGAGTTTCACCTGACAATACGCTTCAGAAGGTCTATGTTGCTGAAACTCATGTGAATATTTAGCCCATTCTGCAAAAATGGAAAAAGAACTGCTCCTTTTTATGGCCATTAGGAGCTCAAAAGTGTCATAAATCAATTTGTTCCTATTACCCCAATCCCCAAATGAGAAAGAAAGAAAAATGAAAAAACAAAAACCCAACTCCCAAACTAAAACCCCTTATAAAGCAGGAACACTGGAAAAGAAACACCAGTAGCATATTTATATATGTGTCTTGAAATTGAACTGCTCTGGTCTAGGAGTACCCCAAATAACTTTCAGAGGATATTTACAGTCCCTATTTGACAGCTCACCACTACCACAGTCAGGCATCTTTCTCATCCTCTCACTGCCTCTCCATGAAAGGAAATCCAAATGCCCTCTGAGTTTGTGTGAGGGGTTTTTTCTTATTTAATTTTTTTGTTTAATTTTTATTTTATCTGTTTGAATTCATCTGTGTAATTTCATCTGTACTAAATGATTTGGCCAGATTTCATAATCAAAATGCAGTGTCTGTTTTCCACTTGAGACTACTCTGGCAGAGAGTTTCTGAAGCGAGGAATATCACAGTTTCTTCCCCTTTTCTGCTAAAAGTCAGAGATCTAAAAGAAACTCAGCACAAGGACACTGTTTTGGGTTAGGCTTTTTTTTTTTTTTAATTTAAAGTATTTCCTCAAAGATAAAAATTCAATTTGTGCCCATTTTATTCCACCAAAAGGGGAGCGAAATTGCTTAGCCTATTCTTCTTTATTATGCCTTATAGCATTTCTCCTGAATGATAAAGAGAAATATAGCAGGACCTTGGCCTTGAAACCATTCTACATAATCTGAAGAATTTAATCAAAAGCATCATAACTATATAAGTTGCCTCTGATGGGCTGAGGATGTAAACTATTCACATACCTCTTCAGGGCAGCCACTGTCTACCCAATCTTGCCGGTGACGGTCAAATCCACTGGAGCATCTTTAAGTGATGAAATTCACAGAATTTGTTCCAATGGAAATAGAAGGAAAACAAGAATAAGAAAGGAAGGGAGAGGAACATAAGAGAGTGACAGAAAGAATAAGTAAATGATGTGATTTAAAATCCATATGGTTTATGTTTTATCACTTCTATTCAAGATGCTGGTGCTTATGAGTTACTAATTTAATCCATTTCAGTGAAAGGTGTTTCAATGAATGAGGCTTTATTTTAGGTTTTTTAATTGATTTAAAGTTTTTAAATAGGAGTATCTCCCTTCCACTGGATAATTACTCTTAAGACTGCACTGACCCATGGCACTTTTAAATTTGATGTCAACCATAGGGATGTAAATTGGTTTAATTACTTTTGTCCACATTTCTTAGCCAGGAAAATTTAATCCCACAAAGGATGCAGTGAACCGGTCACTGTTTTATGAGGCAAAGTGATCTGAGACATCACGATACAAATATAGCAGTGTGATCAATGTTCACAGCTCCTCTGAACACTCTCCACAACAATTAGAGAATACTATACAGCTGCTTCTACCTCTTCACTAGATGCAGAAAATTTAAGTTGTGTGCACATTTCTTATCAAATTAGATGAGTTTAATAACCTGTTTACAATATCCTTTCTCATTTGCAATATGTAAAAAAGAAACGTTTAAGAAACTTGTAACGCTTCAATACAATGATTCCCCTGGCAGTCCCCATCTCACAGGACTGTTATTAGTGGTTATAGAGTAAGTTAGGGTTTCCTAGACAACAGGTTGCATCACAAACAGAAAGCATTATTAAAATGGCAAGCAAATAACTAAACAGTTATGTTCAACTTTGAAAAAGATTCTTCCCAGTTAGAGTGTCTTTTACTTTGGAGGTTTTGTTTTTTTGTTTTCTTTATTAATTTCCTACAGTATTTTGTTATGAGACAGGGTGGTGCCATTTGGCACCTATGGTCATAACTTACCTGATTGTATAATAAACAACTTTCTTACTGTCTTTTAAGAAAATAAGGCCACTGTTATGGTTAGCTGTATTTAAGGGGTAGTTTTTTGTTCTCAAAGAATTGAAAGATGAAAACACATGCCAAGTACTATCCCACTTCAGCCAAGGCAAACAGGTGCACTTAGAAGAATGGAACAGTGGAATTATTTTTACAGTAGGAGAGGATGCTATAAGAAGATATAAACAGCACACCTGGGATAAGAAACTTCTCTGTGTAGTTATTCTGAACAGAATTTATAATGTCTATAAGAAAAGATTTTGAGAAAATGTTCATTCTCTTGTTATATTTGCACTGATCTACATTCCACCATTCACAATATTACAAAAAAAGTACCCCAACACTAACAGGTGTGAATTGTCACACACTCTATCGCAACTGACTTCTCCAAAAACCTATAGCAGTACAGAAATACATGTCCAAAACAGAAGTGTATTCCAGACAAATACAGAAACCTCCTTCTCAATACATGAGGCCCTCAACATAGGAAGGACATGAGCAAGTTCTTCTGGAGCAGGTCCAGAGGAAGGCCAGAAAGACGCTCACAGGACTGGAGCACCTCTCTTATGAAAACAGACTGAGAGAGTTGGGGTTGTTCATCCTGGAGATGAGAAGGCTCTGAGAAAACCTTATGGCAGACTTTCAATACTTAAAAAGGGCTTGAAAGAAAGATGGAGAAAGACCTTTTATTAAAACCTGGAGTGACAGGACAAGGGGCAACAGTTTTATATTGAACAAGAATAGATTTATATGGCACATAAGGAAGAAATTTATTACAATGATGCCGGTGCCAAAACAAGTTGTGAATGCCCCATCTCTGGAAGTGTTCAATGTCCAGTTGGATGGGGCTTTTACAATCTTGCATCTAGTGCAAGATGCCCCTGCCCATGTCAGTGGGGCTGGACTGGATAACTTTTAAAGGTCCCTTCCAACACAAACCATTCTATGAATAAAGGCCACTGTAAAAAGTGTTTTCTTGCTGAAGGGTGAGTAAATCAGTGCTGCTTCTACATCCCTCTGGTGTTCTGTTTCCATGAATGTTTGAAAGAACAAGGAAGATCTTACTAAGTAGAAAGAAATGATGACATGACATTCCAGGTACAGAACAGAACATATATTTTTTAGTCTCCCCTTCTCTTCTCTGAAGTTTGAAGAACTTCATTAGCAACTTCTGCATTCATCTCAAATCCAACTGTACTTAGAGCTAGTAGGGATTAACAAACTTCTATCTTAGATTTTAACTTGTATCTAAATAATGTCAAATTTAAAGCTCCAAAGATTAAATGAATAAAAATGTATTCCAGGTGCACTCATATACAGTTCTTAAAACTTTTTACAAACTACAGAATTATGATAGTGAGTAACACTGCTGGGGTTAATTTTTTTCTCCGGCAATTAACAAACTACCAAAAATTGAAAGCAACATATAAGGACTTGGAATGGCTCTTTCAAACACGTAAGGTAGTCTTGAGATGACTCTACCTTAAAAAAAAAAAGACATTAAACTCTGGCCACTGTTTATTTAACTTTTGCTACAGATGCCTAGTGAGTCCAAACAATATTATCAGAAAGCAGCTTTATCAGGAATGAGATAGGCTCCTGGCAAACCTGTTTGTGAACTTCCTTTGAGGCATATATAATGAGACGTCAGCTGTAGCCGCTACTTTTGTTGCTGGATTGTTGATTTAGAATTCTGGAAACTGTCATTTCAGTGCACCATCCGCTTTATCGACTGCATTTCGTAGCATGGTGATAATTCCCTGTTGCCATTAAAACACTGGAGCAGATTTGATTAGTTATGCTGTTTATGCCATCTGTCAACATGACTATTTTATAACAACTTCATTTTCAAGTGATGACCAAACCCAGCTCCTAGGAAAGCAATAAAAAAGATGTTCTAGGAAATGAGAATAGGGACATTCATGAAATGTAAGGAATTTCAAGATTTGTGTGGAACTCTGGAGTACTGGTTCAGGGAGGAAAGAGAGAATTAATGTGTCTTTATGTATAGCAATGATGATTTGGCATAACTAATGCAGCTGAGTCTGAGTAACATGAAAGCTGTCAGAATCCTTTCAGTGAACTGTACGTAGCCAGCAAGGAGTTGGAGATGCCATCCTATCTACACAATGCCATTAACTGGTATTTGGCAGAGAATATTTAAGATGTGTCCATTCAGTGCATGACACAAAATGCCTTCCTGCTTCTCTTTGAAGAGAGGAAAATGAGGATCAATAATAATAATAATACCCTGTATGCAGAAAATCCATCAAGGTTTAACACTTAAAAGCTAAAAACATGATGGAAAATTATTGAGAAGGAAAGTGACAAAGTCTATGAATAAATCTTTTCACCAGGTTGAGCTGGTATAACACACTCAAGAGCACAACACATGCCCTTTAAACCAACCATTCCCTAATTTTTTTTTCTTCTTTATAAGATCATGTAAAGAATGGATTTCTGAAAACTGAAGAGCATTCCATAAATCTGAAATGATTTTGTAAATACCATGTAATGATTTAGCTCAGTTAAATTGTTTATTGACTCAGCCAAATAAAAGGTTAATCTGGAAAATTAAAAAGGCTTTTCTGCTTTAGACCATTAAGGAAGGACCATCACATTATGAAAGGCTTAAAGCACTCTATAGGATGTTCGAATTACTAAAAGAATTAGCACAATTTAAAGTGGAATTTCTTTCCAAGTTGAGATAGAAAGTAAAATATAAATAAATGAATAAAAAAATAATATATTAAAAAAATACTGGAGGTTCTGACCTTTGTGCCTGTTCAACTGAAAAATAACCCTAACCATAGAATGATTTTTGGATACAAAAAGGTTTATCTTTGTGTTTCTTTACCACAGAACAAGCTCCGTTTGGTTTCTTCATCCTTCAAATATTACTTTCTTGTCACACTGTGCTGTTTGGGAAAAGACTGAATTTTCCTTCCTGTGTTATTTTCCATTTTTGAAGGCAAGACTTTATCACAGCTGGAAATACTTATGAAGTTCACGTGAAGTGTCACTGTGAGTGACTGTGCTCTGCATTTGTGGGGTATTCAAAAGGTTTTTGTGCTTATCACCTAGTTCAATACACCTGATCATACATCTGAATTCAAGAATAAGTGTGTTCTCTGTATTTATCCTATATTGCAACATTGCTTAATTAAACTGTACTTCAGAATAGGGTGATAATTTGATTAGTCAGAAGGTGATTTGCTCCCACCTTGCTGTCATAGAGTAAGAATAGCTCAGATGACTGCTTAAAACAAGAATTTTAAACATATGGCACTACAAACAGCCTGTACTATTTTAATATTTATGAAAAACTTGAATAAAATTACTAAGGTGTAGTTAAGAGTTGATGCAGCACTGAATTCCGCAATTTTCTTAAGACTGTGTACTTCTCAAAATTTAAAACATTCAGGTGATGATAAGGAGCATCACTGTGGGATAAAGTTCAGGAGTCAATCTTCAGCCTGCTGATGGTTCCACAATTTTATGGGATGGAAAGTTTGAAAAAATATAGCTACATAGTCTGTAAAGTAGTCCTGCAATATCATGTAAACATAGAAGTGAAAGATGCTAAAACCGTAGCTGTTATTTTACAGAAAAGACTGAATACGAGTAAGCCTCAGTATTTGTTGTCAACTCTGACACAACATTTGAATAGGCAGTAGGAAATAAGGACACCCATAGGGAATTCTTTCTGTTGAAAGAAGTTAAGAGTAAAGGTGGGATAAAAGAAGTAAGCAGTTTTATTTCCAACTCAGATAGAGAGAAAAGAAAAAATTGTGGTTAAAGCAAGACTTGGCAGAGCTCTAATTAAAGAAGAATAGGAGGGTATTTTCTATAAACTTAATGTCAGTTACAACAATAAAGGAAACATGCTGAAAAGCAGATAAAGAACAAAAAAAAAAAGCTTTTTCTAAGGGTTCTACTTTGAATAGCTAGAAGGATAAAGAAACTGTAAGAGGAGGACCTTAGAGACAAATTTATGAGATTATGGTATCAGAATTTCCAACGGACTCAGCAGAAAATAATACTAAATGTGTTCTTTGGGGAGGAGACACACTGAGATTAGTCTCTGATAGCAGATTACATTCTCCACTGCCTTTGACTTTGTGCATTTGTACCTGCACAAAGTAGATATAAAGACCTAATAGCAACAGAACTTAGCAGGGAATTCTGATCCATTTGCATTGCGCTCTGTTTTGCACACAAGTAGTTTCTCAGGGTTCAAGGCAAAGAGCTCTAAAGTACTACTGGGTGTACTTCACACTCTGGTTAGTGGTCATAACCAGCACAATTAACCCCCCCTCCACCCCACCCTGCCCCTTCTTAAATTTACAACATTGAACTCTTTTCTATCTTTGAATATTCATCAGATACTGGCAACCTCAGAAGTATAGTTAGTGTCACATACCCATTGATTTTGTCTTGTTTTTAAAACAAAAATATGAAGGTCACCTTTGAAGAAAGTATTTCCTTTTCTGCTTTAGATATAAGAAAACAGAACATAGGAGACAGGAAAAAATTAGCTGAGATAACACAGGATTTGTAACAGACCTAGAGTTAAGCCCAGATTGTCCGAAAACAAGATAAGCATACATTAATTCACAAGTCCTGTGTTTCCCATAGTACTTCCAGGCATATGAACTGTAGGACTGGGAATGACAGGGAAAAACATCAAATCTCGAGTGGTGTGCACCAGGGTACAGATCTTATTCCCACACTGGCCATGCTCCCTTTGTTATTCATATACTTTCACTAGAATTTTGCTCCTTCATAAAAAGCCACACCGATACCACTAACTCTGCACTGGGGCAGCCTCACCTTGAATACTGTGTGCAGTTTCCGTCACCACAATATAAGAAAGATATTAAGCTGTTAGAGGGCATCCAAAGGAGGGCAACAACGATGGTGAAGAGCCTTGAGGGGAAGCTGTAGGAGGAGCAGCTGAAAGTACTTGGTCCGTTCAGCCTGGAGAAGAGGAGACTGAGGGGAGACCTCATTGCAGTTACAACTTCCTTGTGAGGGGAAGGGGAGGGGCAGGCACTGATCTCTTCTCTCTGGTGACCTGCGACAGCACCTGAGGGAATGGCTTGAAGTTCTGTCAGAGGAGGTTTAGGTTGGATATTAGAAAAAGATTCTTCACCCAGAGGGCGGTTGGGCACTGGCACAGGTTCCCCAGGGAAGTGGTCACAGCACCAAACCTGACAGAGCTCAAGTGGTGGTTGGACAATGCTCTGGGGCACATGGTGTGTCTCTTGGAGATGGTCCTGTGCAGGGCCAGGTGTTGGGCTTGATGATCCTTGTGAATCCCTTCCAAGCTGGCATATTCTGTGATTCTCTGAAGTAGAAGAGGCCCTGGGACAGGATAAAAGTGGCCTGGTGCCTAGAGATGGTATGAAGTAGGGGTGTTCACATTTCTGTTATGACATATGAACCCCCAGTAACTGTACAATGTATAACATGGCTGATTCAGTACTAGTGGGCATCAGCACCTCAGCTGTTAGGAAGAGAAGTTCAGCAATGTTTTTTGGTTTTGGTTAGGCTAGGTTACTGCTCCTTGTATCCCACTCAGAACTCTAAAAAGAGTAAGAACCCAAAGGAAGCAGGGGCTACGACAGGCAAAGGAGGCATAGTGTGCTAAACTCAGTCTACGTAAGCCAATGTTTATAGGAGACAAAGCAGGAGAGCATTCTGTGCAAACAACACACCCGGTTTTGAAACTGAATATTCAAACTGCATTTGTGGAAAGGAAGGGTGAATTAGGGTTAAGAAGAACACCCGCTCAGTGAACTCTTCAGATAGAGAGCAAAGAAGGGAAGGACATGAATCATCCTCTAACTGTTATGTTCAAAGAAACTTAGAGTTCAGAAAGTTGTTTCCCAGATTAGTATCCTAATTGGGTCTCATTTTTCATGTAAAAGTGAGTCACATTCTGAAGTCAACATTGAGCAGGAACAGACAGCAAAACCAAAGAATTACAGAACAATTATGGCTCCTCAATTTCTTAATTAATTCTACATATTAATATCAGTTCTGATATCCAGTGGGAAATGTAGTTTTGTTAACGTTTTATGATAATGCAGATATTGGAAGAATTAATAGATCTAAATGTAGGGTGACTAAAGATGTAATGATGCACAAAAGACCTTGATATTTAAGGAAGAATGCTGATAAAACTTTACTTATTACCCTGAAATTGACAATATCTTTTACAGGGAAATGTTAGTGAGTCCCCACTCTTCAGGTGAGTGGAAAGATTGAGAAACTATATATGTTATAAAGAATCTGCAGACTACACTGAGATATTGAACAGTTTGCCTTAGCAAGTCTTATTTTCAGATAATCCAAATTTTAAGAAGAGATGTAGGAATTTCAGATTTGTTTAAATAAAAATTTTTGGCAACATTATATGGGAATACATGTGTACCAATATGTAAAATTTAAAATATGCTAACAAAAAAAGACTTTTCATTTATGGCCCTTTCTTAAAGAGTGATATCTAGGAGGCCACGAAACAAATATGGTTTCACTGATGCTCAAGTTATATTGAGGAGTACAACCATAAGAAGTTAGCGCTTCTGGAAAGCAGTTAAGACTACTGTGATCATTCTGTCTCTAGTACAACAAACATGACCACAAATGTTCCTTGGCACTGAAGACTGCTGGCACAGAATAGCCTGTGCCTGAACAAGCAAACTCTCTCAACCTTGAAAAGAAGGAGGCTGCATGTAAATTGCCAGCTGGGAATTACTCTTGGAACAGTCAGACTCCTGCACCATGCCTGGTAACTGTTCTGGACAGTGCTCCTGGGCATGGACTGAAATCACATAAGGAAACATCACAACTTTTTTAACGGCACAGAAAATTGTTTTAAAATGCCCAGGAACCTTCCCAGGCTGTGTTTAATTTGCAATACTATGCAAAAAATTCTGTGGTATGGGAAGATGAACTGCATCTGTACCAGTGACTGGGGCTGCCATTCTGCATTATTCAATGAAACAGAAAGAGCAGAAAAAAATAAAATTAGATTGAGTGCAAAAATTTTCCATTAAAAAATTTGATTCTGTGACCAATTTTGTTTATTTATCCTCCTTTTATTTATTTCCCTCATGATGAGAAAAAGGGAAATTAGGAGTGAGCATCAAAAAGTTGGTGCAAGATGGATTTCTCTATAGTGAGGGTTGGATGCTTATATGAAGGGGAAAAAAGTAATGCATCCAAAAAAGTAGATTAGCATTCATCCTATAAAGTACCCTAGAGTCAGGTGAGATAATCTGGGCTGTCTCCACATTCATGTTTCCTGAAATGCTTTGCTCTCAGTTTTTTTGTTTGTTTGTTTGTTTTTGTTTTGTTTTTTTTGTAAACACTTGGAATAAGGAAAGAAAGGGGCAGCAGAGGAAATTATTATCTAGACCAACAACTGAGGTTACAATGGGTAGGTGATGTCTGGCTTCTGTAATATAGTCTCAGGAACTTTCAAACATTTGATAAAAGATATACAGCAGGTAAATTCTCTGAAGATACCATTTTCTGGCAGTCAAGGAAGGAGTCAGGACCTACAAATTAAATTAATCTCAGAAATGAAAGGGAAGATATCTGATACCTTATTCTTCACTTAATTAATGTTCTCTTAGGAGGGGCTATTGGATAAAATGTACCTATTGCACAATAATTACTTTTGCTAATCCATTAATGAACCTTTTTCTATACCTGAACTTATTTGACAAAGTGTCCTAAAGTCATAAAGCTTGGATTCATCAACTTTGAGCATTTTCTAATGCATCATTTTTGGGAAAGAAGAGAATTCCCAAGTTGTTCAGCTGTTGAAAGCAGTACAGTTGATTTATTTCAGTCCATTGGAAGAGAAGGTAAGATAAACTGCAAAAGAGTAGTTTCAGTGTTCTGTGTACAACAATGATAAAAACATTGAAAAACGAGGAACTAGGGATAACAGAACTAACCTGTTACAGTATGTAGTAGTTTAAATTTTTTTGGCTAGGTTTGTTGTTTTTCAGGCCTTCCTAAATGAGTCAGGTGACATACATTGACAAATAAGAGGTATTCCCTACTATCTCACATCACATGGGATACAAGGGTGAGGGAGGAAGTTCTGGGACACACTGTCTTCAGACCCTTCCTTCTGTCAGTCTCTTCAGTGCAGTCTCTCCTGCGGCCAGGGCAGCCTCTTGTCGGTTCTGGTGGTGTGGGAGAGGGATCGCAGCTCGGGGCTGGACGGTTCTGTATTTGGGTAATACAGTGCCTTATCTGTCTTTCTTGGGTGTATTTATAGTATAGTACTGTTTGAGCTACCTCTCTTTCCCTGTATTTGCCTGGTATTTGTGTTGTGTGCATATAGTGCTAAGTTCCCTTTTCCTCCTCTGTAAATAAATATATATATATCTGTTCCCCTTACAGTCTGAAGCTTTTAAGTTTTCTCTCCTTCCCCTCGGCTTTTTTTGCCATTTTTCTCCCCTTTGGAGGGTTTGGGGGGGGAAACCTGTGCTGGTCCTGGGAAGCTCTGCACGGTGTTACCTTGTTTTGGTTTTCCCCAGGGTCAAACTTCCACACCGTACTATCCTATCTTTTTTAATTCAGAATTCAGTTAGGACTAGAAAACTGAATTCATGTCATCAGAAGCAGCTTACCTAGGTATCTGGCTCAAAAATGGAGAGAACTGCTGTTGTAGGGCCCAGCTCTTGAGAAACTAGGCTTTTTTCCCCCCCGCCCCGAACTTTCAGATTAGACCTCTGAAGGGTTTTCCTCTCCAAAGTAAAAACTTCTTATATTCCACCATGTTTGGTTTGAGTAGTGACCATGAACTATTTCAAAATCCATGGTTTTCATTAGTAGAAGAGAGTCAGCTCACTTATAACTCTTCCAGTAGCACAGGAATAGTAGTTAGCATAAAATAACATAAAGAAATATACATGATAGTCAACAGAGAGACAATTGGGTAAAAAGATCAGTAGTTTAGTAAATAAATGTAACTCTTGCAAATTAGTATTATTTACCTTAAGGAAAGTTGGCAAATTTCAGAGGTGTGAAAAAGAGATAACTTGGGACTTTACACACACAAGAAATGGAATAATCTGCCCAAGTGTCAAGAAGATGTGAATTTAAACATGGAAGTTAAACACAAATATTGTGATCTTTCCAAATTAATCAGCAAAAGTAAATATTCTCCAAGGTATATATAACAAGTGGACATCTCAATTAGATTTAAGTGCTTAACTGTCCTTTGTATATTTGATAACTACTTCCTGCATTTATAACAAAACACTTCAGGAATGTGATATATTTGATAGACCTATATGAGACAGACTTTGCATTAAGGTCTTAGAGCAGTCCAGGCAGTGTTCTGTTTTGTATTAGGTATGATATTTATGTCTTGTCCCAAGCTGTGTCGCAAAACTGCATACCACAGAAACTTGCAGAGTGGATAATGAATAGAGTTTCTAAGTTCCATAAGACACATCTCTGGCAAAGGATGTTGCTATGATCATCTAGCTAGTGAAACCAATCTCAAATTTTGAAAGGCATATGATATGGTAAGCCATGGGAATATGCAATATGAGTAGTGTGAGTGAGGAGTCTTAAATAAATCACTATGTTTACATCCAGATTAAGAATCTTTAAAATGCTTCCCTATCTTCAGGCCTAGGATTTCACAGAAAATATTTTAACAGAAAGATTAGGATTTCAGAGTAATGAGAATTGCAGGAATTTTCTATCAATTTTCTAGAAATAATTTAAAGTTCTATAACCCAGCCTCGAACTTCTTAAAAATCCCCATCAGTTATAACTCTCGTCCTCATGTTGTTCTGAGTTATTCAGGAAAATAAAGCAAGGTATGCATATGTAATAGGGTGTGAGTAATGCTGCAGCCAGAAACTGGCTAGTTTCTGTATGAAAGCAGGATTCAAATTCAACTGGTAGATATCAAATCTGTTAATGTTATGATAAAGACAGTTTTATGGAGCTGCTGAAAACATCAGTGAGTATACTGCAGAAGAATGTGTGGAGAAAAGAAACTTGGGGAATGAAGCTCATGATAAAATGTTCTAGTAGTGCAGGAAAAACCTCAGGTGTTTGCCCTGGAAAAGTATTCCACAATTCACTGAGGCAGTTTGAGTCATCCATTTTGAACAGTGCAAGGGGATGATTCCACTCTAGAGGGTCCCACACCGTGTCTGGTGAATTGGTTGGTCTTGCTTTGACTTGTGCTAAGCCCCAAGAGCTACTGCATGTTCACTTGGGTTCCGCTCAGAGACTGAGCTTTTTAGGTTTATTTGTGTTAATCACAGGCATTATTCCAGACAATCTGTGCTCAAGGGGAATTACAGAAATTCCACAATAATTCCATAGACTCCAGCTACTAACAAATTCCACAAACTTACCAAAAATGTAGAAAGGCTATTAATCTGCTATTTATTAATATATGAATCTCAGCGAATAGCAAATTCCTCTGCCTGCAAGTTAACTTTCAATAAAAACATGTTATGAGGTCAGGATTACCTATGTTCCTTAACAGTACTTTTCAATGTACTGTTATGTACATTTTACATGTACATTACGCATTTTTAAGTGTACCTTCAGGCTCACTGAAGCTTACACCATCTTCTAAACAGCACTGCCATCCCACTTGAGAATATCTATTACTATGATCTTGTGAGGCTTTTTTCATCACACAATACCATCACTGAGCTCACTCTTGCTTGAGAAAATGCTTTGTTCATTAAGCACTTTTGTGCCACTTTCTTTTCTTGCTTTACTCTCATCAGGCTTGCCATGCATACAAAATTCTCAATTATTGAATGCTAATTTTCTAACAGTTTCTTGCAGTCCATGAGTACAAATTAGCTTGTCAAATTAAGAACAATCAGCTTGGAAACTATTTGAAGAAGCTGGGTGTGGAGCAATTTTTTGCTCAATAAGGTATAGATCTCTTTATTGTACCATTCCTATCAGTAATGTATTAGGGCTGACAAATTTACACATTCATTCTTGATACATTTGTTGCACTTGATTAAAAAGATCAATTGCTGTTCCAACACAACTTTTGAAACACAAGAAAAATATGCTGCATTTTAATCAGAGCAAACGCTGACAATGGGCCCTAATTTCTTATTCTCAGGTGATAGGTGTAGCTGTGTTTTCAGATAAAACCACACCAGCAGAAAGGCCTGCAGTAGTGGAATACAAACAGGCAGAATCTGGGCAAATTTGTTCTGCTTTTTTTGAAGCAGTGATATGATCAGCAAATTCATGACAGGACACATTGACAGAACGGAATATATTTTACAGAATACACTATATTTTAAACCTCTAGCCCTTAAGCATTTAAAATGAGATTTTCCTTGTCATTTGTATATGAAACTGTTATGTTGATTGGATTACGTATGCTCCCTCTGGTGGTTTACTTAATCCATACAAATGCCTCATTTTTTTTAAGCATGTAATTCAATGGCTAAGATAGTGTGGCCAATTTTGTAATAACCGCACACTACTGTCAGTTAGTGTTTGGATGAAAACAACCTGAGTATAAATCAGCAAGTCTTCCTGCCATCTTTCACTTTGGAATTGAGCTATGAGATGTCCCTAAAGCAATCAAAAAAAAGAAAATGAAAACATCAAATAGATAAAATGAGGGAATATTTAAAAATGAGCATTTTGAACAAACCTAATGGCCTTATGATGGAGTGATAACATCATTGGACAAGGCAAGGTCTATGGATGCTACCTATCTGCAGTTCAGTAAGGATTCTGACACAGTCCCCCACAACATCCTTCTCTCTAAATTGGGGATGGAATTGGTCAGATATTTGCATCTAGAAAGTAGTGCATCAAAATCCCAGTGGAGATCAGTGACAAATGGTGTCCCTCAGGGATTTGTACTGGGACCAGTACTGTTTAATATCTTTAGCAATAACATAAACAGTGGGATTCAGTGCACTCTCAGTAAGTCTGCAGATGACACCAAGCTGAGTGATGTGCTTTGGCTTTCCCTGCTCTCTGGTGGAATCTACAACCTTTGCTGTGGTGTCAGCTATCAAATTAAAGCTAAGGAAAATGTAGATAGCAAACAGTAAGCCATGTGTGGAGAAGGATCCTGTGTTTCTTATTTGGATTTAATTATTTTGTAAATCAAGAAGTTTATGTAGTTAGATAGATTGAAAATTATTTTTGTGCTTTTTTTGTAATTCTGTATAGAAGGTGCTTTGCTTATCTGATAAACATTTTAGATTACATAAGACTGTTACTTATATTACAATATTTGAGACAACATAGTTTTTATAAAAAATGTTCTTGTCACCTGGGACATACAGAGCAACAAACAAAAAAACTAACCCTTTTCCTCTTCCTGATATTAAAAATTTCAAGACACAAACTCACATTTAAACATTAACTAAACGTGTTTCCAATTTCCTTCTAAAGGAAGAATAAACAAACAAGTCATTTCAAACTTGCCCAGAAGTTCAGAAAAGAAGTAATAGGCATTCATTTTTTTATCTCAGTTACTATAAGGGCTCCATGGAGAACTGTCACTTCATATTTCAACTGTAACATGTTTTCTTAAGAGCTGCAGGTGGGTAAAGATTCTCCCTTCCCTGCTTTCCACCTAATCAGCATGGAATGCAAGCCAAATTGTTTCCGTATTTTCTGCTTAGATGGGAATAGTGATCATAATAATAAAAGCTTAGAAGTATCAAGACTTAAATCACATTATTGCTACTATTCCCAGTCATGTTTCTGATTTTTCAGTTTGCTCTGAACACATTCCATAAAACCCAGCCATAACCTTTCCATTTATACAACTAGTGTTGATGTTGGCACAAGGAATTAAACAATGGGGATTGTCTGATCACTGAGAGACTTTTGTGTAAAGGGCAGGGTCAACCCTAATGAGTAAAGGAGCTTCATGGGGCTCAGGGACCTGCTGAGACTCCACTGATGATCTTTCCTCAGACAAAATGTTTGAACCTTAGAGATATTTTTGGTCTTAGACACTTAAGTTCAGAGTTTGGTGAAAAGATGCTCTCTTATTCTGCGTAACTTGCCTTGAAAACCTAAGTGAGTCTGCCAACAAAGCCTCCTTGTGGATCTAGCTGTTAGGGTTTTGGGTGCTTTTGGCATAAGGCAAACAGTTTTGAGGATTAAAAATTTGAGTATAGGCACCAGCAGTGACAGCTGAATAAAACTATCATCTAAACTTTTCGCAGCTCTTGCCCTCAGTACTCCAGTACTCAAGCTCCCTGACTTCAGTATTAGGGTGATGGTACCACACCAAAACTGACTGGTGTTGCAAGGATAAGGAGATGCTTTTGTACTGTATTAATGAAGTAAAGCATGAGATATTCAAAACTGAGTCTCCAGCATGCACAAATTGCAAGAATGTCCTCTTTGTCTAGTATTTCTGAACCCACTGAAATATCAGTTTCATTTCATTGCCCAAATCTGAGACTTTCCTGAAGTTCATCAAAATAAAACCATCAATATCTAGAGAATTGTTATTTATTGGACAATTAACTTCAAATACTTCCAAGGGAACTCACTATTTCAGTATATGTGAGCAAATTCTACAAACTAAAGATATAAAATAACAGCAAGATTTTCTTCAAGCGTCCAAAAACGTTCCTAGAAAATGATATCTCTAAAATGCCAAATAAAATACCAAATGCCAAATAAAATACCAAATGCCTAGCATATATAAACATGTTCAGGAGCATAAAAAGAAGATATAAACAATTCTAATATTAATGAACTGTTTCAGTTTTTACATTCAAGAAGTCAGAGATAATGAAAAGCAAATGATCCAAATTTCAGCCACAGGGGACTCCTATGGAGCAGGTACTAAAGTGTTTCTGGCATTTTATAGACATAGGTCCTTGTTTTGCAGAAAGTTATACCATCTTAGCTTACATATTTGTAGTTAATCTCTTTTTGAACAGTTTTACTTATCAAACAGTTATGAAATACACATAGTTCCCCAAAAAATTAGTTCCTAGTGGAAGCCTCCATCTGCTGATGTGCCTTTGCTTTAGTCATGATAAAATTGTACGGCACACTTCATAATGGATTTCAGAATAGATAGTTTGATGACCCCTTATGAAAAGTCTAACAGTTATTTAAGCTTGTAGAGAGTGCAGAAGTAGAGGATTTTGCCCACCTGCCTCTCCAACCACTGCAGAGTTTGTTCAGCAGCTGGGCTGAAGTTACAGGTAGGAAAAAACCCACTGCTGCAGGATTTTCATTCCAACATGCAGTGGGTATGTGGCAGAAGTTATTCCGCAATCATTCTGCTGGTCAGTTTTCCTTGTGCAGTTACAGGTTTTACATATTTTCTTTTTTATCCAACAACTGTACCTTGTTGTGTGAATGATTCAATATGTGGATCAAATTTTATGCAAGGCAAAAAAAAATGTACGAGATGGTGCTCCTGGTAGTAATGTTGCTCTGGTTAAATGGCCTAATAAGTTCCTGAGAAAAAAGATTTGTAGAACTGGTAGAGGGTTTTTTTTTTTGCAGTGGGTATGTGGTTGCTTGTAACCCAATGGAAGTCCATCTGCTCTGGAAGATCTCACTACAGAGCCCCAAACTACTAGTGCTGCACCACAGAAGGAACATCACTGGGTGTTCCAGCCATGTCTGATCTTCATTGCTGCCAAACAGTCCCCTCACTGGCAAGCAGGCATTCTCCCTCTGCAGAAATCTGAGTGCTACATTGATACTCTGAAAAACAATCACTACCAATCCAAAGCCTTCTTCAGGCTTTTCCACCAAAAGCAGATTGGCTTCCCCACTCTGGGCTTTGCCTATAGCCAAGAGAGACAGTTTTGGTTCCTCACCTCCTGGACCAGCATGTCCAGTCAGCTTTGCAACTGAGAGCATTACTCCTACTTCAAAAAGCCCTATGAGCATCCACCTGAAAGTGAAGAATAAATATTCATTTTCTTTTTACTCCAGGCACTTCTAAATGTCTAAGTTAATACTTCATGTAATGCTTTGCCCTTGTTTTTTCAAGCTGATTTTATTCTACTGCAGCAGAACAATCTATATCATAACAGGAGATAAAAGTCTCAGTTGATTTACAAGGTTGGTGACTGAAGAGCAGTGACACACAGAAAAAGCTGGTGCACTGTGATGAAGGAATTCATGACTTTCCATCCTTTATGATTTTTAACCAGGATATTGGATTTTCTTGTTGAGCAAATGCTTCTCAATCAGATGCAAAAAGAACATTTTAACAAAGCAAATTTATTTTTGAAGGAAACAAAACCACAATCTGGTACTGAAGCAAATGATTCTGAGTATTCTTCCGTGATCCAGATATCTCCACTGAGAATGGAATAAGATAATTTTTTTGTATCTCCCTAAAATGAATATACATGTTGAAAAACAGCAACACAAAAGAAGAGAGGTGCTTGACTAGGAGACCAGAGAAAGTATCCAGAACTAGGAGAGAGCAGAAAATTTTCAAAGGAATGAGTCCTTGCCACAATGATCCTACAAGTGTAACTAAATAAATTTTCAGTCTTCATATTTTGGATAGCAAGTTGCCTCTTTTCACAAAGTATGTAACCACTTAATATTTCAGATCTGTTTCTCTGTAGAGCTGAAATAGTTGAAATAAACTGCTCCTTTCAGAAGTTGGAGAAGAGTGGCCAAGAAAGGTAACGAGGCCTGAGGCAGACATCATCATCCAAGGCATTTTTCTGGAGGAAATAAGTATAAAAATTAGGTAAAGCCTTGCATAAGATTAAGTATGGGGGACTGGAGCACAGCCTCAGTGGTCAAGTCTCAGATGAACAAGGTCACAAAGCAGTCTGATCTCACAGCTGACCCTGCTATGAGTGGGAGGTTGGTCTAGATGACCTTCCAAAGATCCTACTGTTCAGAACTATTTTATGACTCTATGCACAATTCTCCATTTGCTAAAAACAACTGAATATTGTTTATCTTAGTGGATGTAAATTAGATGGTATGACTGGTTTTAAACTAATGAAACTCCCATGTAGAGACATATTTTTAGTTTGCTTTTCTAGATCCATCCTTTTTTTCTAAGGAATCCTCACCAGTTTCTTCTTTTGCTGGTAGTCGAAGAATGTACAGACAGACTGCATGAAGTGAGAGTCTCACTATTGTCAGTAACAGGCTAATTAATAGCAATAAAACTGTTCAGTCTATCTGCTGCAGCTCATCAAAGACAACCAGGCTGCAGCGTGGAGTCAGCTGGTTTTGGGAAACAGTGCATGATACCTCACAGTAGGTTCATCTTCAATTGCAGTGCGATCTTCACAGACTAAACAAAAAGTAATATTTTCTTCATGCAAAATTTAATTGAATAGAAATAGGTGTGTTCAGACTGTGTATTTTTCAGCAGCAAATTACACCTTGCCCGTTGTGAGGGTGCAGCCACAAATTTACCAAAGTAAGTGGACTACATGCGTGGTGCTGCTCCTGCTAAAGGCGAAGGACAATACTTAGTTCTCCACAGCGAATTTGTGCCACAGTGAGTGAAACAGATTTTCCAGTGATTCCAGAATTCAGTTCTTAAGAGACTACAGAAAACTGGAAAAGATCTCAAGATTTGCCTGTTCTTCATAAGAGGTCTGAACTTTATTATATAATTGAGTTTATGAAACAGAAGAATATTGGCCACAAAAAACAGGTCTTGCTCAAAGCAAAGCCAACAGAAACTCAGTGCTGCAACACCTGTTGATGGAAAGAAAATCGAGCAGTGCTGACAGCAAGAAATCAGCTAAAGCAACCGCAAACTGTTTGTACTTGCTTGGAACAGTTTTCTAGAAGTAGTCTTTCCCTTGAAGATATTTGATGTTTTCTGTTTTCTGATTTCACTTAGGTCTAATTCCACTAAAGAGTTTCATGTAAGATAAATAGGGAACAGAGTTATTTTTCAAGTTACTTACTACAGGAGACGAAGCTTAAGAAAACATATGGAAGTGACCCAAATTTCCTAATTCTGTGCCAGGTTCATCAGCTATTTATCGGCTTTTTGACACGGTGTCAAATTTTTGCACTATTTTAGAATGTTAGCAGCCTTTTCTTGATTCATTACGCATCCATTTTATACATAAAATTTCTCAACCTAATCACTAGGGTTGAAAAACACAACAATAAGTATCTATTATGATACTGCATTTTGTTTCAGAGAACAGGCATTAAATTCTTGCTATGAAGGTCAGTGAGTGAAGAACTTTTTGGAAAGCTACAGCTACAGAGTTTCCATTTTGATGGCTGTGCTCCAGCCGCTCCACCGTCCAAAGAGCTCCTGCCACAGACTTACTGTGCTCATCAGTGTGGCAGCGGGAGGCTGAGGAGACACTAAGTACCCTCTAATTATAATAACAGGTTAAAACCAAAAATACTCTGGCTCTTTGGATATGTTGGTCTCCCTACTATTGCAAAGTAAGCATTTATAATTACATCAACACCCTGCATCTCCATGAGGTTACATTATTTTTGATGAAGCCAGAGCTATAGGGAGAAAACACAAATTTTATTATGATTTCTTCTTGTTCTCCTTCATAAGGATTTTAAAGTATGACTAAAGAAATAGGAACAAAGGCTTAATTCCCAAAACAACTGTTTTGACTATTCTTGTCTAATTGCGGAAGTGAAATGGGGCAATGATGTGTTGCTAGTGATCACAATTGAAGTTTATGTTCATGTGAATGCACATATATAAAAGAACCAATATAAGAACATTTTATGCTGAATAACCTATAGGCAATGGTTTAGTATATCTTTTGAGCACAGCTGCATAACAAAAAAGAAAAATCCTTTTCTTTACCTTTGGAGTTTACTGCACCAGCTGCAGTTGAAACCAATCTGGGCAGTGACACAGGGACCACAGCTGGTAAACTGAAGACAAGCTGGGATGTAGATAAACAAACACAAATTATTACATTAGTCTCACAAATAATTCACATAAAATCACAAAAGAAGAATACATCTTCTGATAATATATATTTAGGGACTCAACAGGTCCAAAATAAGACCTTGAAACCAGTCTATTACAATACACTGTACAACTGCATGCACAAAAGTAGATTTTATCTGTAGGATTCCATTTGTATTCCATTTGTAAATATATTCCCACTTCCACATATTTTCATTCAGTTTCATTGCTAAATTTTTATCTTTTTGTTCAATATTCAGTATTTCCGTAAATCTCTTTCTTCCCTGGCTCCAGCATTCCTTAGTGTTGCTAATATTTAGACACAAGCACATAATAAGACTAATAAAAAAGTGTGCAAGAACTAAAACTGAATTAAAAAATAAGAAAAACAGGTGTTTTTTATTGTTTTCACAGTAGTACTGCTGGCATTTAAAACCCAGAGATTTCTAAACAGTGTAGTTTTACTTTGGCAAAAGAGGCAGATGAACTATAAAATATGTTTGGAAATATTCCTTTGTGATGTGATGCACAGTACATAAAAGAACTCATATTTGCCTTGCAAACAAGAAAAATGTTCTTTTAATTTTTTTTTCTTGTGAAAACAAATTTAAAGGCAATATAATCATTCTTCTGAAAAAATGATTTGGCACAAATTTCATTCAAAACCTACTGGGAGCTACACACCTATAAACTAACTTGTGATACATAAGGATGTACTGGATAAATGTATCATCCATATGGGAATCTGAGAGAGAAAAAAATGAATCTGTTCATGAGTCCGAGTCCAAATCCACAGATAAAACAAAATATTTTAAATTGTGTTTATGTTGCTGGGATGGAGAGGGAGGTGCTTCCTAGGTCTGGCTCCTTCTTGCTATGTTTTACTTACTTGGAAGAGGTATCATTTCAACAGCTGAGAGATTGGTAATCTTTGACATCTGTAGCTCCACCCTGTGGTATTCATAAATTGTTCTTCTACGGACATCTACCAGGAAAGAAGAAATATTAATATTTTACTATTTTGCACTCTTTAGATGGTGAAAAATGGTGGATGTAATGACTGCACCCTGTTCCTTAGGGGCATACAGGGCACCAATTTTCTCTAAGAATATGTTTTTAACTTTAGACATCATGAAAGAACATGTAAAGATAGAGAATTTTTCACTTGAGAAACTCTCAGAGCTGACAGGATAAGCACCTATTCCTGGCAAAGAATTATGAAAATGCTAAGTGTGTTCTCACGCATCTTAGTGATTGATCTAGGCAGAAATTCTAGAGAGTATACTGTCAGACATCTTAGAGTGTATTTCAGATGCTTGCTAAGGCATTTCTCAGCTTACAGACTTGAGAGAAATGTTTTATATGCTTGCTTTGTCAGTTCTTGCCAAGATGTGCAAACAAAACTGATTTCATTGCTTAATCAAATTTGTTAGATACAAGCTAGCTCACATCTAAAAGTACTAGAATATTTTTCATATTATTACATTGTATTAAAGAAGACAAATCTTCCTGAACAGGCAATGTTATGCATAATCTTTACACAAGCTGACTGCACCTGAGTTTCTCAAAGAAGAAATTCAATATAATCAATGCACTGTTCTTATGAGCTTTGAACTCACAGGCGACTGTAAGACCCAAACACAAGATAAGTGTGAAAAAATCACATGTTATTTCCCAGATCAATATCCTACAATATATTCTGAATATTCTAGATTTTATGTGTACAGTTGCAATGTAGACTGGTAAGCTTGTATATTTGCAAGTTAGAAGTACAGCCTATACCACCAGTCTGACACAAAAATTACTATTTTCTTGTGTGCTGGTTTCATAATTATGTCCCTTTTGAAGGTCTGCTAAACTAATTGAAATCAATGTTAAATACAATCACTGACTCCATGGAATCATTCCACAGAGTCAAAAAGGGTTACATAAAAAGGATTAACAGGTTATTCTGGTCAGTGGCTAGTCTGAGTCTACATGCAACAGAAGAAACGTGACTTGTAGACAGCCATAAACTCAGTCTTAGGCCATCTTCTGTGTTGCCAGTCCTGTATGGATTAGGACACACCTTGTGGTTTGGGGACGCAGCTTCCCTGTCCTCTCATATTGCATCAGCTCGCAGGCACAGGTAGGCAGTGTCTGGCTTCCAGACAATAATATTTCTACTTAGTTCAAATCAGCACCTTTGCCAAGTACTTCCTCTTGCAATTTATTTGAAGATTTGCTCTGACTTCACCCCTCCTGATAGCAGATTTCTCTTTCAGTATGAAATTAAGCTATAATTGAACTAGTTTTATGTTTGACCTACAAAGTCATTCTGACTAGTTAAAGGACAGATATGAGCAAGTGCCAAAGTTTACCCCAGTAAATGCCTTATCCACATCCTTCAAACCCACCAGACAGAAAGAGTTTTCAAAACAAAGATAATCATGTGCAGGGGTAGGGAAAATCTCTTGCCAGATGCAAGAGGTTTATGCTCACAGGATGGCCACTCCCATAAAAGCACCTGCCAAATCAGAGGGATCAGAAAATGTCTTTGAAATTAACTCCTGCCAATGCTGAAGGTTGTAAACGGTTTCCACAAAAATCTTTGTCCTTCTGTCCAAAAAAATAAGCAAGTGAATACATAAGTTCAAATGGTGGGTGCCGACACTTTAATTGAACTCCATCTCATCAGTAATGGTACAGAATGGCATGCTATAATTCTGTTAATGCTGAACATTTCCTAACAGACTCCTCACAGGGCTTACAATAAATAAGGAATAAATCAGAAATCTGGCTTTCAAAAAATTTAGCAAGAATCGATGACTCAGGGCACAGGCAGTTTTACCTCACCCAGTGCATGAAATTTCTGAAAAGCATTACTTTTAAGAGAATTAAGTGTGCTATCAGAAACCCCCACCAAATACTAATCATGCATATTTCACCATGACTCTTGATCCCATTAAATCTCACTGCGTGACAGACTAAATTTGCTCTGTTTCTTCAGAAAGATGGCTGTGTCAACCACAGGTGGTGACTTTGCATATGAGGCATTTATCTACTGTAAGAAACCTAAGCACAGAGAGGTATCTGCATAGTCACCTTCTAATGGCTTTGTATATACTTGCAGACTGGTGAAAACACAAGTATTCAAATTTATCTGCCTGGTCAGGCTTTAAAAACATGCAGGTCTAAATTATTTTGAATGTTTGACTTAAACATGCCATGCTTACAACTTCAAAATGCACTTTTTCCACTATATTTAGAATTCTGCGCCTGTATCACCTTAACAAAACAGGGTAGAAAAGCTAAATGCAACAGCATAAACAGAGAAATAAATACTCTCCCTTGATGCTTTCCCCCCAGCCTCTTCACACGCTCCTGCTGCCACCCAGGACACACAATGCCTTTCACTCAGGTGGAACTTTTTCTTGTCTTAAGCTGTCTATTTAGCTCCTTCACAAAAAAGTACTAGTGCACAATCACAACAAGCTCATGAGCCCGTGTACCTCAGTATACATCTTAATATGACAAGAACCACTGAAATCATTTGATGCAGTAACAGATAAATATTTAAGCATCATGTACAGATATTTTGTTGAAAAGAGGTGTTATGTCAGGTCTAGCAGGGAAGGGAGGAAAGGAAAAGGACTCTTTTATGCAGATATACTTTTGAAGTACCAGTCCCGGTTCTGAATGTCAGAAAATACGTATATATTCTTCTCCCAGTCAAGAAAACATCTCACATTTCTGTAAGTCTGAGTTTATCAAACACACCTTTTTAACTGAATTATATAACTCATATTTTTCAATACAGATTCTATTTTTTTACATTTAATTTAATTTATAGCATGGTTTAAATTGTTGTTTGGTTCTGTTTCTGTGGTGTGTACATGTGATATCTTCGAACGCAAGGCCAAAGGCCCAGCAGAAAAATCTGAAGAAAACACCAGCTACTTGAGGTGAGAACATTCCTCAGTGACCCAGAGAGATAACGCGGTAGGTCAGAAGGCCAGTTCAAAGAATCCTTTCAAGGGAGAAGGCAATGGATCAGTAAACTATAAATGTGCAAGATTTTGGTGCAACAAAACATTTCTATGTAGTATTATCACAGTAGTATTAAACTAAATGATGACATATAAGTATTCCATGAAGGAGAACTGCCAGAGTTGACTAAATGTACTAGACAGGGAGAGTGCTCTGGAGGTGGAGCAGTGCCAGGAGAGCACCAATGACTTCTTAACATGTCTGAAGGGTCAGTAGCTCATAAAAAGCCATTTTAAATATGTGTCTGACAGATGTATAATCTCTCAGCATCTTTTCCGTTACGTAATCACTTTTCCTCATCCACCATTCCTCAGCTAAAACCTGCAATACAGTGAAATGTGAAAGTACTGCAGAAGTCATTCTGAGTTTTTAAATTATATGTTCACACAAATAAAAACCTTTCCTTGAAAGATTTCTAGGGAATTGGGATTGGCCATATATCCAGCAAAAGCTGCTAAACAAGGCCATATGTATTCACACAGCCGCCCTTTCACTTTTAAGTTTTTGCTGATAGAGAAAACACAAATGGTAAGAGGGTCCATTTGATTATGCAGAAGTCAGTTTGAAGTAGACAATTTATGAGACATATCCAGCAAACTGCAAGCAATTTGTGAAAAATATAAGGCATAGAGAGGTGTGTGGCACAGCTGCTGTGCTATACAGTCACTGACTTTGCTTGACAGTAACCTTGTTTAACATCACTGACTGAAGAAAACCTTCAAGCAAATATACATTTTGTCAGCCTGGTATGTCTGATTGCCATCACCTCAAAAGGTAAGGGGCTCAGAATGTCAAAGTGATCTGTCCTTCGTTTTTAACAGCTTTGTATTGCTAAAGTTACCAATATTAACTAACTAATTCTTGAATTGCTGACACTGGGACCAAACATGCCTGTAATCCAAACACCACCACAACTCCTCTTGGTCACAGACTATTACACACATCTGAAACTAGATAAAAATTCAGATTCCCTAATTGTATTAATTTTATCATTCTCTTACAGGTTACTAAAAAAACCCCTTCAAAACCTGGAAGCTGCAGGTCAAAGACATATAATCTGTGAACAAGCAAACCAGTGAAGTAGACCCTGAAAACACCTTTTTTTATGAACGATGCAGAAAAAACCTCTACTGCCCCAATGCTCTGTGCCTACCACACATCATTTACTTTGAAACCCTCCATGTCCTTTCAGATTTACCCCAATGTGTGATAACAGCTAAGTAGCTTGTAGTACAGGGTCTAAGTGTGAAAAATTTGCTTTATTCCCTTAACCCTCTATGCACCAAACTGCCCCACTCTGAGATTGGTCTGTGGTAGGTAAGAAGAATAACTTAAACTCTGATCACCTTGTACACCCTGCAGGGCTGTTGTGCTGCCAAAGGTCAGCAGCATGGCCGTCTCTTTCCTTCACTGCTCCTGAATTGGACAACCAGTGCAAGGACCCCAGCAGTCCAGCTAAAGCCTTTTGGACCAGCAGACAAACATACTGGGCCGGAGAAGCTGATACTCAGTGGGATTAGCTACTCTAGTGGAAAGAACTAGAATTTAGATCAATAACTGTGGGGTCCACTTTGCACAGTGGTAAATAACAACATTGCCAGTAAGGCAGTGGCAAATTCAACTGTGATTTCCCAAGTGTTGCTGCACCTTAGTCATCACAACATAAACTGCCAGTTGTTTTTTACCCTTCAGGAAAGTAATGCTAAGGTTCTTTCAGAGGCTTCACTGCTGTAAACACACTGGAGAGACATCTTCAGCAAATAGTTATAACATGCAGATTTTTCACTTAATTATATGCTTGAGGTGCACTACGTATTGAGTGACACTAATTGCACTGAAACTGGAGTATTACTAACACATAGCTCAGCTACGATTTCATTTCTCTACACAGTGTTGTTGAGTAATTTCAGTGTGATTAAATGTTGAGTTGTCAAGTCATGGATTTCCTAAAAAAGCTGTATCTAATACAGTAGAGGCCAAGATCATGGAGAAGAAGTATGTCTCCTTGAAGAAGAAAACCTACTAGCCATTATCTCTAAGTGCAAGACTGTGTAGTTCCCCTGAATCCAGCACTCTGTTATTTTACCAGTGTATTTCATGCTGCTGTGGAAAACAAATCACAACCTGGGAAGGCTCACTGCTGGGCTTCTTTATTTCTAAAATACAAAAGCGGGTTGCAGCAAATGTTTTCTCATCTTGCACAACTAAAAGCTAATCGAAACACAATGCAGGAGAGAGCACAGAAACAAAGGAGAGAAATTTAGTAACCCTGATGGAAAGGAAAAACAGAGGGGAGGAAAGATGCTCATGAAATTAGAGAGAGATCTTGGGATTCTGCAGAAGGGAGAGTAAAGAACACGGTAAAGGCAACTGAAAGAAGGACCAAGAACAGAATGGTAAGGATGGCTGGGAAATAAACAAGAAATGAAATGGAACAGGGAAGAGAAGGTAGCTGCAATGGGAGGGGCACAAGGCTCCTGAAGTAGTGAACATGTTGAAAAACTGAGAGGAGAGAAGACTTGCTGGAGGAACAGACAAAGCTATCTCCCAGCCTTGTCATCATCAGTCATGTGTTGTTTAACTGTAAGGCATCCGTAAAACATCCTAGGTGTGTTTGTTTCAAAAGAAAAAATACTTAGTGTACAAGTGTTCAGCTAGTCTGAAGAAGAAATCAGGGTGGTCCTTCTAACTTTACAAATCAGAAGCAGAAGTCCAGAGCCTGGCACATTTTACCTGAATTACCTGGAAAAAGAAGACACTTCTCCTCTGAAATCAATTAATATATTTAGTTTGATATTTTGTTATCATATAGATCTCAGAATTTACAGCTTTTCAGGTTAACCTTGGTGTCAAGCAGAAATTTACTTCTCTTCACACTTTACCACTTATTCCAAAGCATGTCTAGAGCATATATAGGCAAATTTATACCTATATCTAAATCTAAAATATAAAATAGTGGTCAGTCTGCAACAATATAAGTAGTATCACATATTGGCTTGAAAGTAAAGACATTGTCTATATGCAAGAAGTAGTAGCAGATCAAGGAAAAATATCAAGTAGAAAAGAGACAGGAAGCCTTCTGCCAGAAATCTCCCATCTCCACACTTTAACTCTTCAAAGATAAAGTACAAAAATGTAGGTGCCTGTATTCTTTTAGGGGCAGATAAAAGGGGTATTACAGCAAAGCCTTTATATGTAAGACTATATTAACAAAAATAGGTATGAAATGCTCAAGGTCCTCAATTTAAAAAAGTTCAGAAAATCCTTCCTTTTTGCTCATCTCTTCAAGAGGATACTTTTCAGCACTCATTAAAATGCACTTTTGAAATGAAATGGTTGATCAAAAAGCACAGTTTTCTCTCCTCAGAACGAAATAGCTTTGTCTGGCTTTTGAACTCACTTTTCAAAAGTATTAAAAAAGTTATTTCCAATGTTTAGGACAGTACATCTGAAAAAAAATCTGATAAACAGTTCTAAATATTCTGAAATTTTTTCAGTAAAACTAGGACTGTTATACTGAAATTTTAGTATGCAGAGCATAAAGAATGCACCAAAGACATTCAACATTTTTTAAAATTGAGAGGACATTTTTGTTCAAATAGGCTTCTGTTTCCCTTAATGTCTCTTCCTTTTCAAACGCACAATATATACAAAAAAACCCCAAAACAACTAATGGCAAAGCTCATACATGAAACAGTAGAGTTTTGGGGATCTGATAGGGATTTTTATTTTAATAACTAGCCATTAATATAAAGGGATATTGGGTTCTTTTGATGGCAAAATCTTTTCTTACATGGTAAGCTAGAACTACCAGCTAAGATTCTTTGCCTTCTTTTGGGACAAACAGCAATTTATGTTTTTTCACTGTCTTAAGGACAGGTAAAATAAAAATCCTATCATATCATTTTTTCAGTAATTGACTAGAGCCATAGTTGGTTTAACACCTCTGAAAAACAAGAATTCAAGAACATGCATATATTAATAGCATCTAATACCAGCTTTCTCTGGGCCAACATTATTTAACAGTTTTGTCAATGTGCTATTATATTGCCTGTACATATCAATATAAACCTGTTTCATTGAAAGCACGACAGACCTTCAGGAAAACCTACTGTGAAAGGAGTGTTCCCATGATTAATAATAGCTCTTATGGAAACTGCAAACTAGCAAAAATAACCATGAATTACCACCATCCACAGTAGTGGATGCTTTGGGTAGTTAGGGGAAAAACAATGCATTGCAAATAGTAATACATTAAAAATACTATCAAAACAGTTGCAACAGTGGCACGTTTTATACTCTTTACCCACATCATATTCTCATTTCACTTATCAGAAAGTGTCATGTGAGAAAAAAATTTACAGAAATGCTAAAACCAGAAGACTAGTAAGTAATTCTGCATTCATCAAACCCAACATTATTTAGTGGTAGCAAAACAAGGTGCATGTCTGAAATATTGCTATGGAAAGAAACATTCAAACTAGAATAAAGGTTCACATATGCACTATATTTTCCGTACAAATATGTATACCCAAAACAAGTCCTTTAGTGATGTTTCATTATGGAGGCCTGATGTCAAAAGATCTGCATGCTGCTTGCATCTCTTACATAGTATTTCTCCATGTCTAATCTCAAACCATTTACATCAATCAACCTAATTTCCACCTGAATCCATTTTTTGAGCTCTTACAAGCTGAAGATTCAGAAATATTCTGATCATTCACTTGCAAACATCACTCACGGGCATTAAATCAGTTGCCTAGATTCATTTTTTCTTAAACACCCCAAAACATCCATTCAACCATAGGCACATCACAACTACAAATTTCTGATCTCTTAAGTGAAATCTGGGCATTCACACTACTCCGAGCTCACAACAAGTAACAGATCGTACTGAAACTTTCCATATTCCCCATGACAGGACATATAGGCATAGGATTTATGCTCCCTCATGTTAAAGACTGTTATATGTTTATATGTGATGCGGAGACAGGATGAGCTGAGAGGAAATGGCACTTGCAACTTCAGCGTCAGCCCCACCCGCAGTCTGTCTTAAAGATGGGCTGGATCAAGTCAGTCCTTGTTAGCTTTGTCTGCACCACAAATCTGTCAGTGTTCACTTTAGAATACACCTGGACTCAGTCCTAGCACAGCTCCTTCCATCTACACTCTGCTATTAGGGTGTCACTAAAAAGTGACCGAAGTAATTTCTCTCCAAATATGTAAATAAAATCCATCAGACTTGGAAAATGAATGTATTCTCTAATGGCTAAACAACCTTAAAGGGTTCTGTACACAGTATGTTAAAATAAAGCATTAAGGAAATCACACTTGATTTCCTACTATTCGTTTTCAGTCAAGCCATACAAAATATAATTAAAGTTGAAGAAAACCAGATGTCATTTGCAATATTGTTGTCATGACTATGTGAGCCCAAGATGTTATCTAATAACTACATCTCTTCTTCTTTCCTTTCACTAAAATGTATACATGAATTTGAAGTTCAGAATGTAAAGGATCAAGAACTTGCAGCTGGGATATTTTTGGATAGTGATGTTTTTTTGAACAGATAGCTTCTTCCTCACTATGAATGTGGAGACATATTCCAAATAAAGTACCTTATAGAATATCAAATTGTGCTCATTGACAGTTTAATTTGACATTATTTGACTGGCCATTTAGTTTTATTTACTTAATTTATCAGCTCAAAAGAAACAATGACAGGAAACGCCATATTGGGAATTATCCAGCAAATAAAATTACACTTGAATTAACAAGCTGAAATTAGCTAAGTGACTTGTTGAGCAGCTAATCATCCTTGATGAAATTAGCTTATAGTAAATTCTCAGCCTCCAAACCTCCAAACTACAGTTCTACATACTGGGAATTTGCTGGATCCTGTGCACAACCACGAAAGCATCTGAAAGTCCCACTTTCACTGGGTGGTTGGTTGAACTTATTTGTGTCACCGCAACAGGAATCTGGAAGACAAAATAGGATGATATGGGTGAAATATTGAACTAAAAAAAAAAAAAACAGACCAAAAATAAGAGCACTGACAACATGAACATTTTACCAGTGTAAATTAAAAGTCTTAAATAAATATTTTATACAACAGCATAATATGACCAAGAATTTACTGAAGATAAAAATTACTGTTTTTAATTTGTATTTTATCCCAGTTTCCTTTGCTTCTTATATAACAGTATTCACATTAACACTTAGAGGTAGAACAATTGTTAATGACAAAGCAGAAAAGGGTAGTAATTTTGAGTAATCTATTTCCCTCAGTTAAGAAAAAGCAGGATGATGTGCTACTAACACTCAAGGAGGAGAAGGCAATACCTTTTGTTTTCTATTGAATACATAAACTGTGAAAGCACAGATTCAGATGAACATTTTAAAAACCTGTGGCTCAGTTAACTTGCACTGAAAACTGTATGAAGAGCTATCTGTAGACCCAATGATATTAATGTTTAGTATGTCTTGGAATAGCAGGGGAAACACCAATGTTGTGGTAAACATGGAAAATTCCAGATGCTCAGTTGCCAATATCTAGAGGAAGAAATAAAAAAGACATAGCCATAGACCAGTCCAGCTTCACGTAACAGATATTGACGCTGGTTGCGTGAAAAGAGCTGTCAAGTTTGACTCCATTCCTAAGGCAAGACTGCAGCTTCGACTGATACTTGTATAGATGTAAAAGCCTTAAAATTTTTAAAGATGTTTGATTTAGTGACATGTAGCAATAATGCAATATTAATATAGGTAGGTAGATCAACTAATCATAAACAACAGCCATCACTAAAGAAGCAGCTCAGACAGATTCTATGTCTTCGCAGCATATCTTGGTTCTCCAGATATCAGACCTTGTATTCAAAAGTTCTATCAAAGACTGTGAAGGAAACATAAATTTAATGCCTAGTAGTTTTCCAGATGGCACTAATGGAGTAACATTAATGAAATACCTGGATCAATTAGCAAGGTTAGACCTTGCAAAAATTGTAAAGATATAACTCAGTCAAAAAAGAGTGCAAGGTTGAAGACTGGGGACTACGGTTTAGAAAAAAGCAGTTCTGGAAGGAACCTCAGTACTGTATTAGGTGAAAAACTGCAGTCAGAAGGGACACCACAGCAAAAAAACACCCCACCTTAATTGATACAGTACTTGGTTACACAAACAGTGAAATACAGCCTATGAGTGGGGTGGCCATTTCATTTGTACCTGAACATTAGACCATGACTGATACATTACACAGGTTTTTGAGATGGTATATTTCTTAAAAAGATGCCAAAAAATTAAGAGAAGGGAGATTAAAAGTGTCATTAAAATATTTTGTAACCTTCTGCATTTCTCAAATGACATTAACAGAAGGGTTAAAGAGGTCTATCTATCTGGCTTCTCAAAGGGATAATGGAAAGCTGTCTAGATGATCATAAACAAGTACAGCCACAGAGGGAAATTGCTCAGGGGCTGAAGGTTTATTTATTCTAGCACAGAAGGATATAACCAGAAGTTGGAAACTTCAGGCAGGTACCTTCAGAGCAGAATAAGCCACAGGTTTCTGTGACTGAGTATTATTAACTACTGGGATAAACAACCAAGATAAATTATGATTGCCTACCCACGGCTGCCTTCAGATCACAGTTATCTTATTTTCCAAAGTTGCCCTTCAGTTAACCAGAAATTACTAAGCTGAAGACAGATGAAACAGGATCAAGCGTAAGAAAATGAGATCCAAGGTGTTAGTTTAGCTAATCTAATAGCCTACTCTGGCTTTACTTGTGTAAAACTATCAAAATTATACTGTTGACTAGTACTCTTCACATAGCAGAAAAATGTCAAAATAAGAAGCTGGTTACTTTTTGCAGTGAATGAGGATTCAGTTCTGTCTACATGTCAATTAATGTAATGACTTCTGATATTTGAGTTAAGCATCAGCAGTTGCTCTCCTTTTTCCCAAAATACCATTTAGCTATGCTTTTTCCTGATTACACTGGTAACTGTTAAGTAAAAGCTGAATTTGAGAATACTAACAGAAAAAGTAAGTTTTGTTGATTGCCATAAATTTTCATTTCTTGTACTAAATTTAAGGGTTCTTGTATAGATGATCTGCTGTGGAATAAAAAAAGGCTTGTGATATGAAAAACAGAAGTGGCTTGGAAATACTGCTAATACATCTTAGCTCTGATGCAGTTATTGGAGAATATGACAGAAGAAGTCTGAAAGTCATATTTTCAAATTCTTCAAAATAAAGGACTCACTAAGTTGAGAAATAAGTCTATAAATTTTCTCCAGTATGAAAGTATAAACAAAATAAGGGAATTATTAATAGTCTCAGAATACTGAAAAGAAAAGCTGTGAAGTAAACTGTCTTAAAGGATTTTAAGAATACTCTAGAGAAGTTATTGAAAATTTTTAGTTAGAAAAAGCACTGTTTAGAAGGCTGAGATCACTATTTCTCATCCAAGTTAGGGAGGAAATACAACAGAGGAAGAAAAGACACAAAATGTACTTAGAAATGGCATTAAGAGAAGGTTTGTGACAAAATACGCTGGCAAAATTGGCACAAATTGTGTCTGATGCATGAAAAGAATTATTCTAATTTATATGTGTAAGTGTAAATCAGAGGAATTTGTACTCAGATCTCCTTGAATTTTAAGTCTAATGCCTTATCATATGCTTATTGTGAATTTGTAAATTATCGAACAATTTCCCTCAAAAATTATGAAAACATCCAACTATTTTATCTCTTATCCCTGCTCCCCCCTCCCACACTCTAGGAAGGATTAATAGGTTCTTGCAGTACTAATCCCCCAAGTGAGTTTGTTTTGGTTTTGGTGTTTTAAAATAAATTTATTTTCATTAAACTTGGTTCAGACCTTGAAAGTTAATAAAATTATGAATGACTCAGTGATATGCAGTACTAAAACAGGACATGGTAGCCAAATTGAACAGAAAATACAGACAAAAACTTTAGGAGAAATTAGAAAAATTCAGAGCAGAAAACACACAGTAGATTTTGCCAAATGTCTACGATCTTGTGCTGGGCATTCTAGTGAGAGTAAGGAACTTGCAAAATAATTTTCAAAAACAAATAAGAAGGTTGTAGCAGGGTCCAGTCTAGCAAAAGAAGCAGTCAAAAGTTTAGATATATGTTTTAGAAATAGAGTTTAGAAGAAAGTGCTGATGCAAGCTTAAAAAAAAAAAAATCAAATTTGTAAAGCCAGCTGTTCGACCTGAAGGGCAACCTGTGTGAAACAGTCGTAGAGACAGAAATGCAGCCAGAGCAGGAGGGAATCCATGACCTGGGAACACTCCTATTCTCCTGAAAAACGACAGTGTTGCGAAATCTGTATTTTCAAAAACGTATGCCTATTTTTAAGGTGGGAAAAAGAAACTGGTAATGAGTATACTGAGTGCCATATTGCAGGTGAAGTCTTTTGCAGGAGATGTCAAGATAAAACAAGTTTTTTCCATAGCTGGCCTATTAGGAAACATGCCCTTTTGACAGAAGTCTTGTAGTAAATATTAAGATAACTCATTGAAAATTACAGCAAAAAATAGATATCAAGAAGAAAGCTGCTGTCCTGAATTCTTCACCTGAATGGCAAGATATGTCATAACAGGAGGACTTGTTAAGCAAGTGAACAGCAAGCTAGGAACGTGCAAGTGGTTGCTAATGGGAGCAGAGGTTTTATGGCATTACCTTCAGAGAATGCTTTTCAGCTAGAATAATTCCAAAGTGTATGTTAGCCCTACCACAGATAATATGAACTTTTGTGTTGTACTAATTATCACTTTATGAATAAACTCTCCAAATGCACACTAGCACTGAGGCCATTAATATCCACATTTTGGATTATATGCTTCAACAATGGGAAGGAAGGTATTTAGAATTCATTCTGAATTCTATTTATCATGGGGATCAGTAATCTAGACAGTATTTTTTCATTGAACTTCTCAAATTTTATTCTTTACAACTTTGAGGTCATGTCTGAATCTTGTCCTTCAAAAAAGAAGAAAATCATGGCCTTGAACCTTATTCTGAAGGAGGTGGTAAGCAGGGTGCAATTAGTGCCTCACTTCAAAACTGAGTAAAACATAAAAGCCAGAGTATGTTGCAAAATAATAATGAGGAACACAATAATAGTGTTATACAGGGTTTTCACTGCCAGTTTCCTAAACAGTTCTTAATTTCTCTACAGGGTAAACTGCAAGAAACCTACTCGGGACTTTTAAATTGCACAAACTGACCACTTCAAAAATCAAAGATCCTGTTTCCATGTTAATATTCTTGATGATATAAAAGAGCTAAAGAAATATAAGGCATGTATAATGCAGGCAGAACAGCCATCAAGTTTCCTGTTAGTTTTCAGGCAACAATAAAAAAGTTTGTATTTTTTTTACTAAAACCAGAGTATTTTCCATCATGCTTATCAGGGGCATCAATTTTATTTAAGTGTTAGCACTTAATCAGTTTCATTTAATTATGTCTCTTCTCACACCAGAAAGAAATTCTACTACAAGTTTCTTTTAGAATTATTTTCAAACTTCACATATTGGGCAATGTGAACAAGCATTTCAACTTTCATAATGGTTTCTGGATGACTACATAAATAGAGAGCCATTACTATTTAAATTAACAAAGAAAGCCTTCAGGCCAATGAAATTAAGAAAAATATCCTAAACGATTAACAAAGCCTATAGAACCCTTGCCTAATTGGTCCTGTGTTAATCATGGACACAAAAAGAAAAAAAGGTTACACTAAGGAACATTAGCTCTAAGCATTAATGGGAAAAGACTATATAGAATAGTTATTTTATTTAATAAGAAGCAAAACTCCTGGGAATTGAACTTCAGGGAAATCTAGAACATAAGAACTGAGTATTCACTACGGATACATACAGAGCATGCCTCCTCAGAAATTTTTCTTTATTACTATGTTCTGTTGGCTAGTTTGCACTGTAACGTATTTAATATCTAGTAGAGGTGTGTCATTGAAATTTTCATGCCAGCTGATGTTTCCTGACATATTGACCATTTGTCAGAGTACTAACAGTTGGTAAAAGTACTATTTAAAATGGAAACTGCATGCACTGCAAACAAAATTGCTAAAGAAATAAATATTTTGCTTGCTATAGGACCTTGCTGTATTTCAAATTGCTTTCACATTTTGAAAACTTGACTATACAGCTCCTTCTCACAACAACTAACTCTTCTGAAAAATATTCTGATGTCTCCTTATTTCTCTGTCCTGGTGATTCAGCTCCTTACCTAAATGTTTATTTTTTCAAAATCTAATTTAGGTTTTGGGTAACAACTGTGAATTTCAGGTTGCTTCCTATTGGGAAAACAACAGAATGTAGAAAATTGGGCAAAACAGCTACTTTCATACTCAGTAAACCTCATCCAAGATCCTGTCTTGCTGGTCAGCACCAGGTATATGAGGTAGCAAACCTGTTGTGGGTGGATGAAGGATGTGAAAAAGGGAATCTAAAATGGTTGGAATAAATAAGAAATAAAGGTAAAAGTTACCTAAAGTGCTTTAGAATTAAAATTCCCTAGTTGTACCTACCTTAAATGTACAAACACAATTATTTTAAACGTAGATTCTTCTAGATAAATGCCTGGTTTCACCAGCACAGAGCCCTTGGGGGATGCTTTACAATGTTACTGGCAAGGTGTTTGCTGCATTTCTTACATAGTGCTTCAGCCTGGAGACTTTCAATGACAATGCCATGAAGACCACCCAGATTTGCCATACATCACTGTCATTTCTGATGAACTGTGATGCTAAAATAAAATGGCACTAAAGAGGCAGCAGAAATCTTATCATGCAACTTTTAGTCATGCTCGTGAGCACTTACACAACGAATCTTTCTGGAATTAATGGGGGGCCTGACAACATGACTCACCAGCAAAAGACATGGTTCCAGAAGGAAGGACTTCCTCTGAAAGCAGTGGATTTGGCACTGGAAAGTAAATAAATTCCTAGCCAGGTATATAAACACTAGAATCAAGTTCAAATTTGTAAGTGCCCTGTTTGTTCTTTTCAGACAACTTGTGTCTGATCAGTGATTGGCAATTTTATTTAATTTTCCTCATTTAGGTGAAAAGCTGAGGTTGCGGTAAAAGAGTTAAAGCTTGAAATAAAGAAAGTAGTCTTCTGGAAATCTCAGCCTCCAAATCCATTCCCCAAGTAATTCCTCAAAGAATACACTAGTTGTAACTTTCTAAAATTTTACAAAAATCTTTTGTTGAAAGATTTAAAGATCATTAGCATGTTACTATTATCACTTTAAAAAGTCTCTTCCCTTAACTATGTGCAATAGTTCTAAAGCAATGTTTAGTAATTCCATTCAGGACAAGAATAACTCATGACAAGGGATGAGTTAAAAAATTCAGCAGTAGAAAAAAAGTACATTATTCCAGCTGTAAATTCCAGTCTTCTGTCTCAAGATTAAGAAAAAGAACAATCATAACTCCTCCCCGCAAAAGCACTGTGGTTTTGGAGGAACCTTTCAGTAGTGTAATGAGAGCAAGCAGCCTGTGCAACTGTAGCACAGAAATTGTTTATCCATGGATTGACACACTTGCATGCCGTTTTAGGGAACCACTTGTGATTAAGGAGGCAGCCTGTTTCCTCCTTCTTCCTAAATTAATGAAGTTTTCCACTTCCTGACACTGAATCATCAATTATCTTTATGCAAAACGAACTCAAGATACTTTCAATTTAGAGCAGCACCTTCTATCATCAATATTAGATTCATTTTGCACAGGGCTGGTCAGTAATAGAGTGCAGAGAATCTCATAACCAAGAATAGTAGTCTCTGGAAAATGTCACTATTTTAATATCAGAATGTATATAGTTCTTGACAAAATTATCTTAAAATTACAAATTGAAGTACTGTCACTTCCCACCTCTCTGCGTCTTGAAGGCAGAAAATTTTCAGTAGTCTTTCGAAGTTTCTGTTTTCTTAAAAATGGCTTCAACAACAGGAAATAAACAAAGTTTTAGTGCACAATCCTTTGATCAAGGATAAGCTCTATAGTATTAAGCAGAGTAAAGCTTACATGAAGCTGGATTCAAAATGCAAATAAACTGCATTTCCATAGATGAAGACTCTAAAATTCAGAGAAAGAATCTAAGCAGACCTTGCATCATCACGGCTTTTGTAAGAAAAGGAAGGCCAGGTACGTGGGCATAGCAGTAGTTTCTTGCTGCTGCAAAACATCTGGTAAGAGCTACATGCAGTGATCGTGTTTGCAAGATGCGAAGACATCTGTCTTAGGTGAGGACATGATTGCTGCTAGTAGAATAACCTATATCCTCTCTAGCTTTCTAGTGAAGGGGAGCACAGTGTTATTCTTTCTGCTTCTTTTAAGATGCATGGCTACAACACAGCAGAGAGAGAAGAGAAAACAAATTTCACCAAGGGTTGGACAATCAGTTGTATCACTGATTATGGTTTTTTACACAAGGAGTATAATAAAGACTTACACCTTGAAGAGAAAGTCACAGTTTGTATACCAAACAGATTAAACTAACCAAACAAAAACAAAAAGCAAAAGAAAAACTCCCAACAAACAAACAAAAGCAGAACAACAACAAAAAAAGAAATCATTCTTTGCACCTAAAGATTTGAACTTGTCTGCTTTCTGATTCTCATTTGCATGAATCATAAAATCATAGATTAGCAGGCTGAATGGGGACCTCAAGGATCATCTGTTCCAACCCTTCCTGGCAAAAGCACTGAAATTCAACTAGGCTATAGCCTACAGAACTCTAGCAAGAAAAAAAATCACCTACAGCAACAACTGGTATTCTGAAACACTTGGAGAATGCAGAAAAGCCCATCCAAAACAACATGCTGGTGCTACGGAGGCAAATCAAATGGCCTCAATCTAAGCAGTTTTATCACCAAACAGATGGAAAACCTCAAAGACCCAGTGATACAAACAAGTAATTTCTTATTTGAAATATATGAACTTTGAAACATGAGTTGTCAAGAAAAGATAGCTGCAGGAAAAAGGTGACCTTTTAATACTAACCTTTGATTTTAGAGCATTTTCAAACAGGACAAAATTGGGTGAACTAATTGAGCAAATCAGATCCTGTCCTTCAAAACCCAAGGGGAATTTATTAAAAAAGCATGAATTTATTAAACACTCAACACTTACAACCACTTAAAAAGTCCAGCTGAAATCCAGGAGTACCATATTTGAGTCATGTTGATGTTTTCAAATCCATTACAGGAGCATCACTTTTACCATAAAACATTATTTTCAGCAAAATAGTGGTCTTATGAGCAATATAAAGAAATTATCTTATATAGCTGATCTTTCATTTATCTTCCCCCCACCCAAAAAAAAAAAAAAAAAAAAAAAAAAAAAAGGGAAATTCCTGGCAGGTATAAAGTAATTTGTCCACTTAAATGACAATTTTCAGACCCAACTTACTTCTTTGTAGCCGAAAATGATACGCCCATCATTGAGAAGGGTGGCCTGAAAAGTGAAACTGCCCAGGTTGTAATTATCCTGCAGATGTACATGGTCCCACTGGACAACTAGTGCTGTGCCTGTGAACCACAGAGTAGGGGTAGAGAGGCAAGAGGAAGAAAAAAATGTAAGAAATATATTAACTGACTTTAGGAAAAGTACTTAACTGCAGTTACTCAAAACAAGAACAGTGATTAGTCTCTTTCTAGTAACTTTCAGCTCCTCACCTTGAAATGCTGAAGATATTAAAAGCTGAAGCCTTCTTAGATGTAGGCACCACAGTGCCACACATAAGCACCTCAACTACTGCTAAAGCAGGAGTGGCCAAGTAACTTGTTGGGAATAGCGCAAGGAATCAACAATCCCTAAAGGCAGGATCCAGCACTCAGAGTTCAGATGTGCTGCCATTACCCCTTCTCTGCAGGGGATTTTTTTACACTGTATCAATAAACCCTGATGACTTCGAAATGTGAAGTGCTAATAGCATTCTCCGCTTAATAAAAGTTATTATTTGAGGAATTCAGATTGTTCCATTAACTATGCATTAATTAAATAGCATTGTTTTTTCCTGCACATTACAAGCTCTTGCCGAGGTTCTGCAAGTTGAAAAATATTAGGTGTTTGCAATAAATAATTGTAGTTTAAATCAAACCCACTAAACTCCTGGATGGGGTAAATATTGAGCTTGGTATGTAGAGATTTAGTTGCTAGAGGCTTGTTAATATTCATGAGAGTTCATTACCACACCAAAAATTTAACCGAAGCAACTTGCATACCCTGCATACCCCATGTTTTAGACATGTTGAAGGTTATATTTAAGCAGCTTGACTGAAGGACACTTATCACCAAAACTGTGCTTAACTCAAAATGACATTTTCGTCTTTATGTGGTTTCCTCAACAACTTCTCTCTTCGGCACTAACAGAGTCTTATGCTTTGATTCACATTTAATTTCCTTTCTTCCAGGAGTGTTCATGATGGCTCACTACGTATCCAGCTCAATACGTTTTTGATATATCCTCGAAACATCTTTGTCCCAAATCTTCTGTGCTGGAACTCTCATGCACACATCTTGGCAGGGGGTGTCATGAAACTATTAGCATGCAAATTTGAGTGCACACTGCACTAAGTCCACCACATTGTTGTCCCTTGTGTCTTTCATAAATATAGTACATGCTCATTAATTGTGCACACAGTGTATTTTTTGCTTTATGCCCACATTCATTAACTGCTTTATGAATATTTGATTGTATAAAATTTTATTTTAAAGGTAAGGTGACTTTTAAAATTATATGTATTATATAATAATATTATAATATTTAAATAGTTATAAAACAATTGGAACAAAACTAGCCAGAATTTCTTCTAGTTGGTCTTTGAGTACTTCAGATCTATGTCCATCTCAGAACCCCAAGCTAAAATGGAAATCAGTTGCCACCAAAGCTGTCATCTCATTCCCACGGCTTTTATGTAGATTTGTGTGTACCTTAGTTCCTTGCAGTTAGCCCTATCTGTGAGACCTTGATGGATCACCATGCTCTGGGCTTGCCCACTAAGATGCCACTCTGAAGCAGTGCACTTACTCACATGGAAAAAACATGGATGGATAAGAAGTAAGGTGCTGAAGATACAATCTCCTCAGTTCCTTTTTATTTGTGGTAAAATAGAAAGTTTTTTGTTCTAGAGCACATGGAGTTCAAAAAACCAAGCCTTACAAATGAAGAGGGATCCAAAATCTCACAGAACTGTTCAACCTTGCCATGAAAGCCATGTGATACAGCCTGATACACCTGGTATTAAGATTGGAAGCCAGGAATACAATGAGAAAAAGCAGTATCTTTCTCAGAATCCTCAGATTCTTTAAGCAAAGTTGACATATCTCAGGCCATAATGTTCAATAATTAATGAAATTAAAATTACATTTTTTTTCTGTTTCAAAATTCTTCATGCGAAGAGTAGGATTTTTTCATGTAAGTATTTTATTGGGTTTTTAACATACATATACTACAATAACTAGATTGTGAGGAAAAGTCATGATTAGGTGCAAAAGTCATAGGACACATTTTGATCACTGATCTAAAGAATAAAAACTAACACACCTGGTTGGAAATATTATGTTTTTGAACACGCTGTCAATTTATGCTTAAATTCACTATGAATAAACATATACAGAATGCCACAGGTGTATCCAGGAAGATTTACAAGTCATGGATCTCACAATATTGTCATGATACTAAACTGTGTAAGTTTGAAATTCAGAATAGACAGTCACTGCCACTGTAGTTGATCACTACAGGCCTTAAGTAAGGCCTTTTAACCAGATAGGTTACATTTCTAAAATATGGATTATAACTGACTTCAAGAGAAAAATATCTACACAGTCAAGGCCTTTGAAATACCTCTCAGAGTTTCAAGTGTAACACTGCAGTTTGCCTTTTAGTCTTTCAATCTTTTTTACAAGGAACTGTTGAGAACTCGTAGTGTAGATGAGTGTATTGGATTCCAATCCCGAGACTCCATGAACACTTAGTCATTGACAGGTTTATTAACCTTATGTCTGCCTGTCTGCCCTGCTGCTGTGTATTCTTGCTGTTGCATTCCACAAATGCTATTTTCATTTTAGGTAGTGGGTAGATGGTATTTACTATATGTATTTTGGAACAACAGGAACTTACACTTTTATACAAGGCAGATTTTCCCTTTTAAAACTGATTAAATGCATTGCCAGTTTCAGCTTATGTACTTCAACATCCAGAAGATATCCATTTGATTAGGAAAAAGCATTCATGACTCTTAAACTGTGTTCTGATGTAAGAACTACTTCTGGATGTAAAGCCACATGCTTTATACAGCTGATGAGCCGAAAAAAAAATCTTCAGTGTTTCCTTCAAAAATAGTTGTTTAGGAAAATCAGAGAAGCCAAGGGACAGAGACACATTCATTTATGAAAGGCTGCTACGTACCATTATCAAAGTATCTGACTGTTGAATTTCTTGATACACTGGGGTCAAAATTTGCCATTAAGGGTGCAATATATTGGGTAGCTGTTAGCATTCGATGCACAACTTCTCCAGTATATATGAAACCTACAATAAAAAAAAAAATAAATTGAGATATTTCAGTAAATTGTGAAAAAAGGTTTAATAGAATGGTAGGTTGAGTTGGGCACTGTCAGAGCATTAGAGGGTCATCTGAGAGAAATTAATCCTGCTACAAATTTTATAGTAAATTAAATAAGAGCTGAAATTTCAGAAAACTTCTGTGATGACTTCAAGAAGAACAAAATTCAAAATGAAAGATTAATTCAAGAAGGAAGTTTTTGTAAAGAAATAAAACCAGAGAAAACTCAAGGAAGGACAACTCCAGTTAAGAAAAAAAAATGCACGGATGTGGCATTATGAAATTGAGCCATTTACCACCAGGCATATTCCATGGTGCTTTCCTTTATCCTTTCCAAAAGTCTGCAGTTTGCTTCACTTTTGCAATTTGTGACCTCTTCAAAAGTTAGTCTAACCCTTTTTCGTATTTCTATAGACACAGAGTAAGAGCCTGTTTTAGGCAAGAAGAGTTGAGAACCTTTAAAAATAAAAAATGACAGATGAAGAGTGGAACAGATGGGACTATTTCAGGATTACAAGCCAAGTAAAATTTCTGCTGCATTCTCTGCAGTGTCAGGTCTCACTTGTTTATCTTATTCACCCCTGAATCAGCAGTACTCGTCAGATCCATAGTGGGCTTCTTTCATCAGAAGGGGCCATCCAAAACCTTTCACTGGTTTGGCACTGGAGTCCTTCCTTTGAAGGAAGAACAGTCATCTACAGTATATAGAGTAATACTGCAGCTTTTTTTCAAAGCAAAAACGTGTATATTAATGACAGGAAACACCTTCAATTTTAAACAATAGATGGTCTACAAAAGTTGTTTAGGTTTGTCAGACTAATGGGACTATTTTAGGTGACCCAGACCAAAGCTTGACTTAACACTGCCCCTCCCTGCCCCCATCAACCTACAATGAGTCTTTTCTTGTTTATTTTAACCTTTGCCTTTAAATTGATTGAGCTACAGGCAGAGACTCAAAACTAAGTTTTGCATATTACCCCTCTGCCTAAGGTGTTTACCAGATGGTGCCTTATGATCGAGGGTTTGCTTTTTCTCCTTCTATGGATTCAATGAAGTATATTCCAACAGCAAACATCTCAATAACAAGAATAATATTAGAGTTAGTTGAAAACTTTCTAATACGCAAATTTTTTTGAAAAGCATCTCAAAGTTATTTAATTATTTACTGGCAAATGATGGTATTCACTCCAATGGTATTTATGCCAGTTTGTGTTTCCTTTCCAGTCTTAAATTGTATTGAGAGTCTTTCTTCTTCCACAAGCCCTTTCACTTTCAAGCCCAAGTGGCCCTTTTTCACATTTAGTATCATGGCAATGCAACACATGATGAAGGAGCATACAAATCTATCCCTAAAATACAATTGTGAAATTCCAGAACTAAATACAAACCTGAACAAAACTCCTGTTAACATATGCTATTAAAAAATTATTGTATGCAACCTTACTTTTTTAACAATAATATCTCCGTCTTAATCACTGTGAGATGACAGGCTGATTTGATAGGATACAGGAAATCTCTGGGTGCATGAAAAAACGATAAGCTTCTGGAGTACTTCAGACATCCCTCTACTCCTGTCCTCTCCTGAAATATGTAATTTAATGCTTGATGGAAGTAGTCATAAGATGCTATAAAGAAACAAACAAAAAAGGTGGTTCTCTGGAATAATTCTTCTGCATGGCTGTTAGTATTTAAGACCAAGTCCTGTGAAGTCAGCTAATTGTGGAGGTGACAGGAGACTTAAGAAAAAGCCAAGTGTGGAGAAAACACAACAAAAGATTCAGCTGCAAAGATGCAGCATCTGACAAAGGAGTGAGCTAGGAACAGAGATGCTTTTTCTTCCTTTAAAACACATCTATGTATCCAAAAGTTACAGTACTTTAATATCTGAAAACTGTCTAAGTACTAAACTAAGTCTTAGGACTAAACTAAC
>VWZG01001685.1:194707-348055 GCA_013396735.1 Grallaria varia
GTGGGGCTGGGTGTTGGGCAGAGGGAGGAGAGGGGAGAGTGGGGGTCAGATTCCTTCCATTGAATATCTAAATATCATCTTTACTTTGGCAATTTGTTAGGGAGAGAGAAACGTCAGTGAAATAAATATCTGTCCACAAGTAATTTATAAACTTTCAGAATATGGAAGTGCAGCAGGAATTTTACTCTATTACTCATCATTTTAGGATAGCCAACTGTCTTGCCAAAGTATAGTCTCTGAAATGCATTTTCATTATTTCCTGTTTATTATTGTCTGCTTCTAAAATGTCATTCCCTTGAGAAATAATCTCTTATTCTTATTTTGACATTCCAAATACATGTCATTTCATAGAAATATACTTTTTATTATGTGCTGCTTATTATCCCTGTGCTTATCTGCATACATATTTTAACACAATTGTGGGTAGGTCTATAACCTTGAAACCATTCCTCAAAAATATTTTGAAGGCAGTACAAACACCACCTTTGAATCAATATTCATATATTACAATTAGCCTTAACAGTTCAGTACTTATTCATCCCTTGCACAATGGTCCTGTCCTTACACACAGATTCCCTTTCATGCTTCCATCCCATTTAGAGTATAAATGTCACCATTATAACTAATAATGAGGCAGATACAATAGAAAAAGAAAGGACTTAATTGTGCTGGAACACATAACTAAGTAAATCAGCCCAAGTAATTAGTAACCACAGAGCGTATTTCCAAGTGTTTGCCGGATGCAGCTTTACTATAGACAGAAATGGAAAGCAGGAGGTGGATGATAGCTGGGAAGCAGGCAAGCCTTGCATGAAGATTATTCTAATGAGAACTCCAGGCATGCATTGGAACAACTTGAAAAGAAACACAAAGTCATTCCTAATCATCCCAGATATTCAAAGGCTGAAGACACTGTTGACCATGGACATTTTATCATTGCCACTACAACTTAAAGAAAGCAGCAAATGTAAAATTAACTTATTCCCGAATGGAATTCCATAGAAAATATTGTATTATCTGTGACCTAATTTTCTGACAGTGGTAAATGCTTATGGTTGATTCATTTAGTCAAGGAAGAATTTTTCAGAACTGCAATTTCCTGAATCACTTAATCTCTCTTTTGTGGGCATTGGTAGAGTTTGTTTCCAAAACTCTCCACAAGAATTATACCTAGAAGTATAATATGCTCCTAAATACTGGAATGAAGACAAATAGGAAAGAGTGCTCAGCATTTTGTAAGTTTAATATGTACACATAAATTTAACTAAGTCTAAGGCTGAAATAATACTAAACGCATTGTAAATCAAGAAGGGTACACTTCTAGTTCTCATAGTGTACAAATTTGCACTCACAGGAATGGGGGAAAAACATATATATGTAACTGCTTAACTATTAAAGCACACTTCCACCTGATGTAGGACTCTGAGTTGATTTAAAAATGTATTTTATGTCTGAATTTATTAATTTCAAAATATGCTCCTTATCTGCTGCACATTAACATATTAGATTTACAAAGAAAATTTCATGTACAAGAATACAACATTCTGCACCATAAGATTTCTGTGGTTTCTTTTTTGTACTCCTAGCTGTGCACAAACTCAGTATCACTTAGAAGGTTTTTACACAATGTTTGCCAAGTGTACAGAATAATGGAATATAGATTCAAAGCAGCAACAAACAGTGAGTTCTTTGAAGTTGCTATTGTGTGTCTATAAAGATAATAGGATATGGGATATGCAGATAACAAAAGAAAATGCAAGATCTAGGTTAATAACTATCTTCTAAGTTACTTGATAACTAACTTTAAGACAAACTTTCCAAGACCTTGCATGAAAAAGTTACACAAACCTGAGCCTGATATATAGGGGATGGTATGATAAACTGCTTTTGCACTTAAGCATTTAGCTGAATTAGAACAAAAGCCACTTTAGGTTATAATTTAATGTGTAATTTATTTTTACATTGAAAAATATGAAACGTATATGAAACAAGTAGTCCTATCTTAAAAGCATCACAACAGATAAGGGTATAAACGAATTGTACTTGTGATGAGTAGGTTCCATTTTGAGAGCATACATTTTAGGTGCCCAGTACTTCCTCAAGGACATTATGGCAGTTCAGTGTGTCTATGTGGTGGGATGACCTTTGCTATCTGCCAGATGCCCACCCAGCTGCTCCCTCACAGCCTTTCCTGAACAGGAGAGGGGGACAAAATAAGATGAAAAAACCTGCGTCCAGATACAGACACGAACACTTGCCAGTAACTGTCATGGGCAAGACACAAGTGACTTGGGGAAAATTAACTGAATTTGCTGCTAGATAATACAGGTTCGCATAGTGAGAAAGAAAGACAGAATAAAACACCTTCCCTTCACCCCTCCCTTTTCCCCAGACTTAGCGCCACTCCTATATTCCTGACACCTCTAACTCCTCCTCCCCACTGAGCAGTGCTGGGGAACGAGGACTGGGAGTTGCTTCATCTTGTGTCGCTCCTTTCTCTGCACATTGTTTTCCTATTCCACTGTACATCTTTCCTATGGGCTGCAGTCCTTTAGGATAAGCCTATTCCAGTGTGGGTCCTCCTCAACCCATGGTTCCTTCTGGACATTTCCACCTGTCCGGTGTGGGGTCCTTCACAGGCTGCAGCATGGATAGATCTGCTTCAGTGTGGCACTTCCATGACCTGCAGAGAAATACATGCTGCAGCCTGGTCTCCTCCACAGATGCTTTAGTGCCTGAACAACCTCCTCCCTTTTCCTCTCTCTCCTTGGTGTTTGCAGTGTTGTTTCTCACGCTTTCCCCCTCAACACTGACATGATGTGCAACAATTTTTAACCTTTCTTAAATATGTTCCCGCAGAGGTGCCGCCAGCGTGGTTCGTGGGATCAGCTGTCTCCTGCAGTGGGTTCACTGGGTCTGTCTCTGGCACAGGGCAATTCCTCATGTCCTTCTATAGAGGCAGCCGCCCCTCTACCTAAACCCTGACGCAACCCTTATTACAACTTAAGACAATCTTGTATTTTACTTGTTTTATATATTACCTCTTCCCTGTTTTATTTTATGTATCAACTCTTTTACCTAATATGCAACAATAACATAATTTTCCTGAATTACTTGAATTTCTTTTATCTTGTTAAGAGGAGCATTTATTTATTTTTAGATTAGTGATATTCTAGTAGAAAATAGGTGGAAAATCACATCTGAAGCAGAGGACTTAATGTACCAGTCTTACCCTCAGTAATTGCTAGCTCTCGCCCAGGTTAGGTTATTCACACTGTATAATATAATATAATATATAATTGTATAACATAATTTTGTCTTCTAAAGAGGGAAAAATGTTCTGGCAAAAAGAAAATGATCAAGAGAAAAAGAATAATTGTGTCTGCTGGTGCTAAATAAGTTGATGTGGAATTATGCCTTCAAATAGCCATGACATTTCCGTCATAAATAATAATAAGCAAAATGTTGCTTATTCTCCAAAATAATTTTGTTGGAAATAAACACCTGGAACAATACTTCTTTCAGGCTGAAATACTACACAGCACATTTGACGAGAATAGGAGTGCTCAAAAGCAATTTGTATAGCTGCCAATATGCAGTTTGACACAGACCTCAAAAACCCCTGTAATTATCATTCCCTTCTTTTCATAATTCTGAGGAATTGAGAGCTTGACTGAATAGCACTTGAGTTCCATCAAATCTCCATAAACAAACTCTACTTATCAAGTGGTTTTGCTGTCATGGTACAAGTTGGCTCATGCCCCTTTTCTTTCAGGTACAAACATCAATATTATTACTATGATCTACATAGCCTGGTGTGGTTTACAGGTAGTTAATTGATCCAGTTCTACACTGATTGACTTCATCTGAAGTCGGTCATGGGGTCCTCAGAGAAGGCTTTCTTTGCCATTCAATGTTGACTCACAGGGAATCAAAAGATGCAGGATACAGACTTTTCTTGAGACACTGTAATTAATTCCAGATCAGAGAAGTGCAAAGATGATACTTGGAATTTAAGACCAAATGAAAAGGTATGCATTAAAAAAATACCACAAATGTACAACTCTCTGGAGCACGAAACAGAGAATAAAGCTAACTACCTCTTACAAAATATTAAATGTAGAAAAAACATAAGATTGCTTTGGGAAAAAAATAGTCAATTTTCTTATCAGGCAGCTAATGTTAAGTAAAACCACACGTTCAAACCCTTAGTAAAACAAGCTATGGTTACTGAGCTAGAAAAGGACGGGTCTACCAGCAGTGGCTTAACAATGAAAGGTTTTTGAATGAGACAGACTGTCCTGGGCAAAGGCAGCGCTGCCATTCCAGTCCACAGTTCACTGCAGGTTTACTTGAGCACCTTTGCAGCATATAAACTAGAGGGAAAATAGCAGAGCAGCTTCCGAAATCGGGAACCAGAGGAAAGTGGTTTTCCTGAGAGGGTAGGCTCCAGCTCAGGTCACTCAAGTGCAAGCCTTGATTTCAGCTTGCATATTCACATGCGCAACAAGCTTTGAGAGGAGTAACGCCACACTCTCACCCAGTCCCTCACCTCCCTCAAAAAATGTATGGGTGCGTAGAGGAATCATTCCTTTCATTTCTCCCTGCTCAGTTTCTCACTTAAGCAGGGTGAAAGTACATGACTTCATTCTCCTCCAAAACACTCTGAAAACTTGTGCAGCCAACAGAGCGAACTGCAGAGGAACTGGCAGGATAATCCCAGCTCCCTGACAGCTTTTCTCTTAGTCTCAGCATAGTCAAAGCCTTCTGAGAAGATCTGCCCTGGGGCATTTGGTGGTATTCCATATGAGCTCAAAGCTACCTCCGTGGGTAGCAGAGCTTCTACTCTGTGTTTACCATCTTAGAGCCAGCTCACTATCCATTTTGATGGAAACCAGAGTCAGCACAAGTACAGTACTGTACAGATTAAGAGTTACCATAATTTTTACAGCTTTACCCCTCATTTAGCAATTATGTGTTGTTGAAAGACTGACATAAATAGGCTATGTTATCTACCTCATTTGTTTATCTACTTCCCTATCTCTCATGAAGACAAAAATACAAGAGAAACTGTAAGACTTACCTTGGGCTTGTTTACAAAAAACCACCATAGCCAACTGTAGGGCCAAAGAAGTGTTTAATGCCTATTTCTGTCAGAGTTGGGCATCACCAACTTAATGGGGTGTAAAAAAACCTCACATCCTGAGAGCGATTTATATGCCATCTTAATGTCTCCAGCTGTCAGAGATATTATCTTACCAAATAAAGAAATTGGGAAGTGGATAAAAAATTCTTCCTCTGAATTCTCCAATTTGCTATGATAATTGGTAATGTAAAAAGGGGTATTAATCTCTCTTGTTAAATTACTATTTGCCAGTACAGTAGGAAAAGGCCAGAACAGAGATGGAGACTGAGATGCAGAACATGAGACTTTATTATATAAATATCCTGTAAGACTGAGGTTCTAAAAGTAATTTCAAAAATTAAAATAGTTCTCAGATTCAGCACATTCTGTGTCAAATTTTGTATCTGTCCAGCAACATATGAGCTTAGCATCTACATGAGATTAGCCTTAAAGACCATGTCACCAATTTCTGAATATTCCCATTTGTAAATAGAAAGCTGCAAATAACTTAAATAGGAAATCAGAGTATAGTTTGTTGCTGCTTGTAGCTAGAAAGCCCTAGCCAGAAAGCTAGATTTAGGTAGCAAAGTAATAGCTAGTGAAACATATCTGCACTCTCTGTAAAGATTAGTGGAATATATCAACAGCAAACTCCCAAATAAAAAATCAAACCAATAAAATCTTTCACTGTGTGAACAGATATTCCTTAATGCAATTTTTTTTTTTCTGCAAAAACCTGCTGGAGAACACAGAACACATCTTGTGGGAAAGTTACAGCCTTGTCTGCCTTCAGCACAACCAACCAAGATTTCTACAGTAGGAAGGCTAGAAAATTTTAGGGGTGTTGTTACTTAGGCACATCTAACCATCAGCTGAGATCAACACAAGACAGAGAATATGAGCATAAGTCAAGAAGACACACATTTTTGCTTCTGTATAATCAGACATTTCCAAATTGTTCTACCACTGGAAAATGACACCTTAAAAGCAGCTGGTTCTTTCACAGTCACTCACTTCTAAAATACTTTTGTAAATGAAGTCTTATTAAAAATCAGAACCTAATAAAATATCGACATCTTCTTTTTCATTAACCATTTAAGATAACTCATTTCAATTGCAGGACACAAACCAACGTGTTTGTAAAAACCTCTGCTCTGTTCAAACAAGAAAATAAATTATGTTTTTTGCCATAGGTAATCTAGAGTATAGAAACTATCCTTCTATAAAAGACCTTTCCATACACATTAATATGTCTCCCTGTTCAACTCTTATTATTTTTTTCCTTAAATACATATAATTTTTCTATGTCGAAGGGCAAGATTCAACCCTTTTGTTACAGCTACTCTTTTCCAGATGATAAAGCATTACTGCTTCAAAAGCATCTTCTCACTATGATGGAAGACATTTGTTTGGATTGACACTGTATAAATCTGTTCTTAAACTAGTTATTTCATCATATTAATTCAACACTTTCATTTAATTTACCTTAGTATAATTATAACTAACTTCATAGAAATTAACTGTGAGTAAGAAAACAGTCCCATAATCAACAAAAAATGTATTTGAGTTTTATCAACCAGTAAAATTCTCTCTGTCTGTTAAGTGGTCATTTTTTCCATTTCAAAGTATCTTTTGAAAATTTTTATCAGTAATTTATGATCATGTATTATATTGCAACTGGGAAAGCTCAGAGCTGCAAGTTTTCTCTTTGGTTGAAAGTCCATTTGGATGTAGGATTTTTTGTAATTGTTTTATTTAATGCTGCTGAGAATTTTGACTTGTATTTTATTTTCAGGATGTTTCTTGTTTCCCATCTCACTATTTCTGACATATCACGTTTGGATCTTACATTCTTTTTTTCTCTTCAGCAGTAACAGTAAAAACCTGATGAATCTATTCTTGTTTCTGAAAATAAACTACATGAGGCTCAAAAGACACATTTACAATCAATTGAAAGATGGCAAGGTGTGGGGAAATAAAACATCAGTAGTAGTGTTTTTTGTGTATTTATTTGGCAAAGCTGACAAGTATTGCAGAGGCATATAAAGCATAGACCACAAAACACTGCACCGTATCTTTTCCAACCATGCTAAAATGTGTTTTCCCTGTGCTTTTCCTGATATTTCTCCACCAACTATTTCATTATGAAGCAAATTCAAGAATATGGTATGCTATTAAACCCCTAAAATACATTGGAATGCTGAATTCTAGAAACAGATAATGCAATTTAATTTCATGCCTTGTCCTATATAGCCATATTAATTTTTCTTTGATACTTTACAGAAGCAAGCTTCAAGTAATGTCATTTATCCCCAGATGGCTAATTTATTGTTATGTCTGTGGAAGACTGTTATCATCACTGTAATTGCATGAAGATTACAATGTAATTAAACAAAAGGATAACAGCAACTCCAGATTCCTCAGACAATCCAGGAAAGTTAAATACCTTAATGAGCTTTCAAGATCAGTGTAAAATGAACCAATCTCTTATGCTATTTTATGATTTTTTTCCAGTCTTCTGGGGAAAATGAATAGAGACAGATCATACATAATTTTTTCCTTTGCTTTTGCTTGACTGGATTGAACGTCCGACCCATTTCTTCTTTTGGCCTTAAAAGTGGGCTATCTGAAAGCTAAGCCCCAGAAGGCAGAAGTATAACAGTGTTTCCTAATTGCATAACCTTACAAGGTCTTCTTGTGAGTCTGTGCATGATGGTAAAAAGAAAAGCTACCCACAATTCTCATACTCTTCTCCGTACTTCTCTGTTATCTTATGTAGATATTTAAAGGGCAGAAAATTAGTTTTTCACCATTATTTTTCCTGCTGCTTTGTTAACACTTAAAAGCAAGCATTATCTGGAAAAAATTGAGAACGTGCAATATGTGACATTGACTAAATGTCAATAAGTTTTCCAGTGCCCTGTAGTTTCCCTGCTACTTAAGCTCTTTGTGAAAAGTATATGATCTGGTGGAATATAACCCTTTCTGATTCATATCCTATGCAACTCAGGGAAGAGATTTAGGGGATAATGTATCATGAAACTTTTCCAGTAGATGTCTTTCTTCTGACACGCACAAGACTTGGCAGGAGGTTGCTAGATACCATTAGGAAAAGCATGGGAGCAAGAGAAGCCCTTTGAAGTAAGGACAGTGACGGACTGTAAAGAACTTGCAAATTTAATTGCAACTGAAGTGTCTGTTCGTATTCTTTTAATGACTCTAAATTGCAAATGCTCTCAACTTCAGGAGAAAGAAACCAAAGTTATTTAGTCTAATGACTTGTATCCATTCCTCTCTGATCATGCACATACTTCCTTAGGGAAAACTCTTGGACAAAGGCATGAAACACAGTATCTACTCAGTGAGATACCACCATAGTGTACTAGGGAGAGATAGCTCCCAAGTGCCTCTCAGCTTCAGCCAAACAAAGACCAACACGGTTACTAGACAGGCTGGAACCAGAGAAAAGCGGCTGGTGGGAGGATTATCTCACTTGGGACAAATATCTTAGCAGCTGTGTTATTGTAGTAACTTTGGCACTGCTGAATCCTTGGATGAGGCTTGAATAGTGCTGTTAGAGGGAAATCCAATTTTGCAGTTTATTTCTGATATGTGTCACTTCCACTGGTTGGGTAAAATATCTTCATGCCTGAACAGTTCTTGTCATCAATAAAAAAGTTTGAATGGAACTGAGGAAAAGAGTTTTTTAATGTTTGAAAACATTTAATATAAAGGAGTTCATCTTTGAATCAAAATGCTGTAATATCAATGTGGATTTTTTTCTTTTGCTGCTGTATCTCTCTTCTCCCATATTGCCACAGAGTCTAATAAAAAACCCAAACTATCTGCCTTTCTACTTGCTCTGCTTATTCTACTCTTTCTTCCTTCTAACTTTCAAAGCTATTTCTTACCTAGATAAATCAAAAGACATTTGAATCACAGGAATTTCATGAAATACGAAAGACTTTCAGGTTATGCTCTCCAATGTTTCAAAAAATTCAGTAAGGAAAAGAATAACAGAGTTTAGAAAAATACTGAATGCCATCAAACTGGGTTGTCATTCATTCTATAGAATTCTGAAGCAACAAGGTTGCAGAATACAAAAAGAATATTTTTTAAATTCTAAAAAATCAGCTTAAAATTTATGCAAAAGAGAAAGACAGTTTGGCGAATGTTTGAGTTTCTACTGCAATATATCAATGTTATTTGAAATAAAACTTTGGGATTGCTAGGTACAGATAAATTTTACACCCATCATATAATGCCACTGCACTACTTCTATTAATTCTTCATAAGCTACTTAAGCTAATCCTATGTATATAAGATTCACATCCATGTAAACAACAGCACACAGCATGTCAGGGAAGACTACAGAGGCTAATACGCAACATCAGAGAAGTTTCAGAGACCTCATTAAATTAAATTTCACACACACACACACACACACACACTAACACTGAAATACCATGTAATGAAAGAATTTTTCAGAAGGGAATTTAGCTCTGTGTTCGTCTACCATCAACATCCTGCCATAGCTCTCCAACTCCTTGTTCTCCCACCACATTTGTTTGTGTTGGACACAGAGTTCAGAGTGGTGAGGCAGCATGGGTTTGCCTCAAGCAGAACTATTCATCAGTGAATGTACAGCTCAAAACAGTAAGATAGAAGCTGTTAAATGTTCATGTGCAACTTGGACTTCAGGGGAGCAAGGTTATGTTTGTGTGTTCAGAAAGAGATTCTTGTTCATATGCGTCGCTCAGTTTAAGGTTGGATGTATATATTACCCTGTTCTCCAGTTCAACTCTGCATCCCTCCCAAGAGGACCCTTCTAATGCAGTCATTGTAAGGGAAGAAAAGCCAGCTCTGCTCCTTCCTGTGACTTCAGCCTCATGGCCAGAACTGGACACACCACTCCTCAAACTTCACCAGACAATTTATTTCCCCTCTTAGTGAACTGCTGGCAGACAATGCTTTGGAGGAGGGATCTCTACACTGGTTCAAAAGTAAATAAACCCCAAACCAAGCCTTTCTGATTAAGATCAAATTTCTGGTCTATCTCTTGGTGCACTGGGCAAAGGTTGTCTGGCAGGGACAGTGGCAGGCTGGTGTGATGAGGAACAGACAGCAAGCAGGGAAAACATCCAGAATTGTAACAGACACACTGTATACTGAAGTTGAAGCCAGTTTTGGTCTTGTCCTTTCTTTGCCTCCTTTGTCCAGTCATTACCTCACTATCATTTTGGTCCATGACCTTCAGTTGCAGAGTTATCTATGAAAATATCTGAGTTAGAGAAACACAAGCAGACCAAAATAGAGATCAGGCAAAAATAAGTGGGGGAAAACTAGAATATATTAGTATCAGTGTTTAGAGTTTGGGAATTAAGTCACATTAGCTCTGGTATCATCAGTAATTCCCTTGTGTTTCCTCTCTGTTGCTGCATTAATTTAGATTAAAGTGAATTACATTAAATGAAAGCACTGTATTCATCTGTAATTTAAAGCACACAAACAAAATTTTTGCAAATACATAGGGAAATAGACCTATTTCCCTTCCATAAAGAGAAATATTGCCTGGAAATACACCTATTTCCCTTCCATAAAGAGAAATATTGCCTGGATAAAGTGTTCCTTTATGATGTTTAAGTTTTTATAAAATTTCAGTGCTAAAGACCTTCATAGAAAATGTGGATATTAATACAAATCTTGTAATACACAATGGGGTTGGGGAAGAGCAAAATGTCTTTCTCAGTGTCATTTAATACAAGAAGTTATTCACCCAGATCCAAAAGAAGATGAAGCTTTCTCTTTAAGCAAGTAACTTAACAAAGGTCCCGTAAAGTTGTCAGGAAAATCTGCAGAGCTGAACTGGGTCATTACACTCTCTTTTCAAATTAATTCCTTAATGAGAGAAAAAGCTTTACCTTATCTTCCTATTAGAACAGGACCTGTGTCATACCACAGTTCCGAATCCAAGGTTTTAATCTGACTATAAAGAATGAATGACAAAAAAAAATCCAATACCAGTTTGAACTAGATGAATACAAATTTCTGCCATGGGAAGCGTACTAGCTTCAAGTTTGAACACAAAGACTGCAGTAAAAATAACACTTCTATGATTGCAACTTTAAAAACAGTATTTGTGTATGTGAGTAAGCACTCTAAAGGGAAGAGTGAAAAATAATGACTCTTATGGTCATGAACAATTAAAAAAGTCATGTTTTAAAATGTGTGTGCCCCTTTAAGAAAAGTAACCTCGGCAGTGCTGAGGCTGTTTGCACGTTGTGTGTGCAGAGGTTTTGGAGTACAAGGGAATTAATCCTTCCATCTGAAGACCTCAAACCTGTAATAACTCATCTATTCCATACATTTAGAGTGTGGAAATAGGCCATGGCTAGGCAGTGGGTGGCATTAGCTGTGCTGTTCTGAGTTCAACTTGTCATAGGCATAAAAAGCCATCAGTAGGAAGCTGATTTGCCTGCAATCTTTGCAAACCCCTTTAGTAAATACAGCTCTGCCTAGTTTCATGGCTGTTTCTTAATACAGTTTTAGCAGGTTGAAGTGGAATCACATGCTGTGATGGGCTGCTTTATTGTACACCAGCATTAGCCTTGCTAGATGGGTGCTGTAAAGCACAATGGAGCGTGTACTAACAGAAACATGGAACAGGGTTTATATTTATGTGCTTCAGCAAAATACATATGACAACATGTCATGTCTTTCAGACATTTGCAAAAGACTGGAATCGTCATATTTCATACATTCAGTATATATTGGTACATGATCTGAAAGAAACTCTGAATGACTGAGATTGAAAACATTTCTCTAAGTCTTTCAAAAACCACCTGATGAGCTTTTAGACTAAACTGGACCTAAAATCGATTTCTGTAAAGCTGAGAACTTAAGTTACAATATTGTCGTATGTTGTGGAAGACTTATCATACAATGCACACTTCACTGTGCTGATAAATGCTGGTCATTAAATCATATGGTAAATTACAAGCAGCAATAGGATATCTGTGGTAAATACCATGTAATCACAGGGTACATAAACAGTGATCCCTGCCTCCTAAACCAAAATGAAGGTTGCAACATAATTATGTTTAAACTTACTAAAAGTAATAGTCACATGCAGCCGGATTGTATTTGCCAAGAAAAAGCCATTTAGGAACTGCCCAAAGAAAACATGCTCATTCCTTTCAACATTAGGAACTGGTGAAGCATAACTGGAGCCCCATGACTCATCACCCATCCAAAAGATAAAAGTCACGGCAGGAAAGCTAGAAGACTACTCTTAACGCAGAAAGCCTTAGACAGACATTAGCTGTAGTGACGATAAGGCTACTTCATCGTGCTGTGGTGGAAAATGCCTGTATGCTGCATAAGACACAACAGGCTGCTCTTCACATCCCATGACAGCTACAGAAGAGTGGTGACAGCATTTTCCATGAGCATTTTACCCTCTTTCTTTTGAATGAATAACAAAACAGAGAGTATGGATTAAACCACCAAGATGCATGGAGAAAATCTTGCCTTCCATGAAATCTTAGAAGGCAAGATATAGTCTTGTTCAAGTTCTGTTGTATTTTTTAAGAAATAAAGTTTCTGAAAGTTTAAATTCAGGAAGCGTGCACAGGCAGATGCAGGAACAAAACTGCTTTCAGCTACCACCTGCATTCATAGTTGTTTTCATTGTTGCAGGTCATGAATGGCAGCAGCAGAAAAATGGAGAACCTATGAATTTTTTTACTTCATTTTGTTTGAACAAAATAATGCAGGTTCTATTTATTTCCCTTGAGAGGGTGTAGACATATGGCTTGACATCCTCTGTCTTCTGTCATAGCTCCATTAGGGAACTCATTATTACTTTTATTCTACTACAAACTTCATATGCTAGAAGCTGCTACTTTCACAATTTGCCATCAGTATGTAAGAATATAATTACTTGTTCAGAATCTCATCAGTTAAGTTGCCTATATCCTTTTTCATGAATAGAGGAGGAAAACAGTATTTTTTCACCACAGGATATCCTCATCTTTGTTCAGAAACCAAGAACAAGGCAGCAAAAAAATATTTAAAATGTCCGTCCACCCTGAGTATACACTTTGAGACACTTAGAAAACAATGGAAATTTTTGAAGGTGAATATTAGTACTATGTATTTTTTGACACTCTGCTCATACATCTGTGTGTCCATCCTCTCTGGTTTGGGGACTCAATGATGAGTACAAATTTTTAAAAAACACCATGGACATGCATATTCATAAAAACAATCATAACTTGTTTGGACTTGTTATGGAAAATGTAAGCAGGGAGGAATCAGCTTGTACCCTTAGTTACTAATTATACTATGGGTATACATAGTGCAAATCATAGCTAGCAGTAACCAATATTTTGTTACTGAGTCTATGTAAAGGTCCTCTGGAGATTTGATTCATCTGGAAATGTGAAGAAGTGATACCTAGTACAAAGGGCATTGCAGTCCTTTTAATCACACAAACATATNGAAGCATTTGGCCATCTGCACTGAGTAGGGGGCTTTGAGCTTGGTGTGTGGGTCCATACACTGCTTTTAGAGCCTCATAGAATCCTCTGTGGTCACCTAAATCTGCGCATAGTTGAGTCTTTTCTGCTAGGTTGATCCACCATTGGTTCTGGATGTCTCGAAGTTTCTGTTGGAGCTTACTGCATGCAAGACGAAAGGCTGCTTTCCTTGCATGGCAAGATGGCTGAGCGAGATGTGCTTGGTGAGCAGTTCTCTTCCTTGTCAATAATTCCTGGATTTCTTGATTGACAAACATATGAGATACTTCAGAAAACCAGGACCCTAGCAAGGGGTCAGGCCCAGTTTCATCTGTAGGCTGCTGACATAGGTCAATCACTACAACAGTGAGTTGTGAAGTTGCAGTGATTCCTGACAGTGTCAGAGCGCAACTTCCTGAGCTCAGTGACTGCTGGTGAGGAAGGCAAGACCACCAATGATCAAGAGCAGCACAGTGACTTTGTTGATATTAAAAGACCTACCATCACGTGCATCCTGACTTCTTTGTACGTTATCAGTCAGGGAGGAGTTGTGAAAGATAAGGATGCCATGCAACTTCCTACATCAATCAAGGTGACAGAAGGAAAACTTTGAGTATGATATACACTGACATACAATGTGATAGAATAATATGTTTTCTTGACAGAGAAGATAATAGTTGGGACATGTCTGATCAACAGGAGTGACACATTGAGAAAGCTGTCAAGTCAAACCCTCTATGATGATCCCCCTATCTATTGTTCAGTTATAATACTGAACTGGAGAGCTGAGGGGTGTCATCTTCTGAACTGCACTGGTGCTTGTTGCCTCTTTTGCACCAAGCTATCTGGCTCAGGGAAGGTCAGTTTCCAAATGGTCACATCAGCTCTTTCCTCCTGCCACCTAAAACTCTGCACAAGAGACAAGTTCCATGGGGATTTTCAAGAACATTCATATTTCTGTCCCTAAATTCTCTATTCCCTTCCCAACTTTATCTAGAAGTTCATTTAAAGATGAACTTAACTACAGCTTCCCTTTTAGGGGAAACTGCCTTGAAATCCCCATCACAGAACAGGACTGCCTTCCCTTTGTATACAGTACAGATGGCTGGCACCAAAATAAAAATCCACTTCATGTTTGCAACCTTGAAAGAGATTGTCAGCAAGCTGCCACTAATGATGTTCATGGCAGTATTTTTGCCTCCAAGACTAAATTCTCACTTTCCCATTGAAATTCAACTTCTCAGCCCTTCAGCTTGTTTAATGAGCACACCAAGGTGATGTAAGTCCACATCCTCATCCAGTGCACTGTCCTCAAACACTTTCCCTGCTTTCACATCCCTCCTTTCATGGAACAGAAAACTAAGCCAGCAAAAATGCCAAAAGAAAAGCTTCATCACTCCACTGAACTTCAGCACAAGCCCTTCTGCTATCCCAAGGACAGTGCCCTAAAGGTAGCAGGCAGGGTCAGCAGTGACCAAAACTGTTTCTTCTCCTGGCTATGAAGGCTTATGTCAATTCGAAGTCTTTATGAACTTACAAGAAGCTTTACACAAGTAGGTTAAATGTCTTGAGCTTTCAATTTCCACTTGGTACTCTCAGTGGGCTAATCTATTCCCTCTCAAGTTTCCAAAATTTTTGGTCTAAATTGCATCTTACAAATATTTTTTACTTCTACAAGTATAAAGTAAGTGCAAACCTGATCCTTAGACTTCACTGTTTTAATCAGTTCTAGGATGGAGATGATCTAGTCACATCTTCCTGGACTGAAACCACATACCTGCAGGACTGGGACAGCTGAAAAACTTTTTCAGCAGTGACTGACAGATGCTTCTGAAAGCAGAAAAGACCTGCCCGAGAGATGGATTTTCTTCTCATGTGTAAGTACACAAATTCAGTGACGAGTCATAAAGAGGAAATCACATGGCATGAAAATTCTGAACTTGAATGATTAGCATTCAAGATTAACGTGTTCAATATTCATGATGGGCTTTAACATGAGCTAGTAAAAAAAAAAAAAGTAAAACATTATTATGACAAGATACTTAGAAGCACTCAACCAGAAAACTTAGGAAAGATCATAAATCTTTCTTTCATTAGATATGTTTTTTTTGTTTCTTTAGAGCAGAAAACACATTGGTTCTTAAGAAACCGTAGCCCCACTCTTTATTTCAGCTTTTGTAAGCTCATTAAACTCCACCAGGTTGAAACCAATCTCTTATAAATCTGATTTAAATTCTCAATAGAAAAAAAGCAGGCATGCCTCTTTAATTCTAGTTACTTACATAAACTATGGAAATGGTAGAAGGACCAAAGACTATCAGAATACCTATTGAAGTAAGATTGATGAACTCACAAGAAGGAATCACAAAGAGAGAACTCAACTCTTAAATTTATGTTAAATATAAAAACTAAATTTTAATGCAGTTTTTAATACACTCAGAAAACTCATGTTTCATAAAATAAATGCACATTATTTACAGGGACGCCTGTAAGAAATCCATGTATTTTATGACTACATGTAAAGCTTTAGTTATTCTGCAAAGGCTGGGAACACAATCAAATGAAAAGCCCTAAAAGGCTGAATATATTACCAGTTGCAGAGATGGCTTTTTACATTTAGTAAATTATAAAAATATTTAAGAGCCTGTGTTTGCAAAGGCTAGAAGGACCATCAGCACCTATCGAGTTCAGTCAATATTTAGGGTGCTCACAGTTCACAAAAGGGCTGATGGTTTTGACAGGAAATCTGGATTTTCACTTAGTCAGTTTTTCTAAACGGTGACAGCGCCAAGCTTGACAGAGTTCAAGAAGCAATTGGATGATACTCTCAGGCACATGGTTTGACTCTTAGGGATGGTCCTGTGCAGGGCTAAGAGTTGGACTTGATGATCCTCCTGGTTCCCTTCCAACTCGGCATATTCTATGATTCTGTAATTCTTACCTCTATGAGCTTCGGGCCTGCGCAGTGGATTTTTTAGGTGAGGCGCAGCGTGCGCAGAACTGGCCCCACCCTTTAGTCCTAAGGTTCATCTGCCAGGGCCTAGCAAGCTTGGACAGTGGCAGCAAAGTCCTCAGGACGTAGGTTTAGTTAGAGTGTCCTTCTCTTAGATGGATGGCCTTACAGGGCTAAGTGAGCTCCATCTGCCCGGGTTTGGAGTTAGAGTTGTCCTTCTCCTAGGATGGTTGCCGGGAGGCTGGCGAGCCCATCCTGCCCATGGACACACTTTGTCTGACCCTTCAGCTGAGACCTGACTAGCATGGGAGACCCTACCGGAGGCACAACCACCGCCAGCATAGCTCACAGCCTCATAAGGGCATGCAAGCTTCTCCCCCGCGACAAGGGGGCATCCGTGGAGAAGCTTACCTCTACAGTGACTACCAATATTACCATAGCACTCAAGAAGAGTCTCAGCTACCATTCAGCCACACATGGAATATAGTATCAGAATCTTTGTTTAAACTTCTACACACTTAAGTTACTACCTTAAAGGATGGCATAGATATCTGGGAACACCAAGCCAGGGTGGCTCTTCAGCTCTAAAGGGACATTCACATACAGTCCTCTTGGCAGTTGAATATCTCCTGCAGCACAAGTGGCTGAATGCCATGGATAGTGTTTTCAATTCTGTTGAATAGCCTCATAGAAAAGCATAATCCAGCCATGCCTACAGTCTTTTATGCCTCAGCCTGCTTCCAGATCTTCCATCCGACCACAACCTCTGGCAGATGGAAATCATAGATTCGCTTAAGGGAGGAAATCTTTGCATACTTGGCACTGGCTGTTCTCACAGCACCTTTCCAGATTGTGGAGGGGGAAGGGGCCTGCACTGAGGAGGGAATCCTGCTGTAGAGGCTAATAGGCATTTATCCAAGAAGGCTGTGTTAGGTGCTCTGAATTACCACTTTTACTTCATTGACTTCATAAGTACATATGTGTCTTAACTGAAAGTGAGTTCCATCTCTTGCCACATTTCCTGTTCCATCTTTCCTTCCACCTCTAGTGAGAGGAGAGCTTTTACTGCACTGAGGTTATGGTGTCTTTAAAAATCACAATAACAAAAATAATCTTTTATTCATTACATTTACTCAAGGATTTATAACAGTCAGATCATGTAGCAACATTTTAGGTAGAAAAGATACCTTGTAAAAACTTATTTTCCATCATGTATATGCTATTGTTAGTTAGACAACAACTGTGTAATGCCACTGATATAATTCTTATTTCTTGCTTAGTATTAATTGAAATTAGCAAGAAGAGAGCATATTTAAAAGAATCAATACAGAAAAGCCAATAAAAGTAGCAGGTTAATTTAGGCAGAGGGGTGGTGCTACCTCTCTTTCTAGAATTAAAGATGACAATTTTTTTTCCTTATTTCATCTCACTTTCCAAACTTGGCTATTTTTTGCACAGATGGCAATAGTCTATATGTTGGCTTTACAGGTTCATACACTTACTTCCATTACCTTTACTTTGTTTACTACTTCTGTTTCTCCCTTGTTAATTGTTTTAAAACATGGGTGATTTTGGGGTAGATTGGGATAGTGGGAAGTCTGCATGAATAGTAAACAGTGAGGCACCATTTCGACTGAAACCACTTATTTGCAAATTTTCTCTTCAGTATATATATTTATATATCTATCTCAGTTTCAAAGTAGTGATGTGTAGTCAAACACATTTCTGTAGGGACAATTTATTTTCAGCTATACTTAACCTTTTATTTGGGAATGTGCTGTTTGCTTGGTTTTGCACGTTTCATTTTCTTATAAGATGCGCAAGTTATGCCCTTTCACTTGACCTGCAAATTAATGAACTGGGAAAACTCATACATTGTAGAACAAGTACCAGTATCAGGTAGTAGGAGCTCTTCTTGGGCGAAGTCCAAATTAAACTGCTGTGTGATATATATTGCATCTGTCTTGACAGAGCACACACAACTCATACTCTGATATGGTTGAGCTCCCATCGAGTTAGTAATGTGAAACATAATTCACAAGTTGTCCTGTCATAGGATAGCAAGAAAGTTCTCATGAAATCTGTTTTAATCAGTGAAAAATTAAAAAAGTTGGGTATAACCCAAGCAAAAGTTTTTCAGGTCTCTAATAATAATTAAAAACCCCAACCAAACAAAACCCCTCAAATGTCACTAGCTCTTACCATTGGGAAATGACATCTTTGGGTCTAAACCAGTGCTTTATTTTCATGAGACAGGAGGAAATGTGGCCTTTCCCCCCACAATTCTGTCTAAATTACATATGTAAAACCAACTTGTTCATGCTGTGTTTATAGGGACTCCTGGGAAAAATCTCCACATTCATAGTAGATAGCAGATAGTAAAATTTAGTAAAATTGACTGCATAGAAAGAACACAGTAAAAAAAGTAATATTTTACTCATCTAATTCATGCAGTTCTTGGGTGCTACTCTTCACTGGACCTACACCCTTTAATCTTACGCATAGTCAGTCAAATGTTTTCTGAATGAGGGGCCAGAAAAAAAGTACTGAGCTGCTCTTTTGATATTTGAATAAAAGTTGGCAGAATTTACTGAAGTTCTTCCTGCTTTTTCTTCCTTTTAATGCTTATGAAGAAAGGAATTTAAGATATCAGTATTGCAGATTTAGTCCTTTGCAAGGTACTGCTCACTACTTAGTTGCATATATTTAATATTTCATCTTGACTTTTCACTGCTACTGATCCGCCTCTGCTCACAGATAAATTTTCCTTTTACTGTCAGTTCTCAACACATCACAATTCAAAGTCTTTTTCTTTGCCATCCTCCTTAACCTGAGCAGTTCTTTCCTGAGGCTCTTGCACCAGTCTTTGTAATCAAGTCCTCTCTGCTTTTTCAGGCTGCATGTTTTCAAAATTTTGTGTCTTTCCCCATGAAACAGGCTTTCTGATTTCCAGGTTATAAATCCCCTTTCTGCAGCTGAATTTCTGCAAGAATTTTAATAGTTTTTTTTGTTCTTAATTATAACTATTTATTTTTAACTGAGGGATTTTTGTGAAAAGATTAGGGCAAGGGATTCTGTACCTAACAGAGCAACCCTTGATTGTAACAATTACCGATGTTATGCAGTCTGTATACTTCAAAACATATTTGGCAGTATCATAGCACAGTGGGTTTTTAATTTCTTTTTTTAAAATTTTTCTACAACATTCAACTATTTCTCCTCTTGTATAAAGCCTGTTACAGAAGGCAGCTAGAACGGCCCAGAACTATTAGTTCACATAAGTTGCTTTTAGCTGTGGCCTCAAACACACATCAAATTGTGCATTTCCCTGTCCTGCTGTCTTCTGCTGATATCTTCCATCTCATATATTTTGACATGCACTTCAACAAAAGACTGCTCGTTTTATTTATTGGCACATTTACAGTCTTTGCTGCCAGAGATCTGAGAACCTTACAGGGCTGAGATAAATCATTACCTTCAGCAGGTGTACCTCTCTCTCTTACCAGGTTTCTTGGAGTGAAGGTCTGTTGGTAATACATTCCTTTAGCTCACCAGATATGACCTGCTTTTGGTTTCTCATCGACAGCCTCTTTATTAGAGTGAACTCTCATACCAAGAGCAAAGTGAAAACGCCCTGTAGTGCTACAATGCTGTGCTATGAAGATTTACGTCAGGCAGTAACTGTGACTCCTGAAACACCAGATAAATGAGAAGAAAAATTGTGTCCTGGTTGGTAAGATATTTGTTATCAAACTGCTTAAGAACCCTCACTGTGACATTACTATGTCATTTTCCAGGGAAGGGAATTGAGGGGACATTAAGGACTTCTACTATCACATTTAGGCACTATCTTATGTTTATTCTGTTACGATGAGTGTCACAGAAAGCTCTCAGGGTCTACAGACTACTTTTTGCTGCGTCAAATTTTGCTTTCATTACATAGCAAAAGAGAATTCATTCTAAATAACCTATTCCTGGAGCTTTAGTTTGTTTGGAAATGCTTTACTCTGTGTGACATACTATATCCTCAACTGAGACCAAATGTTAAGCAGTGAAGTGGTTGAGAGCTCATAGTCTTTTTTTTTGTTTGTTTTTGTTTTGTTGCTGTTGTTCTTTTTTTTTTTTTTTCTCTTTGTATTAGGAAACAGAATATTTAAAGGAGATCAAAGTCAGATCTTTAAACTAATCCATAGTTTGTATTTACTGCTTGGCTATTGAAATTGTTATCACCTGCCCCATAGGGTACAACAATTTATTCTTAAATTGTACTATTGGAGAAATGTTAGTTAAAGAATAGTGCAGTCTTACAGGAAGAAGTAAAAATTGAATCCTTGAAAAAAAATTGTGGCCCACTGAATTACACAAACTATCTGCAGTTTGCTGATAACTATACTGTTTTTGTACTGCTTCAAACTTTACCTGGAGGTGAGGCAGTGTTAAGATCACACCACAACTCTTTTATAGATTTTCTGCTGTGTTACCATGGAAACTTTTCCCACAAAAAATGCACATCACATTACAAATTCATACAGACACAGTGTTCATTTTGTTGATGGGTTAAAGGAGTGGCCAAATCTAAATGCTCCTTCATTTAAATCACCCAGTTAACTGATAACAATGCACTGAGTCCAAGTCAGTAATTTTTCTTATGGCTATTTTTTTCCTCAACCTTCTTGCAAGGTTGAGATGCTTTCCATGGATATCAATCAGCTCTTATAAATGAGATTCTTCTACTCAAAGGCTCCATAAAGTTTCTACGCTCACTCATTACAGAGGCAACCTTTTATTTGTTTCTTTCTCGGATTTATTGCTGTGAAACTGCTGGGCTAGAACCTGCTTCGGGAGTTGTGAAACAGAATAGGTTTTTAGGCTGGTGCTTTTAAATTATTCATTTTCTTGATCAGGTGAAATGAAAAACGCTTCATGCATGTTTGCTTTCATGAAGTCAATCAGGGAAGCAGTCAGGCTTTAGATCTTTATAAGGTAGGGACCAGTCAAAAGATGCTCAGAATAACTGCAAGGAGTGACAGAAGTTTTTTGTTTCTTTTTATAAAAGTCACAACAAATAATCTGAAAATTCCTGTGTTTATGAAAACAGCTTCATACAGCTGTTCTCTGCTGTTATTTTATCCAAGGATCATGTAACATCTGATTAAGATGAAAACAGCAAATTAGGCTAATAACATGAAGATGACTTTAACAGTTAAAGAAGTTCCTGCAAGTGCAGAGAAATTAGGTGGAATAAACAGTAAAAGGAATGTAACAGGTCCTTGTCTCCCATGACCTTGGTCTGCCTTGCTTCACTGACTCTACAAGGGCTTTTACCCTCTGACTAAAGCTAAACCAGAAGGTCAGATGAATATTTATGAAGCAGGGATGCCTTGCCTACAGGCAGCCCAAGGTTTGCTGAATATATGTTACAAAATTCTTTTTCACATATTAGTGAAACTCACATACCAGTGAGTTTTCCTTGGTGCCTATTTTAAGTATATTTTGTAGTTCTACTCCCTAATATTACTAGAAATGCTTAAAGCATAAGTACCTAATTCCAAATTTTGTTGCAACACATATTGATTTTAATATCTACCCACTTATACTATGTATTTTAAATATACTGAAGGAATAATTATTCCATGCAAGACTCATGTATTAGTTCCCTGCTTGGAGCATAGGTTTAGAAGCAGTGATCTCTGAAGGTTCTTCTCTACCTGAGGTGCTCAATATTTCTATGATTATTTATACATTTGTCCTATGCAAAGGTTACAATCAAAGGTCCAGTCTTTTTTTTTTTTTTTCTTTCTTTCTTCCAGAAGCATGCCTTAAAAAGAATTGTTCCACCATCCAGCAGCTTTCAGTCTCAGTCCCGGATGAAACACAATAGGAGGATGAGGCTAAACTGCATCACAGAATGATTCCCGCTCCTACCAAAGTCAATAACAAATCCCCTAATGATTTTGAGTGCATAATATTGAGATTTCAGCTAAAAGGTTCTGCTTCAACTATGGTTTTAAGGTTTGTGAACAAGCTGAAATACAGGCAGAAAGGAGTTCCTGAATGGGAACGTTGTTACATAAACATACAAATACTTTCAGTGCCTGATGGCTTAAAGGACAAGTTGACAGCCTGCTAACAGAATCTTTTTTTATACTGTCTTAATTTTTAATTAATATACGGAGGTGACAAAGTTATTTGTCAAATTATCAAAATTCACAGGTTAATTGTTGCAACTCAACCATTGTTTTCCTACAGAAGAAGCCAAATAATAGCAAGAAGACAACAAAATGACTAGAGACAGGAAGAGAAGAGAGAAATCAGGTTGGAGCCCTGGGACTGTTAACAGGACAAGAAGACTTGATAATTCAATTCAAAGGTGAATAGAATAAGATCAAGAATATATTAATTGATTCATCTGTTTGAAATTAAAATTTAATGCTGTATATGGTGGAAAAATAAAGGAGAGAAAGCAAGTAGAAGTCTAAGACATATGTCCAAATTCAACAGAGAAAAGAACAGTTTTCAAAACTGATCAATATTCTTTGCTTTGACTACCAGGCAGCAAAAACCAGTAAACATCCATAGTCATGCAGAAGAAAATCTCCAAGAGAGGTCCTCAAAGAACACAAACAGACTTAAAGGCTCAACTGAAGTATTATTGCTGTAGAAAACAAAATAATCACAGAATAGGTTGAGTTGGAAGGGACTCACAAGGATCATCAAGTCCACCTCCTGGTCCTACACTCATTCCCAAGAGTTACACCACGTGCTCAAGAGTATCATCCAAACACTTCTTGAACTCTGTCAGGTTTGGTGCTGTGACCACTTCCCTGGGGAGCCTGTGCCAGTGCCCAACCACCCTCTGGGGGAAGAATCTTTTTCTAACATCCAGCCTAAACCTGCCCTGACACAACTTCAGGCCATTCCCTCAGGTCCTGTCACAGGTCACCACAGGGAAGAGATCAGTGCCTGCCCCTCCCCTTCCCCTCATGAGGAAGTTGTAACTGCAATGAGGGCTCCCCTCAGTCTCCTCTTCTCCAGGCTGAACAGACAGACTGAGTGTTCTCAGCCGCTCCTCATAGAGCTTCCCCTCAAGGGCCTTCACCATCTTCATTGCCCTCCTTTGGATGCTCTCTAATAGCTTAGTATCTTTCTTATATTTATAATACAAATATATTTCTTCTATATATCTACATATATATTTATTGCATTTTTTTCTTATATTAATGTTTCAATAGAAAACTTAGAAACTTTTTATCATACTTTTACAACCTGTAGCAACCTGGTAACATGACTTTTTTCCATCTAGTCATACATCAAAAATTATAAAAATCTTAAATATGTATTTATATGGCTGGCTACCATGACTTTATAACAATTTAAACAAGTAATTCACATTTTTCATAATCCCAATATCTCATAAACAGATACTTACAAGGATATTCACAATCAGATCAATTTCCCTACATTCCCAGAAACAATTGTGTTGTGGGTTTATTTCTTTTTCTTTCCCTCTGGCAAAAATGGACCAAATCAACAAAATTATTTGTGAATTTATAACCTTACTGTGGCTACTTAAGGACACATTTCAATAGTGTGCTGAATACAGAAATTCCTGTAAGCTGTCTGGACATAGCCTATCTCTCTGAATCAGCTATTGCATCTTTCCACACAAGAGGATGTTCATTCAATAGTAAGGCCAAGCAGACTTTTCAGGACACACAGAACTCACACAGGAACCTTTAGGAAGTGTGAAAGTATCTCCATTTTTGTTTTTTGTACCATCGCATAACAGATGCTATCTGGCTGGGGCTTTTGTACTGGCTAGTCTGTGAGGATGGGGTTCCACCAAGTTATAAGGTGACTTTCTGTCATGCCAAGACTCATCTCAATACTCCAAAACCTGACACCAAAGAAGATATGCATACTTATATGCACAAAAAGATGTGAGGACAAAATATTTGATTGACATCTTGAGTCATAACTAAAATAATATTTTTAAGTGCAATGTTCCAGCTCCCCTAAAAAAAAAAACAACTCCCAAATATACTGAAGGAATTATGTTAAATTATTTGAAGTCAAAATGTTAATAGCAGTACTAGTCTGCCACAGAAAATAGTGATGAGATGACAAGATCTCTGTAAACCTATTCAGAATGAGCTCTCTGTTCTGCTGCTCCTTGCATCGCAGCTTCTCCTGGTACACTGTTATCTTCTGAGCCCACCTGCTTCACATTGCTGTCCAATGAGTATAATTTCATTGCCTGCTGCCTTAAAGGACAAGACTGCCTGCTGAACAGTTTTTTTTTTTCATGCTGTCCCAGTTTTACATTAATATCATGAAGTGACAAAGCTATTTGCCGTATTATCAAAATGCACAGGTTAATTGTTGCAACCCAATCATCATTTTCCCACAGAACGGCTGTTCTGTTGCAATACAATTAACGGGCACATCAGAGAGTACCGCATTAGTGAAAATGCACCCATAAGGTGCCTTCCACCACTCTCCTGGAGTTTGCTCTTGCAGTAGGCAAGGCTCTGACTCGTCCAGGGAAGCCAACTGACCACTGAGGGCAGTGATAAAGCAGTGCTGAAGAACACAGAGAAGCCAGTGTGCTCCTAGCAAAAAGTCACATAGAGAACTCTCTGACCATCCAACTACCTGTCATACAGAGGGAATCATCAACAGGGGAGGACTCATTTCAGTAATTTCTCAGAGTTTAACCGTGCTAGGCCTTGGCATTAGAAGACGGTAGCTCTGTATTTTGAAGCTGGAGGATTGGAGTCCTCAGCCCTTCCTTTTGAATCTAAACAACTGCACTAGTTTTTCTGCATAAAAACCCAAACAAATCCACCACATTTTTGGCCTGTATGAAAAAGGAAGGACAGTTTTACAATAGCTCACAGTCATTTATGGCTTCTGGCTTTGCAAGACCAAAAAGGGTCTCTATTAAATGACAAATTTCATGCAACTGCACCAACAAGACCAACCCCCCAAACTACTGTGGAAGGGACAAAAGCTACCATGCGTCCTCATTTTCAGTGACCCCTCATTCAAAGGAGCAAGGTTGAAAAGACCTTTCTCAGGGAACTGTTTTTAATACTACGCAAACAGCAGAATTCGAGTGACCCAAGAGGAGCTGAAGTTGATAATGATGCTTACTTTTCACTGCATGAGAAAACCTCCAAAAACAAAACCAGGAAAAAAGCCCTACCTCACTGTGGCATTCTCACAAGATGACTACAAGGTAAAAATTCCAAACCCAGACACCTAAATGGGAGCCACTGAATAAAAAACATGCCTTGATTAGTTTTCAAATATTTGATAAGCTTAAAGTGCCTCTGTGAGCGGAGCTGACCTTTAAAATCTATAATACTGACTGCCAAAATGACTACACTTAAAAGAAAACAAAATGCCAACAGTGCTATACTTGAAAACAACTATACTTAAACCTTGGAAATATTTAAGAATCTTCTTGACTGCCTCACTAGTGCTGCATTTTTCCTGGAAATAAGTACTTTCAACATCTGTTAAAAGAAAACATGTCATATGAGATTCTCAATAGATCTGATTCTTCCCCTTTTCCTAGTCTTAACAAGGATATTCAATAGAAATAGGTAAAGTTTCTGAACATATATATGAAATGTTGTCTTCAAATCAGAAACTATCCCTTGCATGAAGTTGGAAATAATTTTTTATGGGTAAAGAACACTACACAGTTATTTTTCTACTTTTTCTTTTCATTATTATTTCACAGTAAACCAAATACATCATTTACCTCAGAAAACCCACATTTTACCATGCTTTTGTAGTCTACATAAAATGTAATTAGAGCTAATGAAATAAATGATAATTGTACTGTCAGTGTCTCTCTTTTAAGATGTACATTCATGGATAGATATTATTTGTGTTCCATTTATGTTTCCAGCAAAATTGCTTTTTCTCAATAAACACCAGTGATAATAGAATAAAGCACACAGCTAGCAGCGAAAACAGAATGCCTCAAGCAATGAAATGACCCAAACTCCACCTTCCAAAGGCCCAAAATACCTTGTAAGTATTACTTGAGTTACTCTCCATGTAGGGTAGAACCAGCTGAATGCCTCATAAACATCTGTTCCTTTTCCTACCCCACAATGGAAATAGAGGAAAAATGTATTTATAAAAATTGGACTAAATGCATTTTGCAATTGGAGATCTAGGACTAGATTTTAAAGTGCTCTGAGTTCTGAGAAATACCAGAGGATGCAAGCTGCTCCACCAAACTTTTTCACTATTTGTTGAGTGAATACATATGAAGTAATGTCAAATATTATTCCTCGGACATTTTCACAGCTGAATGTACAACTTTCTCATCTCTGTGTTATCAGAAGTCCATGTTCGTACTAGAAGTTGGAATTAACAAATACAATCATCATAAAACTACAGCTGAAGAAGTACAAAAAAAAAAGCATTGGTAAAAACTGAGAAACTCTCCTTAAAGAGAAATGTTCATGTACCTAATTGATCTGCTGGCTGGCTGTTTATGGGCAGAGCAAGCATGTGTCCTCCAAAGTGAAAAAATGGTTTATCTTTTACATCACTATTTGAAAGAAGCCAATAATTTTGTAGGATGACTGAAAAAAAAATGTTTCAAAACAGACCTGAAGATTTTTTTTCCTGAAAATGCAGACAGGGACTTTTATAATTGAGGTAAGCAATGTTATCACTGTCCTAGCCCTGCCCTGACACTTGAAAACAAGCGCAGCTCAGAGCTGTTAAGGTAGAGGAAAAACAGCATTAGGTACAGGTAGGAGTGTATTATTCATACAGAAAAGCAACTGTAAAATTCAGACAATAATTGCTCTGATCATTAGGGAGGCCCAAAAGACTCTAGGTCTAATGGCTTACAATGTAAGGAATAAATGTAGGTCATCAATTAGGAAACAGAATTTTGCCCTTAAAATATGGGTTCTGATGAATTTGTGAGAGAGGTAGAAATTATGGGATAGGGATCAAAAAGTAAAATGCATTCATATGTATAATGCCTCCCCATCACACTTTGTAGAAATCTACTTGAAACAAGGAAAATATTTTACTGTATAGGATTGAGAGAGATGGATTTTAAGACTCTCAGTCAATCTCCATAGATATTTTTATTCCTTTATATTTCATGTCTCCTCCACATAAGGCAAGGAATGAAAGCAGAACATAATCTGCAGTAAAAAAGAATGGGTTGGTGACTTTTATTGCATTATAAAGTCATTGCCAAATAACACCTTGTTTTATTTGGCTCTACTTCCATCTAACTAGCGTGATATATGAAGTCACACATCTCCTGTCAGTCAGCTCAGAATATAACAATAAGGGGATAACTCACTTCAATTAATAAATTCTTAAATTAACAGGCATTTATTTCTTTGACAAAACAATAGGATATCACCGTAATTTTTAGCAAGCCAGTTAAGCCCTTTGATTCTTAAAAACAGCCACCACTCAAGTTCTCTTCAACAGCCTTTAGACTCTCTCTCCTCTCAGATGTGTAGACACGTACCAGACTGCCACGTGCAGCAGCTTGAAATCTAGAAGTCACCATTTCTACTTGAGCAAATAGCTATAAAAGGATTTTTCAAGGTACATAGCCCCAGGCATCATGGGTCATGATGCAGGTTACATGGTCTGGCTTTCTTTTTTTTCAGGTTGGTTAAAAGCAGAGTTTTAGGTTACACTTCAGCCTGAACAGATACTGCAGTACAGTAATGGCTGAAGTTAGAAGACTTCTAATATGAATTGCAGGGCAGACCCTGACCAATGAGTTATACAGTGTTGTCTCCAGCAACACAAGGCAGATTTGAACCCACTGAGAAAGGAGAAGCACCATTTACACTGATGGCCCTAACCCCTTGGCTATTCATCCCCTACTTCTTAAGAGCTGACACATGACTCCTGAGTGGGGCAGAGTAAGAACCCCGGACTAGTGATTCTGGCTACCTTGTCATTTCCTGGAAACACACTAGAGACACATGTCAGCAAGCTGCTTTTCCAGGCTGATGCAGCAGCCTATTTGAGCGTCACTTACACAATGACACACACAAAATGTGAAATTATTACTTAGTATAGGCTAATTATTATGGGCTATTGGTAGTAGTTCTAAAATAAAAGTCTTGTCTAGAATAGTCGCTGCAAGGGGTTGGAACATGAAGAAGCTGCTCAAAGTAAACTGAAATAAAACACATGAAAAGAAATGTAGTTTTGAGGTAAGTTTTTCATGTAAACTACAAAAACTATTTCTCATTTGTTCTATTTTCCATGACATGTCATATCATTAAATCAATGCTTTGTGACAAAATTATCAGTTCAAGACATGGCAAGGAAAACAACTCCACAAACCTCTGGTAAATTCTTTCCTAAGACTTTAGAAGAAATTTAGTCCTAAATGCTTCTTCCACTCCGCACACCTGGAACCACCTCCTCAGGATCAGGCATATGCATGAAAAAGCTTGAAGACTGGGGATGTCACAGCCAAGTGACAACACAGACAGAAGGAAGAAAAAAGGATGTGAATGGAGCCAAGGCTGAGATAGTAAGGAGGAGCTGGAAGCGAGTGAAGAAATTTAAGTCCCAGTTCAAAACTGAAAAAGATCCATGGGAATCTGTTTATTTCAATGGCTTTGGTTTCAGAAAACAGACTGATAGCAATCTGACCAATTTGCAAGGGTAATGAATTTAGCAAGGACTGGCTTGAGACAAGGTGGTTGCCAAGGAAGGAATGATGTTATAATGAAGAAGCTGGCAACGGGCAACTGATCTTTCATAATGTGACTCAGACAACAGTTGCACGCGTTCTGTTTTCCAACTGCTGATCATGCAAAACACGTAGCAGCGTTCACTTTTCTACAGACTCTCCAGGGTTGGATGGACATGGATAGTCATCATATGCACATTGCAGCATAGTCAAGAAATTCTGTGCTCCCTGAACTGTCTGTTAGAGATGCTAAAGAAATTCCATGTGCAGACATTTACTCTGACAGTGACAGATCCTAAGTAGGGAAATTAGAATACTTCATCTGAGGTAATGAACATAAAAAGCCTTACATATCTCAATTCATGCACTTTTTATACTATCTAGCAATCTTTCTTCAGACATACAGATAGGAAATGGAAATTATGGGTGATGAGTGTCTTCAGATGCAACAAAGCAGATACTCTTAACAGTAAGAAGAAAGAGAAATTATATTTATTTTTTTTAATAATGCTGCTGGTAACATGTAAAACTAAGATACTAAATAGCCTCCTCTTAATCTGAGCCTGGGCCATCAGTTGGATGTTTTTTTGTTGCTGCCTTCTTTTAGCTCCCACAAAATATGTCCTGCTTCCTCATTGGTGAGGACTGGCACTGAGTCTCTACAGGCTGATCTGGAGCCATTTTAGAATGCAATTTACTTTGTTAATTATATTTCTCCAGCAATAATTTCAGTGTTCACTTTTAAATCCTTCATTGATTTTAATTAATCCTGTGTGAGCTTCCAAACTTTTCTTTTAGATAACAACAAGCTGCTTACAGCACAACAACAAGAAATTCCACACTTACTAATTCAGCTGGAAATCAAGTGTACTGTTGCTTGCTAAAATTGCTTTGGGCATAGTGATAGTGACCCAACAAATTGAAAAGCCTGAAGCAAAACAGAGAGGTAAGAAATATTCTTCTTTCCAAAATACTACATGTTGCAAACTAGGACATTGTTTCAAGACTTGACATCTCTAATTTTATTACAATTTGTTTTTGATTCTTTGGATGATGGCTCTATACCAGGTATTGAGCCATGCATAATGTTAAAATACTAAAGCTAATGTAGTGCAGATTAAATTGTAAATATAGTATAGCACAAATGCTTAACTGTCGAACAAACGTTGCATGAGCTTAAACACCTTGATATACATAATCATGTGAGATTTTGGAATACTGTTTAAAGTAATAAAATGAACAGAATAAAAGTGGAGAAAGATCCCTTCACTGATACAACAAAAAATTTTTAACTGGATAGGACTCTTACCTAACCATAGCTTTAAAAACACCATTTAGTTGAACTGACATAGAATTTGATGAGTACTTCCAAATCTAGTATTTCTAATACGTTTTCCTGACAGAATTAAAAGTACTTTATCTGTATACATACAAAAACCTTGCCCCTATTACTCTCTTCTTTTACCTAATTCTACCCACATAAGTGGAATAAAACCATCTACACAGCCTTTGACGCTTTACCCCTTGCTGCTCAGCTGCACCTTGCAGATATACCCCACTGTTTCAGAGAGGACCTGCAGTGAGTATCAGTGCTACCTGCCATTGCAGAACACAGTTTTAACAAAGTAGCTCCCTTCAACCTGAGAGTCGCCCAGGTGTGAAATATGAACAATTAGGGGAGCATCCTGTGGCAACACAAGGATCTTTAGAGCTCATTTTGACAGCAATCGGATCTGGATATAATTTCTGTGAACAGTTGTCTTAACAGTAATTTCTTAAGGAAGTGGAATGATCAGTCAATGTATATGTCCAGATTTCAGCAGAAACAGGAGGAACAGTATGGATTTCATAAATATTTTAGGAATAAGAATATAAATGTATGATGACATGTAAAGGAGATGAAGGCCTCAGTTTCTCTGGCTATTATGAGTAATCAACAATGGTAATTGGTGCTATGAGATCAGACAAAAAAGATCACATAATATATGGGATTTCACATCCAGAATTTTAAAACTGCATTTACAGATGCCTGATTTGAGATGTTAAATGAGTTCCCTTAAAAGCTGAAGGGAAAGAACTTTCACTAAGGTGCACATGGGACCAGCAGATTAAAAAGTTTTTAATACCCTTTTACTTTAATATTTGTATTATTAGGAATTCAACACATTAAAAAACAACAACAAAACAAACAACAAACAAAAGTCCCCCAACACCCAAACACAGAAAAAACCAAAACCAGGAGACAGAACTCTTGCCAAAGTTAAAAATTAACTTTTTCTAAAGGGACAACTCTTACTAACATTTGGACAGAATTCAAATTAAGACCACCCCTTACTAGAAATAATGCAACTTCTAGCAGTCCTCATGTTTAATAATTAATACTGACTGATCAGAATTCTTAACACAATTCCCAGCCTGACTGGTCTCTAAATATCCTATGCTTGAAAGATTTCACATTTTGCAAAAGTTTGGAAAGTTTGTAACCAACTATTGTCATGGTTTTAATTTTGACTTTATGAAACAGATATATACAAGTACTATTTCATGAATTTTAGAAGCTTTATGGACTGAGCACATTTCATTAGGTCCAGGACTTCCACATTAATACATACTTTTTATAAAGTACTGCCTTGCAGCATCAAAAGGTGTATTTCTCACTCTTTATGCAGAACTTCCTCTTTTAATTAGAAACTATGGACAAAAATGGATTTAAGTTTATTTTTTTTTAAACTTATAAGCATGCAGAAAACCAAATAAGCATTGTATTTTTTAGGCAGTGGAGAAAATGAAGGCTTGTCCTGCATTACAAATCTTTACTGTGGTGTAATAGCATAGTGTTACGAAACCGCAATGCTACTAAAAAGCCAAAACTTGAGATATAAACCTACTATAAAATTCTACTCTAAAAATTGATGGATCCATTTTAGACATAACCTAAACCTAACAACTTCCTAGAGGTCAGTGAAGCAGTTTCTGGCTATCCCTAAAGCTCTTTGCCTCAACAGTCAGCCATTTAATTAATTACTAAGACTCTTATGTGCAAAATTATTTAATTTTGTTTAATTCTTATTTGGCAATACAAGTAGGCAAATGCTTTGGCTAGTTATCAGTTAGTCTATCAAGCAGAATTTTACAGGAACACAAATGCGGTCATTTTAATTCCTGATACTACTTCAGCGCTACTACTGCCCGTAATCCTCACAGTCAAAGTTGGCAAATGCCTTCTTATATGAAGGTCAGAGTAATGTCAAGGCATATGGAATGCAATTGTTTTTTCCTAAAGCTTATCATTGTCTTTGCTGTAAGTGCTTCTGATCCAATTTGTAAAGATAAAGCATAAGGGGGGGTGGGGGGAACAGAAAGAGTTGTAAGAGTTCACTGAGGGAAGCTAGACAAAGCAGAGTTTCAGGGGAAGCTTTATAGAAAGTTGATAGGAGAGGCAATTCCAGGGACACTTGACACAGAAATGACAGACAAAGGAAGTTTTACAGGGAGAAAAATTTTTTTTAACAGCTGCATGTAAGACATCAGAAGCAGAGGAGGTAAATGAAGGCAACTGTGGGAACTAGTCAACAACCAGACCTACAGTCCCGTCAGAGTGAGCTGCCCACTGGTGATGACAAGCGAAATCCCCTGTAGACACAGTCACTGTGTCAGTGATTTTGGCTAAAAACACTGCTCCACTCTGCTTTGTATCACCTTTGCCATTTAACAGATGTTCCCGATAGGGTAATTTTTGTTATCAAAGAGCTCTTTAAGTGATGAACACATCTCCTGCTGGATCCTGGGCTGAAGGGCTCAGAGTAGCAGAAACAGCCAGGAAAGCCTCACTGAGATTTACAGCAGGCTCCAACAAGATGCTCCACTCAGTCCACTGATACTTCAAAGAGCCAGGCAAACTTCACTCTACCTATCCACTGGTTTTGAAAGTCTAAGAAAGTAAATTTATGAGATGCAGGGAAAATACATGTAAGCAGAATCATTCCCTGAGGACTACAAATCTCCAGATAATTTTTCAGTAGTCTAGACTTACTGTGGCCTGCAAATGAACCACCATCCTCACCATTAACAAGCTCAGACCCTAACTCTCTGGATCCTTCTCTTTCCACAGCACCACTGGCTAGGTGGACAAATTTCCTTGCTGCTCAGAGGTATTGCTCTGTGTGCCAATACAGAAAGATCAAGCTCAGACAGTGCAACAACCGGCTTTATTCCTTCCCCACAGCATGCTCCCTCCTCTTTCATTGATACTTTTCCCTTTAAAGTACTGCACAACGTGATGGAAATTATATTAGAATTTTTTGCACTTTGGTACTTATTTTTCATATCCCTCCTGCTATATTAAAAACCATACAATCAAAGATGAATTCCATAATCCTATATATACATTCAATGTCCAAAAGGAAATTCAAAATATATATCTCTGTATAGAACTTCAGTGTTTAAGCAGCGAACCAACTAGCTTGCTAATCAAACATATTTTGCCTCTGCTACTTTCCCACAAGCCATATGCACTCTTACAGAGTTTGATACTGAAATAAGCATGTTTCATTTTTGTGAGAATAAAAGATTACTTTGAATCTGCTTTCCTGACTAGTCAGGGTTTAGAAACCGTGCTCAGGTACCTCACCTGCTCATCAGCACAGGTTCCAATAACATCAGGTTTCACCAGAAAATTTATTTCAGCACCTTTAATGCTTGTGGTTTTATCTTGCATCAATAGAGGGTAAGATATCTGTAGTTTTGATGAAAAGTTGTGTGTATTGTGGATGCACAAAGACCTCTTTCTTTCATAAGTACAGATATTATTAAGCGTATGATCTGACCTTTGGAAGTAAAATCATACAAAGAATTTTTGATCGCAGTTTTAGAAAATTATTGACTTTAATTTGATTACAGTGGGATTTACTATTGGGATGCCTCTTTATTTCTTTGTTTTGTACTCCTTCCATTATTAACAGTGGTAGAAATGCTTAGGCAGCATCTCCACCATAAGAATTCGTTCAAACAGTTCCTCCTTTTGGAATATTCCTCTACTGAAAGATGATTTACCGAATATTATCTCACCAGAATTAAATACAGTACTTACAAATTCAACTGCTTGCTTCAACTTCAGCAGTTTGCTATTGCACAGGGTAGGAGGACATTTCTGAAGCCTTCTTCATGCCAGCTGGCAAAATGTCTCAATAGTCAATTTAGCTTTATTAATCTAAAAATGTAAACATCTATATATGAGCTGATCACATGAAACTCTATTTGTAGCTATATTTATAGACACGGACACATAGAGAGACTTGGACATAGGATGCAATTCATCCAACTTACTTTAAATATCTGCCTTCAGTGTTCATAGACTCTGCTGACTCTTGATTACATCCCTACTGACTGTATATGAGTTTAGGCTGACAAATAAGGAAATAGATTGGTATAGCTTGATGAATTGTACCCTTTGTATATAATCAATATATTCTTACTTGTAAATTTGACTGCAGGCTATGCCCATGCTTGTAGCTTACAGCAGTTACTTCAGACTCTAGACACTCTCATTGTATATGTCATTTCCAGCACCATCAAGGGCCAACTCGCTGTGAATTAGCTAACTTTCCATCAAGCGACAACCATGTCAACGCAGTTACCTTTTGCCTTCCTTAACCAAATACTAACCTCTTGTTTCTCTTTTACTTTTTAACTTCTTTATAGCATTTATAAGGTATGCTTTTAAAGATGTGTCTTCAAAGTGATTTTTTCATGGAATATCCAGGCATATACTGACATGTTCAGATGTTGCTAGAATAGATAATCTTTACCTGTTAAAGATCACTGGGTAGTTGCTCTTACCTTGTTCAATTTATTATCTAAACCCCTACAATTCTATGGTTTTTAGAGCAATTCTGTGGTTACTAGTAAACATGCTGTTTTTTATATTTTTCCACATGGCAGTCTGACACAATTATTTGCTTTGTATTCTTCTGTAATTTCTACAGTATTTGTGTTTCCAATTTCACATACCTGCAGAAATGCACTCATTTCCCACATAATTACTTGCGTGACTGAATACAGAGAGCATCAAAGAAATGTAACACTGAAGTTTCATCTTTTTATTCAGACCTGTTTTTCTCTTTTGTTCCACTCATCTGTGTTCCTCACCAGTACAACAGCATCCCTACTGGGAGCTACTACTGAAATTGCCAATCTATTAAATGGCTATTACTTATCCTAATAGTAGTGACCTTCAGCTTGATTTCTCCTTCCATATGTTTCTCCCACAATTTTTCTTCCCTTAGCTTTTCTGGGATAATACCATCTCCTCGCTACAATCCAGTGCTCCCTGTGAACTGAAACCACATTCAGTGATACTCTGCCTTTTCAGTGTATACGCTTCTTTCAGCACATTTACCTCCTGGGCTTCCTTGGCTCCTTAATACACAACTACAGCTCCAAATGTCAACCCCTTCCTCTCACTTACCCTGTCCCTAACTGTCCAGCATCCTCTTGTCCTGGCACAGTCCATCTGTCTGAGGTCCGTATATTCATGTCCCAGAGCAACTTAAGCTTCAACCTTCCACTGCCCTTCATCTCCTTCTCCTTTTCATCTTTGAAGTCAGCATTTACTTGCCTGAGTTAAGATTGAGTGAAAAATTAACCAGAATTCAGGATTTAGCTCACAGACCTAATTTCCATGTTTAGTTTATGGAAATTAATTAATTCTACATTTTTGGGAGTGATGTTCAAGGAGAAACAGTTTCTTCCATTTCTGAAAAGTTTGCTTCATTAGTGGTACCATAATTAATTTTAATGAACTTGCTAGTGAAAGATTCAAGAGTACAGTCACAACAGACATGTTTATAGTTGCACTGACTTCTGTTTGGCAAAGCAATTACTACTGGCTTTGTGAATAAAATATGATGGATGGTTCAACACAAGCAACCTCAATGTCAGAAAATTCCAGTCATGACAATATTCTGAATTGGTCTAGAAATACTCACTAGATGAAGAGAAAATTTAACAGAAATGGGCTTTGAAAAACCTACACCAAAAATACAACAGAGCCCGATCTAATAGTCACTTACTAGAAAGCTATAACACTTTTAGGTGACACACACATGGTTTTCTTTTAATAACTCCTGAGTAACTGGCTGAATCAAAGGTCACATTGATTTGCAAGATTATCTAGTCTGTTTTGGAGCTTCCAGATATTGCTCTGCTAGGAAAAAAAAAAATAGAGAAAGCTAAAGGGAACTAAATCATCTGTCAAATAAGGGAAGTTATTGCCACCATATACTTAAACGTGACTCCAAGCAGGAATTAGACCCCAATTAACCCCAAGTTTTACGCTGCCATTTGAGGAAGACCTTTGTTTTATTTTCACCTATAGAGATCCTTTGGTCATAATTCAAACACCATTTCTGTGTGTTCACTGCAATTCCCAGTCTGTTATTGTTATGTTTTGTTATTGCTGAGCAGCGCTTACACAGCATCAGGGCCTGTCCTGCTCCCTCGTGCCACCCAACCAGCGAGTGGACTGTGGGTGCACCAGGAGCTGGGAGGTGACACAGCTTGGACAACTAATCCCAGCTGGCCAAAGGGATGTTCCATGCTATCGTGGTGTCATGCTTAGCGTTTAAGGTTGGGGGAAGTAGGAGGACGAGGGGATGTTCGGGGTGATGGCGTTTGTCTTACCGAGTCACCGTTACACCTGATGGAGCTCTGCTTTCCTGGGGATGGCTGGACACCTGCCCGCCCATGGGGAGTGCTGAATGAATTCCTCCGTTTGCTTTGCTTCTGCGTGTAGCCTTTTGCTTTACCTATTAAACTGGCTTTATCTCAACCTATGAGTTCTCTGCTACTCTTCCAATTCTCCCTTCTCCCACTGTAGGGGGAGTGAGCGAGCTGCTGTGTGGAGTTTAGCTGCCGGCTGGCATTAAAAGACATTCCCAGGCAACAAACAAAAGGTTTAATGAAAAGTCATAATAATCTGGGTTATCTACCACCCTTCGCTGTAATGCTGCTACAGGCATAGCAATACCAGAGAGGAATGTAATGTCAATGAGAGGTACCATAAAAGAAAGAAAAAAAATCCTAAATAATTTACAGTATCTAATACAAAACTACACTAGAAAACAGAGACTGATAAACTAAACAAACGAAAAAAAGACACAGAGAATAAAAAGGTGGGACTTACTATCACGTGTATGGAAAATTAATACAACCAGGAATGAAGCTTTGTTGCATGATGAGTAGGATGCGGGGTCACAGAGCTTCAAGGACTTTTTGAGGGGCCTGGAAAGATGTAGCCCAGAGAGGGTTTTCCCAGCTTCGCAGCCACTGAGCTCCGTGAGGCTTGTCAGCGACTGACAACAAGCAAACTTCACATACGCAACTCCCTGGCATGCACCACATAACTCACTATCTCATGAGTGGTTTATTACAAAATTAACTACACTAGTGGCCTGTAGAGTACAAACTTTAGAAAGTTTCACAAAAATCAGAACTCAGCTTCTTCTTGTCTTATTTACAGTTATTAAAGTTTGAGAGCTTTCTATAGGAATGTGGACAGATAGATGTCCATATAACAAAGAACCAATTAATAATTATGTTAATAATACTATAAGATCTTACCTCCTAGTTATGAATTAAATAGCCTTTCCAAATACAATTTAAGGACAACAGCGAATAAAGCCCTTGAACTAATTATTTTCACTCTCTGTTCTTTCTTTTCTTAAACACAATCAGCTCATCAAAAGCATTCATAAGAGGAAAAAATATTAGCTGGGGAAAAACAAAAGTTAAAATTTACACCAGCAACTTCAAAATCATCTTAAGTAACTTGGGAACCCTACTATGCCACAATGTACCCTCCATGAAGAATGGCAGAAACCATTGTGGTAGACATTTTTATTGTGACAGGGATTTAATGTGCCATTGTCCCCCACTTTCCTTTTAATAAGGTTATTTAATTTATGATTTAGAGGTAAAAACAGTTTGCAGTCTTTTCATTAGCATAATTAATCATATTCTGCTCTTCAGGAAGTAGACATCTGTCATGTGGGAATCCTGTAGACATTAACTCTGTCATTCTTTTGATGTCAGAATAACCTCTGGAGGTGTTCCAGGTCTCTAATAAGAGTAATGCCATTGTAAAATCCTGGTTACCAAGAAATAGTAGACCATACAATATACAAAGCACACAAAAACTGTATTTATCCTTTTATATCATAAGTCATTGGTGGTGAAGTGTGGTGCTTAGCCTAGCAACAAAATTTGCAAATATAGACAAAAGACCCCACTTATCAGAGAGTTAGCGCAGAAATAAACCTTTCTTTTTCCACTAAATGAGTTTAGGAGTCTTGTCGTCATAGAAAAGGTTGCATCCTGTACTGGACTGACAGAATGATTTACAGTTACTGAGCTTTATCAAGATAATATTTTAAAGGTATTACTGACTAGATCTTGCTTTTTCATGCTTAATTTTGAGGCTGAAAAGCATAGAAGTGTCAATGAAAGAAATATCCCTATGCTAATGGCAGTGGTGTATATTAAAAAATTGATTTTAAGGTCCTATTTAGCTTGACAATAATCCATAGATCTATTCACAGCAATATTATTTTACTTAGTACAAGCAAAATAAAATAAAAGCAGAATTATCCTCCAGTGTTCCATCAATAGCAAGAAAAGAGAGTGCTGCAGAGATGCAGCTATTCTTATACGCTTATGTGTTTTTTTTTAAAAAAAATAAAACAAGACCCCAAACCACTTAAATTCCCCAAATACCCCGAACAGAAAGAAACAATGTTTCCCTCATAAATTACTGCCCTGCTTAGGAGCTTAATTTTGCTCCCAAGTGTTTGGGGTCAGATGGGGAAACTGGTGACAGCAACGTACTAGTGAAAATGGTAGAAGTGGTAAAAATTCAGGACTACCTTTAAAAGGAAAGGTCCAGTAGCAGTCACACAAAAAAATTTACTTGGAGAAAGCGTGACCTTCGTGAAGTTTTAAAGAACCCAGTATAGCAGTATGAATAAGTGGACATTTAGAAAATGAACAATGTCCCTACTGCTGCTGTTTTAGCTGTACGGGATCCATCCCACCCAATTCTTTCAGGCTACACAGATTAAGTGCTTGATTTTGGCACTGTATCAAAACGCAATTCTTCTAATACAGAATACAGAACTAGGTGCTGATGACCAAGCGCCAAAATGAAACTAAAAGCAAAGCAGAATGGAAATCAGACAAGTCTCAAAATCAGTGGTTCATGGCTCTTCTGATCCAAATCAGCAACAAAATATCATTGCTGATCAAGAAGAGAAAACCTGATACTCAGGTAATCTCATAGTTCTGCATCCTTTTTTATCATTCTACTGTAAATCAACCTTTAATATCAGCCTTATTCACCTCTCTCCATCTCTTGTATTCTTTTGCTTTAGTAGCAAAATGGAAGTCCTGATGGCGAGCATGACAGAAACCTCTGTTCCACTTCCTACTCTTGTTGAGACACTGGCTGCAATTCTTAATCTTTTAGTCATAACCTTTGCAGTTAGGACTCCAGTGGGACATGGACATCCCCTGATCTTGGCCAGCCGGTAACCCATAGCACGTGAAGAAATCTTGACCAGGGGCAGGTTAAGATTGTTCCAATATTGTTCCTGGTGATTGTGGCTCCTACTTCTGCCTGCTTGTCCAGTCACACCTTTAGGCAGAACACCACCAGCCAGTCCGGGACCTTGCTGGACCCATTCAAGGACCAGAGGATGCTGTAGGTGTGCTCTCTGTGATGCTGCCTTTTACCTTCCTGTTTTCATTTTTTCACCATTACTCCTTCTGCTTCTCATTTGTTGTCTTCCACGTCATCTCACTATCCTCTGGCCTCACTTTTGTCTTTGAAGGAGGTGGAGATGGAGGAGAGGAGAAGGAGTCAATGACTGTTCCTAGTGCAGGAGATTAGTGCAAGCAGCAGCCAGCTGCAGTGGGAGGGAGAACTCTAACCAAGAGCCGGCAGTGGCGCCAAGAGCCGCAAGACCAGGAGCTCAAGCTGTGCTCTACCTCCTATCTTACCCCACAGAAGGAGAGGAACACTGCAGCACATTTTCAGATGCCCTACCATGCGAAGACAATGCACTGCAAAGGGTCTGCCTACAGGTGACAAATTGTGTTTCTAGCAGCACTTGTCTTTGGACAGTAAATCCTCTACCCTCATGCAGGCAAATCCTAAGCCTGCTTCCCTGTTTTAGCTCCAGCACTATCTCCACAACTGCAACTGCTACACACACACATACTCACAAGATTTCTGGGGAAATATATAAATAGAAAAAGATTCACGCTATAAAGTCTTACCATGAGATGGATTTATAAATGTTCAGCTTGAACAACTGGAGGTTTTTCATTGTATTGATATTTTCTGACTTGCTTTATGTGGACAGGAAAATTTCCTAAATAAAAGCTGCAGTTTATCTCTTGACATATACAGGGGGAAAACCAGTATTTTAAATAGCTGCAAGAAACTCTTCCCATATTACTCAAAGCAAATGTTTAGAAAGCCACTTACCCCCAGTTGCCACAGTAATTTCACGTAGAAAATGACCGTAAAATGGAAAATCAAAGGACAGATTCACTCTCTGAAAGGAACAACATCAGAAGATAAAATCAATATTGAGCAGAAAGGTAAGAGAAAACTAGACAAAACTCCACTTCGAATATCTATTTCATTGCTTTTTATTTTTCATTGGTGCCTTGCTATTCTTAAGTTGGAATTGCTAATAGCTAATTGGAAACAATTCTGTGTAGCACTTAAACACCTGAAAGCAGTAGATCTTTATAACTAAAGACTTCAGAAAATAAACCCCCTCATAAGAATAAAAGTAATAAAGGTTTGTAGATGTTTTCCTTAAAAAAAGCTGCTTTAATCTCATTCTTAAGAGGAGCCATCAATACCAAAAGTCTTAGCAATGCCTAGATTTTCCAGGATGCCTGCTGGGCATTTGCTCCCCTGTCACATGTACCTTCAGATTCAAGTGCTCTACTTGACATCCTGCTGCTACTTGGGTGTTTATCTAATGAAGGCTGGTCACTGGAAGGCAATTCCTCCATCAAACCCATATGGCACCAGTTCCCAAACTTCTCTATACTGCCAACTAGGAGATGTAATGATGTATAAAGAAATATTCAACAGAAGCAACAATAAACTCACCTTAAGATACATACAGCAAAATAAAAAATAAAAATAAAAAGATATTTCCCATCAGCATACAGGTGACTGACTACTCTTTATCAGCTGAATTCATAGTAGAGAATTGTAATGTGGGGAACAGACTCTTCTAAACTAAGCTCACCAAAAAGCACCATTCAAATACAACCTCAGTTTTACTCTCTGCCTCTGGCTTTCTTCTTTTCCAATTATTCCACTACTTTTCCCAAAGCTAATTATTGTGATCACCCATAATTATCACTGCATGTGCTATCTGATGAAACTCTAAATAAATTAGCAGTCATGCAGAAAGGAGTGTTGAAGTCCCAGTAAGGTCTTTCCACTGTTTAAATATAATATCCCATCAAAAACCATCACAATGGTCCAAATCCCAGATAGGAAACAGGCAGGAAGGCCATTATTTCTTATTTAGAAGGAGTTACTGTAGTAAAAATTAGTGTGAAAATGGGTTGTTGGTGACTGTCCCTCAACCCTAGCTTTTGATGTCTCCACTTAAGAAAGCGCAACAGCTCATACATTTTAAAAAAGAGGAAAAAGAAATCACTTTTGGTCTATATTTTCCCTACCATTATTTCCGTCCTGGGTTTATTATTTTCAGATTATATCTGAGTACTTTTTCTCTCAGGAAGAATTATGCTTACATCCACCAAAAATGTTTAAAGAATTATTTAGCATGAAATTAGCAGCTGAAGACTTACAACAGTAACTTTAAATTAGATTTACTTTCCACTTAAGTGGAAGACAGAATTTAGACAGGATTTATTATCACATTTTTTGTTTATTTTTAATTAAAATGCAAAATCCATTTGCATTGTGTTAATTGGACTGAGTAGGTTCTAATGACCTTTTCTGTATATACATAAATATGGTTGTACAACTGAACATTCCTAATCAAAATGGCATATGCAAAAGACAGCTCATGAATTAACTTAAACAAATGTGTTTTACCATGTCCTAAAGTTTTCACTGCTGAAGTGTATGCTACATCTATGCATGCACTCCATTTAAATTGTCCTTGCTCTACCAAACATAATTTCCAAAACTGTTAAAACTACCAAACCTTCCCTCTTTCCTTTATATGCTATCCATTTTACCTATTAGCATTAACCTTCTGAATGCACAGTAACCATTAAACTGCTTCAAATGAAAACTCTTCAAATGTACCCTCTTAAGTCTTCTAAATTGCTATAATATAAACATTAGTACAAAGACGTCTGTAATAAAAACTTGATTCTCAAGCCAGATACAGATCTCCCATGGACTTAAATCAAAGAAGGATGCCTTAGATCCTGACAATGTAAAAATGTTTAACGTAGACAGTTGTTTAGCATATTACTGTAATAAAGAATGAACATGATTTAAGGAATGTTTTAAAGCACAATATTCTAATAGTAACTAAAAGCGTGTTTTTACTTTTGCTGCTAGAAAGCATACATTTTTTGCTGAAAAAATACCAGAATTTTCAGCCCGCTGAAATAAAAATGTTTTCTCTGTACATAAATGATAGAAGGGACTGACAGAAAAGGGAATTGAGTTCTCAAGTATGAGGTATCCTCTATCTAGTTTAGTGTTTGAGTAATCAACCACGAGATAGCTAACCTAAACACACTGAATATCCAAGTTGCACCTAAAATTTTATTACGTGACTAAGAAGATTGTGGCCATATTTTAAAAACAACCCTTATAACTAGTGAGATAAATCCTCTAGTGTTTGTGTATCTATGCAACCAATTTCTATGGTGTTTATGCAGTTAAACCATCTCACGGATCTTCTCTTTATTATTTTTCCTGTAAAAGTAAAACCAACTGACAGCTCCTGGGAACTCTTAGTATTATATACATTAAAATGGAGGAAAACACACAAATTAAGTGTAAGATTTTTACCATTCAGAGAATTGTTAAATGAATTCATCAATACTGAGCATGCAATATTTTAATTCCTGGTTCTACTGTCAAACGGGAGATTAATGTTTAGAAATTATCAGCACGCAAATCACTGAGTCACAGAAAGACATGCAAAATGGCCTTTTAAAAAGAGTAATGAGAGTTTATCTCTGGAAGAGAAGGGATTGCTGCTCATTTCTGTATGATCATCTCAGAATATATGACTACAGTTGTACACTTATAGAGAGCACATCTCTCTGCTAAAGAACTTCAATGTGTAGTACACAGGGGTATTGTTTGCTCGGACACATACAAGGAATCAAGTATAGGTGTATAAGTGAAACATAATACCTTACAGGATGACTCACTAGTATTTTTTCATCCTTCAGGAGGGACATAGAACAAACCTATGAAAAAGAGGTCTTTAAAAATGTATATAGACATGGCTGCAAGCACTCAAGTTCACAGTCCAAGGCATTTGGGTAAGTATGAAGAGATGGACACCAGCGTGCTAAACTGGGACCACAGCCTTCTCTGTTAAGAGTTGGCAGAAAGGCAGAGGGGGCACCTGATGTTCAGAACTACGACCTTAAACATTTGTTTTGGGGAGAAACAATTGAAACCAGCATGCTGCCAAGGTCCCGTCTGCCATGCTGAATGGTCCTCTACACTGATCCCACATCCAGATCAAAAAACTCCCTCGTTCAAAGCCTCTACTTCAACAACTTCAACAAATGTCCACCTTGGAATTGATGTTTTTAGGTGCATAATTTCAGGGATCCAACTGGAAACAAAAGTGCTTACAACAAAGATGTGGAAGGGTGTTGTATCCAATAATCATTACATGTTTAGGTCTCACCTTCATAAATTACTTTTAATAGGGAAAGATGGTATACCTTATATAGGTATTTTAAATTTATTTATTATGTGGTTTTGTTTTTGGGGTGTGTGTGGTTTTTTTGGTGTTGTTTTGTTTTGTTTTGTTTTGTTTGTTTGTTTGTTTTTCACTTTTTCATTCTCTCTTTCAACACAGAGCTCCAGGATCCCACATAAAGCTGGCAAGGCAGATAATGGAGATTCTCATTTTTAGGTGCCCTGAGAGTTTTTCTTCCTCATTAGAAGCAAATAATTTTAAGAAAATTTAAGATATACAACTGCTTGAACCTCCTACTTTTATATTATCTCTGGCTCCTTACAGTCTTTTTGACTATAAGGAATATATTTTTTGAACTGGACTCTTTGTCAGTTACATGTACTGGATTTATCACATCATTCTGCTTTTTGTATTCTAAGCTAAATATCACTGTATTTCTTCCTGCTGCTTCTTGCATTCCTCTGAGCCAGTCACCTGGTTTGTGCCAGTGAGTAAACAGATAAACTGAGAGAAAAGATTATTTAAACTTGGGTTTTCTCTGAGCTTTAAAACTGTTAAACACATCTACATCTTAAAAAACTACAACTTTTAAATAGGGTGTTCACTGGAATTTGGTTTAAACAGGCAAAATCCAAGTACTTTCTTGTTGGAGCTAATTTGGTGAATGGATGAAACAAGAACCTCACAAACCACAATTCTGAGTTGTAATTTTCTGTATTTAATTTGTGCTAATATTGGCTCTTCTACGTATGCACCTTCTAGCCATAGGTGAGAACTGAGAACACAATCTGTAAGTCATACAGTATTCAATTTCACTTTGAGCATGTAAGCCCGTTATTTTTCATACCCATTTTACCAGGTAGTATGATTACAATAAGTTAAATATGAATGTTATTTACATTCTGTGATATTTATTTGTCAATAACCTAAAACTGTGATCACATGACTCTGGTTACTGTATCCCATTCTCATGAGTTTTTTAAGATGCCCCAAAAGGAAAAATGTGACACCTCTTATAAAACACAATACATATACATTCCATGGAAGATTCAAAACTTCATTAACTATATCCTGAACCCAGTTCTGTTACTACTGAAGTCAATGTAAAATTCTCCCCAACTTCAGCAACACAAGTAGTTTACTTTGGTAGCTTGTGATCCTTAAGAACAGAGGAAAATTTTGAATCTATCTGTAAAGGCATCTCTAAAGGACTGTTATATCACGTTCAAAAAGGCAACTTGAAATCACTTGATAGCAACACTGTAAAAACTTTCACAGATTAACTAAAATTCAAAGATATAGCACTTTGAACAGTAGTCACAATACTTAGTAATACTACTACGTGTGTCACTGATGAAAATATCCATGGTAGTCAAAGCAGAAAATAGTATAATAACTTACTGCAGCTTGCCGATGTGTATTGGAAAGGATTCCATGAATCTTTACTTTGTCCTTCTCCATTTGGTCTATATTGACCCACAAATCCCGGCTGGTAGAATCATATGGGCCATACGTCCTTGAAGTATAATAATTATGATCTGTATCTTCCTGAAAGGAGGAAAAACACAGCAAATACAGATTATAATGCAAGATGCACCCTAGGTTTAAATAAAACTCTCCCTTGAAATACGAGTGCTATTGCTCCTGGGACTACACTGCAACTCAGTAACACATGAAAAAAAGAACAAATTGCAAATGTGTTGCAAAGACAGCTCTGGTCCTAACCATTAGCAGTTGACAAGGCAGTTATCTCATCCAATCATCTTATATTATGATTATAATGTTCACTACTCCCAAATCCCAATCATATAGTCCCTGTAACCACATCAGTGAAATCTATGGCAAAAAGTTTGGTGGCTTTTGAGGCAAGATGGCCAGTTAAGTTCCTGTAGTAATGGCCATGCTCTAACAAAGCAACGAGCAGTATTCACAGTTAACACCTTTAAAAAAATGTAATTTTAACATTTCTGAACATAATTCACTAGGCTATCCTTCATAAGAATATACCAAAAAAATTCCTAATAGCTATAGGCTTACAACACTATTTAATTTTAAATCCCCCAAAGATTGGTTTTCTGTAGATTTGCCTCTCAGAGACAAATATATACAAATTTGTGGAAGAAAGCTCCCTAATTCTTGTGTCCTTGAAAATTACAGAAGTAGCTGTTTTACTTATGTCACAGCAAATTTCTGTCAAGGTCAGTAACTGTGAAGGTCTGTACCTTTCTCTGTAAGACAGAGAAAGAGAAAAAAAGTGTGTAGTCCGAGGCAAGAAATGAAACACATCTCAGATTCCCAGTCTTCCTTTACTCATCTCAAGCTGTTGTAACAATAAAATATTTAAATCAACAGAATTACCAGCTTTCTGCTTAATAGCCACAAGTAATGCTATAAAAGTAGTACATACTAGTATCTCAGTTCCTTCCTTGCTTCTGCCTCCCCTGAGACAAAGCAAAATATACAAAGCCTCAACGATAGTGTTTTAAAATTAGAATAAATTTAGAAAATAAACAGTACCATAGGAAGTGGAAGAAGTGGACTTAGAATTAAGAACTGGTGTCAGAGAGGTTACTCTCCTGCAGTACCTCCTATACCCAGCCAGCATCACATCAGGCCCTGCTGCCATGCAGACCTGACAGCCCCTCCCCACAGCCCACTCCCCAGAACATACACAGTCTATTCCAGTGACGTGATCCTGAGCTGAAGATATACTTGGAAAGGATTTATATTATAAATGAAACTATTCAAGTCCTATTCTAACTATATTGACCAAAAATCCTCTTTCATCCAGATTTCACTCTACGTTAACATCATTACTGATGCATTTTACTTTAGCTGTTGCAGATTTAATCAGGTTACTTTCTCCTTGACACTTTCTATATCTTTAGCTGTACTTTGTATGCCAGGACGTATTTTATATGCCCAGTAAATCTCAGTGACACTTCGAAGCAACTTCTAACAGCTTCAGCAGCTCTAGGTTAGTCACACAAGTAAACATAATTAAAACTATACTGTCAGGAAGATGACAAAAGCCAGACACCTCAACAAATTCTTTATCCCTTTAATGGTCAACAAAAATAGTTATTACTGTCATATATATAAAGGAGGTAGAGTAAATTAAAAGATTTTCGAAACAAAGATATTTTCCCAGTTTAACTTATCATTCTGACAAAATTTCCACAGAAAATAAAAGTGACATTTAAGGTATCACAAAACCTCAAAGAAAGAGCTCCAGAGACAAAGAAGAAATAATTACCACAATAGATCGTTTCAGATAAACATGCAATATTTAAACTCTGGTCAAAACTGTGCAAAGCTTTTGCATTTTCAGTTTTTTTGTAGCTAATAATGCTACTCCTGTTAATCAGTAGTGCCTAAGCTCCCACCTCCACAGCTAGAAGGCTCTAGCACTGAGCCCTGTTGGTAGCTCTAAAAGAATGCCTTAAATGATACCTTGATCCATGCTCAAAGAAGATTCATCATATATCTTGTAAATCAAACACTTAAATTATAGTTTTCAGCTCAAGATTTTGTCACTGCGTGAGGAGTTACTCGTGTGTACCAAACTTTCTCTATAAAAAGCATCTCATTTCGTATTTTAATTCAACTTAAATAACCTTAGATACTTATAGAAGGAAAGAAATTCACTTGGATATTAGAAGAAAGACAGAATTCTGCTTATTCTTTGAAAAAGCTTCATAGCCTTCATGCAGATGTATTTTATGAATATACCATTAATTATTTCTCTCTCACATCCTAAGTTTATTAATCCTATCTGTAAATTTACAATCTGACTACAAAAAGGCACATGCAGCTAACTGCTAAAGTACATGTGAGCAGCTCAGGAACTCTCAGTGACATGAGGATCCAAGCTGGTGTTCCAAGTTACTGCCTTCATAGTTTCTAATTTGCATTGCCATGGAAATGGAATTATCGGAGTCTTTCAAAAATACGATCTTATCGGTATCATTAGATACCTATGAATTTTCAATCTTTCAGACCTGTTTATATGATTTGGCTCATTGTACCTGCTTCATAATATGTTCCATCCCTTACAGGTACTATACGCATAAGAAGATGCAAAAATGTTTCAGAAATTATACGGAATTTGCATGTAAGCTACTGAATTAAGAAAAAATTCTAATAATTATGACACAGATGTAGAGTTCTGTTGATAACTAAAATTCTATACAACTAGGAAGAGAAACAAAATTTACAGTATTTATTAATTACATAGAAGCACATTGCTGAAATAAAGATCATTCAGAGAAAACAGAGAACATACCCATTACAACTTCAAGAAAGTTGTTTTTTAATTTTGTTTTTCAGGTATTTGGAGGATATGAATGTTATCTCACACTGCTTCTCTAGATGTATAGCTCTGTGCTAATACTGCATATATATGAAGTACATAGCACCTTTCTTCTACTGAACAATACAACATTAAAGCAAAGGATTATTCCAGATACTTTTTGCACCAGCTATGAGGATTACTGTCAGCAACCCTTGTGAGTATAAAGAGAATATTTATTAGAACCTCTCTCATAGCACTTCTCTTTTGGGGAAATAAGTTATTTTTAACCTGAGGCCATCATTGATGCTGAATTACCATTTTATTGTATGTTGTAAAGAAGATTAATTTCTTACAGTTTTCACAAGGGATATTGTCTGATTACACCTTGAATATATTCCCATATTTCTCCAACTACAACCGTATTTTCTCAGGAAAGCTGAGTGCATACACTACTCATAAAAGCTCAGTACAACTCAAGATTAAGCCTTCTTTAAATTCTTGGTGTTCAGTATTTGTCAAATTCAAAGACTGAGCATCCATTCCAAATGTTACATATATGGATACTCAGAAACATAGTCCAAACACCACAAACCCATTTCATCAATAACTGCTGTCCCTTGACAGATTAAGGTGATATGTCACAATCAAGACAGCAAAAAGTAAATATATGTGATATTTAAAAGTAACAACTCCATTATGCCTCTAAAATGTTTTGAATTATTAACCAGGATTTTGGCCAAATATGTACATGAAAATAGCACTGAAACAGACATGAAACAATGATGTTATCACTCAATAAAGTAAGACACTATAATTCAATGAGGATGTGATCACGTATGTAAACATGGGACTCTTTATGTTTAATTTTCTTCCTGACATACTTTTCCTTTCAGATAAATGAAAAGGTACTGTAAATCCCTAGGAGATGGAGGATATTACCAAACAAGGTTTAGGAAAACAAGCCCCTCTTGTAGCCAACTGCATGAATATTTTGCTTCTAAATACTGGTTTCAATCTGATCCAAACCACAGACATTACTGAACAAGCAGCTCTGCCAGCTTTCTCTCTTTAAGGCTATAACTGAAGAAAATTGATAACTTCAACCAGAGAAAAAGCAACAGGCACACCCAGGAATGAGCTCTGCTGTTGTACAATAGTACGCTGTAGAAAAACATCTTACTTCCTCTGTTGTTGAAAGAAGAGAGGAAGATATTCACAAAGGAAATCATTACAGATCAGCCAACCAGATGGCAGTTACCTTTCAGTAGATTAAGTTTTGGCTGCCTTCTCCCACTACTGGAAGACTCTGACATTTCCAATGAAAAATCAATTAATCAATCATCCTACCCGAGGATCTTCATCTTCAGGTATTTGTGATCAAGCAGCATGAGCTATTGCTAGGTGCAATAGAAGACAATGAAACTGCATTTAATTTGAATAACTGTTGTCCTTTTAAATATACTATGTATTGAAATTGCACTTCCAAACTTCAGTTGAGGTGATACCATAATGAAAAGACTCTGAAGCCCTCAAGGACATGGTGTTAGACTTTATAGATGCCTAATTTTATCACTGCAAAAGGAAGGTCTAGTATCTGATTTTTCACAAAATACATTAACAAAGTGCCTAAATATTGCCAAACTCGCAGACGAGATCTATTTTTAAATTAACTGAAATGGCTGCTAATATTTGCCCTAAAAATTAGTTCTGAGGAAATTCATCACCAACTACTAAGTTCAGAAAGTCATCTCTAACTCTGGGTATAAACATTTCTAGATTAACAGCCTATGAAATTAATCAGAGAATTATGCTTTCTAAAAGGTGCATTTGTAGACTAAAATGGAAACACTGAAAGGAGAAAACAGGCAGTTATGTATTTTAAAACAGGCTATTTTTCAGGCAGAAAACAAAGACAATAAGACTTCTTTGAATATTTAGAGGAAGGAAATGAACTAGCAATTAAAATTATTTCCCTAAGGAATAAAGCAGTTCTGGCGATCCATTTTGCAGAAGAAAAAAAAAGAAAACCCTTTCTATTTAAATAGGACAGCAACAAGATGGTTCTGCACACATACAGCAAAAACAGCTTCCTCAAAACCATTTGCATTCTTACCCAATCTTATGTAATGTTAGCTATTCTCTTATGGCACCTGTGCCTATCATGTCAGTAAAACAAAGCCAAAATTGACTTCTGAATTGTTTCAGATTTTGCTAGAAAATTGCTTCTATATTTCTGAATATTTTTAATCCCCACCAGCCCAAGGGGGAGAACAGAGATAACAGCTTGTGTAGGACTTGAGGTAGCTCTGCATAGCAGCTGATGGAAAGCCTCTTCTCAACAGCACGTTTTTGGGCACTGAGAAGGGGCAAGAGAGATGCATGGTCATACTTCACATTACCTGGGCAGGGGAAGCATGTGTGTATGGTGTTGCAACTGATTTTTCCCCATTTATTTACATTTTCCTTAAGCAGGCCCTGACTGAGACAGGGGCAGGTTCTAGGGACACGCAGAGAATATCTCTAATCTAATAGCCAGTAGCACAGGAGACGAGACAATACAAGAAAACATCACCTCTTCTGAGATGGAGTCCCAGTGGGAAGATTAAGGCCAGAGAAAAGGGGGAAAGAGACACTTTGCATGCTGGTACCATAGAACTCATTTTAACACAGAGTACTACAATTACAATCATAAAATAGCAACGTTATGATGCAATTTTACAGTTTTATAGGATCTGATAATCTAAGAACCCTGAGGAATACTTAATTTGAACTGGACTCTCAGTATGTGAAAGCTCTAATTTCAGTAGATAAGCTATATGTGGACTACAACATCAAAGTCTTACAGAGGACATATATAGGCACTGCTACTCAGGAAGCTTGATCACTATGAGTGGTTCTCTGCTGCTCAGAAGTACCAATTTCATTTCATAAGCATTTTGCATCAAGGATAAACTCTGCTGTTCAATTTCTCAACAAAAGTGTTTGTTTTGTACGAATCACTACTGGGGAAACATGCAATTTACAGAAACGTTTTCACAGAGACAAAGCTACACTCTGTTCATTTTGTTATTTGGGGGGGTGTTTCATTTTTGGTTTTGGTTGTTTTTTTAATATCTGAAGTTGAAAGAATAAAGGGAATATATATGTATATATAAATACAGGCATAGCACACATTGTTGATTACACAAGCCCTAGCAAAATCCATTTTGAACAGCTAATATAATGACTAATGAATGAGGGGAACTCAATCTAATCAAAGAGAAAACTCTGTCTCAGTGCACTGGGGTTAAGAACTTCATCTCACACTATATTCTCCAAGAAGAGGCTCCACGAGTGCTCTGCAGAGTCCTGAAAGTCTGTTGTGTGTGTGTCCGGTAGCCCTCAAACTCAGGTTTTCACCAGGGCCAGTGTGAAAACAACTGTGTCCAGAACCTCACAGATTTACATGTGGAGGTTGTTATTGTAAACACTAAATGATGTCATCAGCTGGACTGAAACAAAGGCATCTAGCTCACAGCTCTCTCCCCTATGTAGACATAAGGCTTTACACAGCTCTACAACATCTTAAGTTCACAGGTTTTTAAACTGCACTTTTCTGAGCTCTTGACAGCACCTATAATGGAGAGTCACACACACTGACAGACAGTCTGCAAGAGAAGGATGCCATAAAACTGTGATTAATCCAAAAAGCCATTTAGTCTTTCCGGCTTTGTGAAAAGTCAATGTGGAGCCACTGCCTTTTCCATGATATTCAGCTGCTTTTGAAAGGAAGCTTCTCTCTTGGGGACTGCTATAATACTGTCAGCCTATTTAGAGGTCATTACAGCAGTCTCATAAAGCCCCTTGGATTGTCTTGTCATATGAGACAAGCTTCAAAAGAGCAAAAATCTCTGCAATGCCTTACTTAAGAGAGGAAAAAAGTCAAATCACCAAGTCACTCAAAAACCAATTACAGTAACGAAATATTTATTATGCAGTTTTGTTCCTGATTTGCTGGAGCAGAATTTTGAGAAATGACATTCTGAAAATAAGCCTTTATTAACTGCTTTTTAGCACCCTCTTCACTAAAAGAAAACAGTAGGAGTAATTTCAATACAATGTCCATGAAAAAACCTGGAAGAAATTTGATTTTGGTGTAATTATAACACAGGTTTTAGAATTAATAGTCTCATTTTTAGATATGTATAAATTACTAAAGTGTTCATAAAACTGGAACTGTGAAAATGACTGTTTGTAAACATAAATACTATCTACCAGGTCTAGACTACAGAGCATTAGTGGTTATAACTCCATGTCTGTTACCAGCCTGATTGCTGGGGGCTCACAACCCCAGATAATGCCATACGAAACTCTGTTTTTGTCAAGTTAGCTTTTAAAAACTTAATATTTTAGCCTTTTAAAGCTCCACTTCCTGTGTGGAATATAACCAACAGTGTATTTCTGACCATATGTACTTTGACATACTTGCAGCCACACCTGAGCAATTTTTTTCCTCCCCCTAAACATATAATAAGGTCTGTTTAATATTATACACTTTTTTTTTTTTTAATGCAGGTATTAAAACAACTTTAAACTGTCTGTAGACTATGTATTCGTCCACTATGTATTTAAATGCCAGGAGAGGTATGTCATCCTTGTTTCCCATTCTTTGTCACTTCTCTGTGGGAAGAGACAAGAGGAAAAGAGAAATCAAGACCCGACCCCCTGAGGTCTCACACGAGGAGGAAAATGGCAAATCTAAATTGGTATGAAAAGTGTCACAGATCTAGGGGATTAAGTTAATATTAGCAGGTATAGTTTCTAGCTGATGGGGGCTTTCCATAGGGCAGTGCAGGAAGCCGCCTCCACACTCACTGTGTGTGAGCAGTTCCTGAGCCCTTGGTACTGCATCTCAGGGATCCATCAGGGTTCAGAGCCAAAACTGCAGGGCAACCAGCTATAGGAACATGTACGACAAATACAAAGTTGATACAAGTGAGAGCATGAGTTTATTAATGTGGCAGCATTTTACCTATGGGGATAAAGCCTAATTTAAAGCTTTTACTGGTGTCCTATGTACACCTCACTCTGCACCAGCCATGGCATCACAGGACAAAGCACATCACCGTGGCTTCTCTGAAAAGTACCTGGTTTAAGCAGGTTGCAACAAAAGCTAGTAGTCTACTTAAACAGAGCAATTTCTAGTTTAGCTCTCATACAATACACATGAATATTCAGTTACTAAAACATGGGACCAGATGAAATCCACGATCAATTTGCAAAAATTTTGAAATCATGATTTATGTCTTAGAAAGATAGTGATGATGAAAGTGGTTAACCTGTAGCAATTTTGAAGCTCTTTTGAAAGATTGCTCTTTGGTTTGGAAAAGGTATGCATTTGGGTTTATTCCCATGTATTTTTCTCTATACATCTGCTACAGGAGTTCAGTCAGGATATTTTACACAAGAACAATAGAAAAAACATAGGATTTTAACAAACTGTTCTCATCAGCCACATTTCTTAAAGACTAGTCACGGAAAATACTTATCTGATCTTGCAGTCACACTCAAAAAAATAAATCCCTTGAGAGCTCTTGTGCCACAACTGTAAGACATCATATTAATTGAGAAGCTTGATTAGTTACATGGTGCCTAGACAGGTGTATCCAAGTCACTGCCTTTGTATGACATCAGGCTCTAAACAAGCTTTCTGCAGGATCTGCACTCTTGTTCTTTTCAAGAGGGATACTCTGAGCACTTAGCAATTACTCTGACAAGATCAAGATGTTAAATAATATCCTCCCTCAGCTGTCTCTGAAAAACACTACTGCCTTCAAGTTAACCCAGTGTAGTTGTTCCAATATTCTCAAATATTTCAAAATTAAGCACATTATTTTGGTTTTGATGTTTTTTTTTTTTTCTTGTGTATAACTACTAAATCTATATTGCTCTTTCAGATTAACGATTCAAAGTGGGAAGTTTCATAAACTTGTATTTCCTTGTTTGACTTTCATCTAAATACAGGACACTAGAAGATAAAACACAAGCCACCGCAGAATTACTTTTGAGTTGAAGGGTGTCTTTTCACACTTTTAAGCAATAGAAGGGATGCCAAACATCTGAGCACTTAAAAAACAGGGGAAAATAAAGACGTGAAATTTCACTTGTATTCCTAATCAATCTTTTTTTACTAGGGGTGGTGGGTGAGATAGGAAGTGGGAAAAGAGAGGAATAATTTCAACATTTTGACCCTGACTTGAAACAGACCATATTTATTTTGCTTGATATATTTTGTTGTTGGAATATCTATTAAAAAAATGCACTTCTTTTCACTTCAGATTTAGATGAACAAATAGGTAGCTGAGCATGGTGGTATTTGGTTTGCAGGTGCAGCTGCCTGTGTAAGAGCTACATTTGTAAGCACTCATTATCAGGACCACAGACCTAGTAAATGCTGGCAGTGAAGGTTTGCCAGCTCATGAAGTTTGCAGGTCCAGTTTAGAGCAAACTGAATACGCACTTTGGCTGCAACTGACCATGGGTGAGATATAATTGCCTAAGCACAAGAGGAACTCAGGGCCATCTGAAACTTGCAGATACAATTCATTACCTACAGCAGACCCTTATACTACAGAAGCAGCAGTGGACCATTCAGTATAACCACAGCGCCTAAAATTATATCAGATATCCATAGCGAGGCACCTTTCACCTTAAATTTCCACCATCTATGACCACAGAATCATAGAATAGTTCGGATTTTAGAGATCGTCTTGTTCCAAGCCCCCAGTCATGGTCAGGGACACCTTCCCCTAGGATCAAGCTGCTCAAAGCCCCATCCAACCTGGCCTTGAACACTTCCTGGGATGGGGCACCCACAGCTTCTCTGGGCAACTTGTTCCAGTGCCTCACCACCCTCACAGTAAACAATTTCTTCCAAATAGCTAATCTAAACCAGCCCTCTTTCAGTTTAAAGCCATTTCCCCTTGTCCTATAACTACAGGCCCTGGAGAAAACTTGCATGTCATCTATGCCGCATATATACTTAGGTATCCAAATTGAAGAGCTGAATTTCACCTCCAATTTCAATATTAATTACAACTAAAAAGAAAACCACTTGTACAGACTCCAGCCTTTCATAGCAATCACAGTGGACTTATATTTTATGTAAATTCATATCCATGCTTAGAACAGTATATAGATGTTTACTAGCCTTTCCTGAATAGTTATGTAAGAAAAAATAATCTCTGCAGCGTATCTAAGAAATACCCTTGATTTCCAAGGTGATGGAATAATATGTCTGATAAACTAATGTAAGAAAAAATTCAATACTTGCTGCACTGTTCATGACTACATGACATCAAAAGTTCTATGCCCATTTTTACTGAAAAAAAAAAAATATATTCTCAGAAAATACTTTCTCTTTCAACTACATAGTTGGTCACTGTCCAGCTGTAAGAATTTGTTTTCCAGACAAAGAGGGACATTGGGTGCACTAGCTTATAACTATGGAAGGAAGATGTTTCAAACATCTTCTCCAAACTTGCTATAAACCTCTGTGCCAGCCAGCCAGTTATACTGCCAAAATGAACACCCATCAGGTTGCTGACCTACGGAAGCCACATTGTTGGCCCACTCCTGGGTATGGCTGAACTCAGCAGTAGCACTTTGCAGCCAGATTGTGCCTATTCTCGCACTGGAAGACACTTTTCATACATCAGAAGGGAGGCCTCCATACCTTGCCCGAGGAAGGAAGAACCTGAGAATCAACTTCTTTTGCTGCCTGTACTGGAGTAAAAGGGGAATACCTCAGACTATGGCATTTTATCCCTTCTGCCATTTCCCTGCTCCACCGATATGAAATCAGACAGATAGATTTTCATCTGCAATTTCTCCCTCTTCCTGCTTTTGTTGCTAGTGCTACAGAAAGAACACTCAGAGAGGGATGTTTGGATTTATTTAAAAATTTTAGTAGGAACTCGTGAAAAGTCACGCAGCTTGATACAAATGAATGAAGCAAACCCCCAGTCACCCTGTCATATCTCTCTCCTTTTGCTAAATGTTGTGCCACTGAGAGGTCTGGTGAATATGTTTGCTGTTCTCTTTCTCCTTTTTTGCTTCGTTATTCACACTGCAATTTGTCCAACTTGTTGCAGACTCTCCAAGATCTCTATTGCCTTTTTTTTTTTTCTAGAAATAAATGTACTATTTTGTTACTGATGGTCTGCGAAAACTTAAATGTGCTGCATATGAATGCATGCCCGTGTTACAGAAGAAAGAAAACAAACAAAATCCCTATATTATTTTACTTAGTTACTGATTTCTGTTGTGTGTATGAAATACTACAGCTATTAAAGGCATTTCCTCCAACAGTTGAAAGCATTTAGCTAGCATTTTTGTAAGGCCAAATGCACATTTTACAAATGGAACTTTCTTAACTCTGATACTTCTCTTGATAGAATGTTAAACGTTATCCCATTTATTATTCTATTTGAAAAGTCTTTCTAACACAATCACAATGAAGACAGGTCATTGACTGAAGTTATAATTACTGAATTTACACAGAGCCAAAGGAGGTGTCTGACCAAATCTGAAACAAAGTACTCACCTGCTTACATGCCAAGTTGTTATTGTTTTGGGATAACAGGCAATTGACTCTCCCATATTAAAGAAGCATGAAAGACTTCGAGAGGCATGGAATAATACATCAATGTCATTAGAATTCCTATGGCTTTGAAAATCTGTCCCTAAGGACTAGTTTTATCCAAACTGGAATTATGTGGCTTAGTGTGACAACTTTTTACTTACCTACCCAAATTACTCTGCACCAACAACTCATTAATATATTCACCCTCACTTCCTGCTCCAACCAGCTATGCACAATTTGCTGCATGCTGCTAAATTAGCTAAGGCTGTTTGCTTTGCATGGGTTGAAATGAACGCAGTCTTCTGCTTTTTGCATGACCAAATCGATACAAGCCCCCTTCCTCATAAGGACGCTCCAGGTGAACAGGATGAAAAGGGTCAGAAAGGAAGTGCCTGGGAAAGGAGAGACCTTCCCAGCCTTCCCAGCCACACTCACATTCAGCTTTCACAAGCTGAATCTATTTTCTGCAAACTTCTGCAAGCAAGGGCTGAGGCACGTATGACTGAAGTAATTAATCCAGAAAGAACGTACCAGGTCTGTTGATACTGCTCATAGCCCTTTTCAGCCATGAGTTCAGCGATTCTGGAATAACTGTAATATGCTTTAGGAAGTTAGAGATGAAGACGGATATGGAAATGTAAAATATTATAATGAAGAAAATTCAAAGGCAGATTCCCTTAAATTCTAAATTCCCTTCTCCTTCATTGCTATGCAAAATCATTATCATCAATATGTTAATTTTAATGCCTTGTGTGCCAACATAGCTAAGCATGTCGAAATGAACTCAGGATTACAATGGAGTTCTCTTACTTAGGAGTGGGGAAACCAGATTTTAATTTCTTTTTCTCCCCGTCCTCTCCCTCTATGCCTAAAAGAAATAGAGAATGGATCTTGCCCCCAGTCTTTGCTTTTTTCTTTTTCAGCTATACCTGAATTATTAGCAGAACCTTCAACTCTTGAGTTTATTTTGAAAATATTGGAACATTTACAGGCTCATTGCTACGACACTTTTTACTGAGCTAGCAATACATTCAGTCCAGCTGAAGACTGGAGCAACACCCAGTACAAGTGTTTAGATGACCTTGATATAAGTAAGCAACTAATATATTCAAAACAAAAAGATATATGAGGTTTTTCTCTAGTTTACCATTTTGCAAGTGAAAGCCTGAAGGAAACCAAACAGGGATATATCAGTCTGCTGGCTGGCTAGAAAATGTGACATCACTGGTGAAAAAGTCAGCTGGACAAGCAGAAAATAGTGAGAAAATTAATGATTATCCCAGATTCTGCTTCTAATTGCAGGTGACATATGGTTTGTTGTGAATAGTAAGTGTAGAAAATTAGATTACTTCATATGTGATCTATGCTGCTTTCCAGATCAATTCACTTTCTGGCTCTTCTTTATAATTATTAAAAGATATTACTTAAATACTGAATTTAGTAATAATTTCCAGACCTTTTAGTTTGACTTAGCATTTCACAAGAAGAGATAGTTCAAATGCTTTCACTTACATCACATGAAAAAGGAACATTTTTTTATCCCTTGGCTCAGTTTGAAAAATGTGTACTTGATTTTTTTGAAAACAAATTACATTCTCCATCTCCAAAGTAACAAGGTAATTTTCTAAAATTAACTCTTGAAAAGTGTCAATAAAAACATTTAAAGATTGCAATAACAACACTTGCAAAAAAAGTAAATTAAAATATGGCAATAAAATCCCATACATCATAGCCTTTGATGTCTGTATCATTTAACACCAAATTTTACCTCTCTTACAACAAAAATATGACAACTATACTATTTAATTACATGGCTGCAGCCATGTAATTAAATCAGAGTATATTTTTTCACTCAGAACTTAAAATGATCCTACACCAAAATTTGACATTTCCCTTATTTTAATCAAGGGTTAAACATTGCTTGAGCTCCATAATATAGTCTACAATCCATTCCCAAAACAAAGCAATATTAGAAAGCAGGTGTCAAAGATAAGACTTAGTGTTTCTTCAGGGCTTTTTTTAGTTTTTTGCTTCTGGGTTGTTTTTTTTTCCTGCATGGATTTTTACAAATACCAATTTCAGAACAGAAGTACTGCTTTTCTGCTAATGAATCAGCCAACTCCGGTGAAAAATTCTAGTTCCGCAAAGCTTCATTCCTCCTCATCTGTATGTCAAATGCTTCAACTGAAAAAAAGTTAAAAGCCTAAAATCTGGTTAAACCTTTGTAATGTTGGTATTTCATAATCCACACTAAAATGTGACTGTGCATTAAAAAAGAATTCTGTCCTTGTTCGGAGATCAATAGCATCCCCAATATTATTAAACAGATTGATTGCACAAAAAATGATGCCCATGGAATTAACTTGCACTCTTAACTCCAGGGAAGGGAAGATACAAATACTCTTTAAGCAAAATATTTTAACTGCAAATTTAAAAGCTAAACAAGCAGGCAACTCTACACAGGTTATTAAAGGCTCTAAAAATTGCAAGTCAGAAAACAGACTTCAGAAGTAAACTATGACACTGTCCTAGCTTGGGATGAGGAAAAAGAACAGAAATACTCATTAGACTGTGTGATAATAAGATTTTTTTCTTAAATACAGGACATGCATCTTGGTAACTTGAAGGGACCATGGTTTCAGAATACAGTGCTGTTGACACTGCTCTTTCTAAGTCCTTCAGATACAACTGGCATTAAAGCATTGGGATGGAAGAAAAAAAAAAGGAAAAACAGGAACAAAACAGAGGTAGGTTTGGCCAAACTGACAGCTCACTCTGAGACTAGGATATTGTTTAGTTTTAAGGTTTCAATTGCACATGGATGAGTTTTTCTAGTTTTAATACAGTACATTAGAGCTCTAAGCACAGGATTGACTAATCCTTTGTTCAGCTGAAGAAAATTTAATCTTAACCATTTATTTTCTTCCTTGCTCAGAGCTGCAGTGAGAACAGAGCAATAGGCATGCTGGCACTGCTGTCAGTAGCTGAGAGTAATTGCTCTCAAATCCCAAGGGCTGTAAAACACAACTCCTTCTGTTGTTTTTGCCAGTCAGAATCAGACATCTTCACTTCCATGAGTGACTGGGACTGATAAGGGAGAAGTGTTCTTCTGGGCAGAAGCTCTGGGTCAAAATGCAAAATTCAGCAAAAGACCATTTTCAGCAGGAAAACTAGCAGTGTTGTTCTGATAGGGGCAAGATGCTTTTCAGGTATAAACTACAGGGACTGCTAAAATTTACATTTCAAACAACATCTAGAGAAAGCAATGAAAGGAGAGAAAAAAGAAGGAAAGGTGTCTTCAGTTAACAACAACTCTATTTTAGTTAAAAGCAATACGCAGCAGGAGATACCAGTGACATCCGCAGGAATAAATGAATCACTTCACTAAAGGAAAAAAAAATATTTAGCACTGGAATAGCCACAATTTTCTATGCTTGCAAGTGCTGTGTTAGGAGGGGTGGAGAAGGTAAGATAAAGTCGAATTTGGTTTGATTTAGCATGCTCAGCATGCTGCTTCTACTTGGAACTTAATCTTTTGCTGTCATATGGCTGCAATCATTCATTCTGTTCTAAGACGTTATATGAAAAATCATGTTTTCCTCACACTTTTGCTGGTGCAAAGCAATAAAACCTTACTGCACTCAGCTCAAGCTTGACTATGATTTAATCTATTATTTTATTGCTGGATTTATTTTTGATATTTGAAGTTTGTGAAAGACTATTGTGTTGATGTAGTATCTCAATACAATGGCAACAAATTTGAAAGTAATTCACATGATCTAAAGTTATTTTGCAAAGTTTGTCACCTTCCGCTCGTGCCAATACAAGCTATACGTTAGAGACTTTTCCACTTCAATTTCTCTGTATTTTACTTGTCAGTGCTTCACCGTGCACTGAAGGTGACTTTAGTCACAAGGATCAGGGAGAGAGAACAGTGAAACAGAGGACCATCAGGCAAGTTATCCAGAACTCTTCTATAAAGTCAGCTGCTGATAGAGAGACCAAATCTCTACTTAAAGAGGGAGATCAGTTCTGTGTGGAGTTACACACAGCCATAAACATAGGATATCACTTGAAAAGTGATGCATATTTTAAACGATAAAAAAATTATGATGCAACAATTTTGCAATGCACAATTGTATAGTAATATATTATAAAGCCTTTTCCAGTGCTCAGTAGCCAGACCTACATTAGCAAATACTATGGCAAAACAGGAATGCCTTTGTGGGCATCTCAGTGGTGACTACTGGGGACCCAGTGTCCATAGTACACGCATTTTAGAGATCAGATTCTTTTCCAGTAAATGCAAAAGAGCAACAGGCAGCAAGAAACCTCTGATGTCTGCCTTCATTACCTTTATGGCCCCAGGGCTCTGGGGATCAACCAAACTGTCACATCATGACCATGAAGGTTTATTTTAACAATATTAATACTAATTGACTTAATAAAAGTGAATTATTATGGAGCATACTTTTCCTTTATGAGAGTATATGAAGAAAAGTAGTATATTTGTCTTATTTTTCCCCTTAGTTGAAAGAAGACATACCAAACTAGACATATTCATGAAGATGTATTTTCACACTCACTGCTTTTACAGGGACTTATAGTGTTTGCAGCAACAAATTCCACCTGACACATTGCATTTCCTAAGCTCTATTTATCATAAGTAAAAGGCACTTCTGAATGCCCCAAGCACAATAAACAAGTGGTAGATTACACAACAACCAAAAAACCACAAAACAACCCTGACCCCCAAGGCAGGAGAGAAGAATCCCAAGAAAGATGGGAGAAAAAAAGGGGAAAAAAAGGAAAGTAGAAAAGTTAGACTTGAAATTATGGGATTGTGAAATCTCAGAAATTAGAGAAACAAGCTGGCTAGAAGGAGGACTGTTGGTATAAACGGCACTTCATGTTTGAAATTCCCTAATCTATGCCCCACAACAATCCCTGTCTTTGAGATCCCTGTAACTACAGTGTGGTACACATTTCCCCCATTAGCCTACCACCTGCAGGACTGTGGAAGCTGTCTTTGCACTTGCCATTTCCAAGCACTGGTTAGTGCATAAGGGATACAATTTTGATGCTTCCAAACTAAAAAAAAGACTCCTCTGGCTTAGCGGGAAACACTTCAGCTTCTGACAGTCCCAAAGTTATTCCAGGTAGAAGGCTTTAAGGTTTGGCTTTGTGACCCTTGGGAAGAAATAAGAGCCTTGTTTGCTCCTATCTGCAGCAGAGACTCTGAAACCCTGATTTGCCACAAAATCAAGAAGTCAACTTGTATCAACGAGTCATGAGAATACTCTTTCTGGCATGACCCTTACAGTTGATTTGGACTGCTTACAACACACTTCTTCAGATGTCCCAACAATACCCACTTTGAGGATTTCTCAAGGACTGTAACTTAGGCAACCATCTGTGTAAGATGGAATCTTGCTCCTTTTACACCTGTCCCTCTTCAGGACTTTCTCTCTTTGGCTCTTTTATGTAGTGGCAATGAAGCCATAATAAGCCTCTTATGGAGTATGACTCTCCTCTGTATTTGGGCTCTAAAATACCAATTGCAAATAAAGGAAATGGGACTAACCTCCACCCTTGAGAGCCACTTTAGACTTATAATGTTATAGTCTCTAATTGGCATACTATGATAGCCCTACCAAAGTAGGGGAAAAGATGAATACTTTCAAGACAGTCATATTGTTTTATCAAGTACTTATGATAAGCATTTGCTGTACATTGATTTTACCCCATAATTTACAGCTGTCGGCTCTCCAATCTGGCTTGCAGTAAAAACCTGTTCTTCCCATCCTTTGCCTTTCTCTTGGCACCTCCAGTTTTGTGGATTGGTGCTGTCACAACAGTGCACCTATTGACCACAACATTCCTATTCTACAGCAACACAGTGGGACTTGGAGATCTTGTCTTCTTCCCAAGGCCCTGCTCTTTTCTGAAGGTCTTGCACAACAAATGGCTACAGCTGCTACTTCTGCTAGTCTCTGCAATGTAGTTAAAGTCCAGTTCAAGGGAACACCTTTCTTTAAAAAAGCAACTGAACATGTATATTTTTTTTTGCATGATTCCTTTCCTGAATCACTGTGCCAAAAAAATGCAGGTGACAAAACAGAGAGGTGAAGAGAGACAGCAAAAGTCCTGGAGCCCTTGGTGGCTACACTGCTCCATCTCTTGGACCAGAGAGGCTGTACCTCTAAAGAGAATCTGACCATTCTCATCTTTCCTACATACAGGAGCACGTCCACCCTGACTGCTGAAAAGGTGTGACAAACTAATCTATAACACACTTCAGGGAGAGCTTTAGAAGATCTGCACTTCATGCTCCCACTCAAGATGACATTAAAATAACCTCTGGATCAGGGCTGATGGAAGATCCAGCAGGGCGCATCTGTGAAGTTAAAGAACAATTCCCAGTAATTCCAATGGAAAAAAATGAATGAAAAAATTCACTACTTTAAAAGAAAATTCAGGGGGACTATGCTAAGTTCCACACAGGTTTGATTTTACTATTTTTCATCTTATGACTATAGATTTGATAACATTTGCTAACATTTAGAGTTAATTTTAAACAGCACGCAGAAATTTCTGCTTATTGCCTTCCCTTTTGTCCTTGACTGTTTCGGCTTTGTTTGGGTTGGTTTGGATTTTGTTGCTGTTTTTTGGAGGGGAGGGGCAGTGAGAGAGGGTGAGGGCTGTTTGTTTTGGGTTTCTAAAGCTGGAGATAAAGTAAACTCATGATTATAAAGAAAGACATAAAAAAATATGTGAAAACATGTTCAACACTGTCAGTCTTCCTATTAAAGAAGTCTTCTGCATTTGCATGGTAAGCCTAGAAAATATTTTAGAGAGAAACAGTAGCTGTAAAGCAGGGATGTCATCATCCTGTACTGTTGCTAAATGTAAGTGGCAGGTAATACTTTTGCTCTGGATTTTCTTTAGCAAGCACAGCAATGTACACAGAGCAAGGATTTAAAATAATCAATATGCTCTCCAACAGTACCAATAATCTCCCAAGCTGCAGAAGACTGTGACATACGGATTCTTCCTCTCTGAGTATCTGTTGTACAATTTACCTCCTCTATAAAGCCAGGCATCAATGTTTTTCTGTAAGATGCCTGTGTGGCATAGTAGGGATTTTCAACAGAATCCGATGATGTGTAAAACCACAACTCAGTTACCCTATTGTGCTGAAAAGACCTTAGAAAAGAGGGTTGCAACAGAACACAAAACCTGAATCCATAAACGCAGTAAGGCTGATGTACTATTCAGGTTAAGACACTGTAAGGCCGTTAATCTGTCAGGAAATATGTCCCTGGAAAAATATCATTCTATGTGTATCCATTTGCAAGCATTCATTTATTTTTCTTTTTTTGCCCAAATCTTGCTATACATAAGTGTTAGAGGGGGAATTCTAACTCATCTTGCTTTATAAGAGCTTGGAACCCAACTAAATGGAGACACTGCATAGGGACCTACAGGTAAGCCATGGAAAGATCAGCTACTCGAACTTTCCTGTAACTGAGACATTTTGCACTTTATCTGCTAAAATAACTAGAAGCAAGAATGTTCTCTGCTGTGCCTCAATAAATTGCTACAACTATGGAGAGATGGGGATTACAGGGGGCAGCCGGGGAATAGAAATTATAAAAGCAACATGTACTTCAAAACTATAATTTACCAACCAGTGACTTTCATGTTTATACAAGAGGAAACATAATTAGTGCTGTACAAATTGGGAAGCTTAAAAAATAACAAACACAAAACACACCTCTCAGAAAGCACTAATGCCGTAGAGATGCCACTGTCTCTACAGATAGATTTTATACTTTTTTTTTTTTATTGTGTAAGATCACAACACAAACTCTGAAAGCTGTTTTATTTGTCTGAGAGTGAACTTCGCAGAACTGAAAAATAAATAGCACTGTTGCTTTGGAAGCAGATTCTAAAGAGTAAAAATATTAAGTGTAGTTTATTCCAAGCTGTATTTTACTGAAAAACAGGATATAGATTTTATCAAAAAGGAGCCCAATAAAAACAACAAAAACAAACTAACAGGGCAGAGGGAAATCTGGCAGTTAAAGTTTTTTAAACAAGAAATCAGAGGCTGAATAACACCATAAAACATCCCAAGTCTTCCACAGATGGACTTGATTCATCTTATTATTCTTTGGAAGATCAAAAATCAAACAACACGTGCAAATAATTTCACTGACCAACCTGAATTTTCTTCTAATTTCCTATTTCTCTACCGCCTTTTCCCCTTTGTGCCTGGAACAACTCCATAAAGACAGGCAAAGTCTCGCAAACTGAGGTGTTTACACCAACTTCTAAAAAAGAATTAAATTTTATTCTATTTTAATACTGCCTCCTTTTCCAGTTCTCCAGCAAGAACTGCTACAGCATGGGACTTCCCTTAACTGTTTTCCAGCAAAGAGGCAGATGTCCCCAAGAGACTACCATCAAAAGTCAGAGAGGACAGGTTCCAGCCTCAGGACAAGAGAAAACTCTAACTTCCATGTACTGACAGGTCCACAAATACAAAGGGAAGAGGTTTTCTTTCCTATCAACCTTAAAATACACTGAAGGAAATGTCTTAAGTCAAAGATAACAAATTGAATAAAAAAAAAAAAATAGATGGAATGAATATCTACCTCGATCTGGGTGGTGTTGTCATGTCCCTCTTCAAGCAGCAGGTCCGTGAAGCCCCCTGGCTCAGAGGAATCCTGCCCCATGCTGGCTCTGTTGGTGTCGACTGATTTGACAGACTCTGAGTGCCTTCTCCACCTGTGGCTGCTTACATATGAATCCACTTGCACATTCTCCTCCACTTGAGGGAAGCTCTGAACAACTTCATAAAACACACCTGTTTGACAAGAAAAAACAAACCAGGATAGTAGGTGAGCAGAACATTGGTTTACTAATCACAATTGAAAACCTAAGAATTTTTTTAAAAGGTTCTGAACAACTCCATAAAATAGGCATTAATATCTCTGATAAAGTTTCTATAAGTGTTTAAAAGAATAGACAGAATATTTTACAAAATTCAGAAATTTGGACTAAGTTTTGTAGACACCTCTAAAAATCCTGAATATTTTATTTTTCTGCCTTTTTAAGTCTGGGAAAACTTTTTTCCTGTGACTTTTGTCACTTTAATACATACCTACCCATAGTTGTCCCTTTTCAAAATAAAATCTAACAAAAATATTTTAATCATTTAACAAAACAAATGTAGAAGAAGCAAAGAAACACTTGTAAAGACTTAGTTTTTCCTGCTGATTTTATGTCGAAAGAGCTTGGAAGCCATTGTGAAAGGCAAATAAATATTATGAAATGTGTGAAATTCTCATAAACATCTGTTCCAGTGCAAAAACAAAGCTGCCCCACTGTTAGGGTGATAAACATGAATGATGATGTGTGAAGTCTGCAGACACCCACTATATCATCTGCAAAGGGTGAGCAGTTGGGTGGTGTGTTTTGCATATTCCTTTTGGACTTTTTCGTGCTCATTCACAACTTTTTTTCGTACTAGTAAAACTATCAGCAAAACAAAACTATAAAACTATCACCAGACCAAACCATAAATTCTTCTGTTGCGCCCAATCCAAAAATCAATTGAAACATTTCTCTCAATTTATTTCTGTTAGTACTACCAAGAGAGGGTGAATTAATTTTGCATATTTGGCACTAAAAATAAGATATGCTTTTCATACTGTCTTTGGGTCTAAAAGAAGAAGTAAATGGATGTTTTGTACTTTTCGTGTGGCAGGAAAAAGGTGATCTGTTTCAAAAACCAGAAAAAAATGAACTCTAAACAGTATTGGCAAAGTAAAAGAAAATACTGAAAGGGTAGACTGGTAAATAAATTATTTGTGGAAATATTTTCATTGCTTCTCTTTAACAGAAGCTTCTGAACAAAAGAAGGCATCACGTCCAAAGTCCTTGCTAAGCAGAGCATGTATCTTCTAGGTGCAGAAGAGATGGGAAAATAAAAAATTACCCAAAGGTTTAAAAAAGAAACATTTTCCTGCATCACAGCAGGAAGAGGTACAGGAGTCATGGGTATAAGAAAATCTGCCAGACATTGTTCCTGCCAGCCCAGAAAGAGTTTAAATACAGAAACACTCTCATACACTTTAGGCTCTGGGTGGTCCCATTTTTCTAATCAAACTCCCCCAAATCTACTACTTCTTTCCTAGGCAATTTGATCAGTCTCAACCAAACTGAAATCAATGAGCTGAAGGTGTTTTGTCACCTAGAGAAATCAGAATTTAATAAACATGCAAAACGAGAAATCTCAAGCTGTATCTTTCCTCAGAACCCAAGTAATAAGACTTCCTTTCTTTTAATTGGTACCTTTTTGAAACCTGTTTCCTTGCATTTCTTAAAAGCCTTAGAGCACTGTCTCCAACAAATTGCTGCTGTGCTCCCTATTTTATCAGGCAATCAGCAGCCAGATGCAGAGGGACAGCTCAGCAGATGAATTAACTTATTCCTCCACAGTCCTTATCAAAATCTATTCAAAGCAGCCCTCCCTGCTTCAGCTTGCAGGCGCTTCACCGTGCTGCTTTGGGGACAAGGCACCACAAAGCCGACAGACACGGCAAACTCCTCAGACACACCGGCAGAGAGGCACCTTCTGCCTGTGACCCGCAGTGCCATGGAGACAATGTTTGCCCTCCTGCTGCAGCCCAGCCTGTGCCCCTGAGACAGCACGGCACCTCCTGCAAGGCATGGGAAGCACTGGACACCTACAAACAGGGAGCTAAGGCCACTGCGCATCAGGCACGTGTCCCCTTCTTCAGAAGCACCTTTCCTGACTGGCTTTGGTGGCTCAAAACACACACTCAGGGGAAAAAAAAAAATAAAAAAAATTCACCCCCATTTTGCACTCCCACTCCAGCCTACCGTTTTCATGGCAAACATACATGCTTGACTTATTGAGGCAATCACCTAAATTAGCAAATAGAAAATGTGAAAGGGGAGGCTCTTAAGTCCTACTCATCTCAAGCTAAGTCCTATTTGTAAAGGAGAACAATTAAGCCTTGTTCTCCCACATCCTGAATAGAAATGAATGTAGTTTCTAACCTTTAAGGTATTCATAACATGAGTTATTTTTAAAAATTATAGTCTAGTGATGGTGAAAAGGAGAGGAGTATATTGGAGTATTTCCACTTGCTTGGAAACTCCACACAACTTCCTCCATATTTTCTTTTACAGTATAATTGCATCATGGCATTTGTAAAATTTGGCCATGCTGTTCCCCATTATAGAAATCTTTGAAGTCATTAGGGCACAAGAAGAGAGAAATGTACTGTATAATTCCTCCTTCATTAAACCCTTTCCTTAAGCTACAGGAGATAGAGAGAGAGAGAGGTAATGAGCTTTGCTGGACCAGCTCTGCTCCAGGATGCTCCTCCTCTCTGTTGATCGTGGCAGATCTCTAATGCTGAGAAAATGACAAACATTTTTGAAATGAGCTGAACAGGATGTTTTATTTTTATGTAAATATAACTTAAATGTACAAATTCCCAGAAAATGGATCGATAAATTAATGTTCAAGTTCTAAAAGCAAGCAGCTCATGAACAAAAAGCATTCAGAAGCCTACAATTCTAATACCTTACAAGTTAGAACTATTTAATATTTCTGGTTAAAATCTCTGTGTAGCTAATATATCACATAAAAGGCATTTTAGAGGAAATGTACTGAAGTATTAGTCTTATCTTTTAGATCTTGAAGCTTGCACCTAATTAACACCGAAGGAGAACATGTCATTCAAATAATTTGGAAAGCAGATAAATGCTGTAATATCTGATTTATAATAAAATCATAATATTGGCAAACACAGATGAGTAGCAACTTGTTCAACCTGTATGAACAGAGACACAAAACTACAATAAGCCTTCAAATCTGTCAAAGTCGGAATTACAGTTTTCAACTGATATTTTTATGTGCAAACTGTGTTATATATAGTCCTGTCACTGGCATGCCATTATCTCTGTGTGAAGGTCTATATGGCTTATACTGTACTGCAGTATTTAGAAAGTAGCTAAAAAAAAAAATCACAGGTCTGTCTAACGAATATGTAATGAAGATGCTGTTTTGGTCTGATCCTTCAGCTCTTGTTCTTGAAATTTTCATAAAATTAACAATGAAAATCATTATGTCTGCAGCCCCTTTCCTCCTTGCGTTAAGTTCAGTTTTAAGATTAAAGCTCTGTGATGAACAAAGCGAGAGAGGCAGCAGAGTGGGGTTACAGGAAAGACATCTATAAAAGTTTTCAATGCTCTAAGATTATGTGGTGACTGTTGGCAAGTTCAGAAACTCGTCACAATGTGCCAGTTCAGCCATTTGTAGCTGATGTGATTGATCAGAATGACCACCAAAGGCTTTAAGAGAATAGGGGTATGGTTCACACAAACTGCTGAGACTTGCACAGAATATTTTGAGAAGGCACTGAGGAAGGGGAATGGGTGAAAATTACAGGCAGACTCACTTTTTCTTGCATCTAAGACAGGTGCTTCAAATTTCCTTCTGTACAAGTTTACATGCTCACACAAAAAAGTTTTTTGCTAAAACCACTGTGTATCCAGATAATAGCTTTTTAAATACTTGACCCTGCATTTTAACAAGTACTAAACAAGTTTTTAAACCATGTTAAACTAAACTGATGGAAGACACACATCCAAAAAACTGTATCTTGCACATCAGGACCTGACTCTTGAGGTGGCTCTGCTAGTCTGAGTTTTTGGGCAGGAAGATGTGTTCTGTACTACAAAATACAAACAACTGCTTAATGCTTACATCATTAACACAAATCAATGCTGAAAGTGGACAACAACTGAGTAAGTAGGGAAGTATGTCCACTATGCAAGCTGCTCTTACAAAGCAGAAATGCTGGGCTACACAAGAAATATTTACTGAAAGAGAAGAAAACCCTAACTGTGGTGCCAGCACAGGTTCTTTGCTTTGCCAAGCCCTATTTGAAAAAAAAAATTACAAATATGAAAATAATTTTCCACTAATTAACTCGTTTTGGGTTTTCCTCTCCTTTTCCATGAGGTCAAACAAAGTTTTGTGGAACATTTCAGCACATCAGAATTTCAGAATTGCATTTTTGGAAAACATGCATTATTTACATTTCATGATTGCACACATTTAAGCCAGCTCCTCAATTTGACTAATTTCATAAATGCACTGTAATCAGCAAGAATTTTTTTTGAAAGCTAGAAATACTCACACATTGAAACCTCTATCCAACAGATTGCTTGGGAGATATACTATCAACTTCCTAAATATGCCACAGCCGAAATGCCAGCAAAATCAAGCATTTAAATATACAAATTTATTCATCAAAGGACAGAAAATGCCATCATACTACTTTAGCTTAAGTAACTTTTATAGCTCATCTCATGAGTCTTTATTTCTATTATGACCATTTTAGTAGACATGAGAAACAAACAAATGTTGGACAAAGACATGAATACTGGTCCCATGAAGTTATAGACTCTTCAAAACATAAAAATTCCTTTAAAGGATTCTCCAAGTAGAGGGCTCATATACTGAATGACCAATATCACAGCAAAAAATCAATCATACCTCTCATTAAAAGAAAATTTTCTGTTTTAAATTAACTCTGCCTCTGAACAGCTCAGCACAATAGAGATTTCTTTTTCTGCTGTACCTGATTCATGGGACGAGGACCAACATCATCTTTATGACCTTAATTTAGGAAAGATATAACAGACAAGCTTGACTTTCAATACGTCTATGATAATGATATGATAAATGTCATAACAAATTAAAAAATAACAGGATTTGTAAAAACTATCCCGCAGTGACAATTAGCACACAAACAGCTCTATCAGTTTGGTTCATGATTTTAAAAAACACAAAAGACCAGATCCTCACAGCTCCATTTTAAATCTTGGCTGAGACTGCTAAAAGAATTGTAATAATATATGGGAAAAGAATGCTTAGCATGATCCTATTTCCACCAAACAGAGGATGAGAATTTCTGTGGCCTGTAAAGGGAGTCAGAGGTTAACGATAATAAAGTACCGAATGATGGAAGATGATGATCACTGCAGTGGTATTGAATTCTATGCTCAGAACAACAAATAACATCTAAAATAATAACATCATTATCTTGATGTGTGTTTTCCTTGCAATTATACAATAAGTAGTGATTAAGACTCATGTCTAATATAGAATTAGTATCAATAATAATAGATATTATGGTAGGGTAAAAAGATAACTGGTAATTTCCTTACACATCCATTTTATCAGCAATATGAACTCAGATTTTCTCCTTTGCAACCACTTCCTATTGAATAATTATTTTTTCACCACCACAAGTGGTCCTAGAGAGCATATTACCACACTTATACAACTTTATCTTTGTCACAACTGTAGATTTTTTTTTAATTAACAGATTTACTCTCATTTTGTAATTATTTATGTATTCATACTGTTATATTACAATGGTATAAGCAAAGTCAAGGTCTGAGTCCACTGGTAACAATATTGTTATTTTGATTATCATACATCAACATTGAGAAAATATTGTCCAATTCTAGCTTCACTCATATTCTACAGCTACATAAACACAATAATTTAACATGCACATTGAATTTACAAACAATCTGATTACAGTTTTATAGCCTATTACGGATTTGTTTTGCTATTCTTACCACCAGTTCCACTTGGGGACCCAGACCTAAGTTTATTGCTAACTGGATACACATTGAACAAAAAAATTGTGACTTATGTCTCAGAGAAGGCTTGCACTCTTGAAAGTGCTAGGTAAAAAGAGAAGGGAGAGGAATTTTGGTTGTTACACAGTGATATCACTCATCACCAAAAAATCTAGCCAGTGTCAAGATTTTGAAGCCAATACAACAATAAGATTTTAAAAGGAAAAGAGTGTTCTTTTTTTGGGTGCTTAATTTTTTATACACGCAATCTAGATGAATTTAAGTTGGTTTCACAGCTGAGGTTAAAACAGTGACAAGAGTCTGGGGAAGGCTGATCATAACAGAAGTGGAAGAACCTTTCACGTCTACTAGGCTCCTACATGTCATGCACATCTGTGTCTCATACTTGCAGACCTTTCTTTCTATTACTTTTGGAATTAAAAAAACACAATTATGATTAAGCTAACAATGCAGAGTGTAATCCTTTATCTCAACCCTTCCTTTTCTGAAGCAGGAAGATAAAATCACTTTGAAAGGAAACCACAGATAATGAGATAATGAAGTTCGAATCGATTCCGGTTTAGCCTTTCATTACACACAAAAAACCCCAAAAAAACCACCACCACCAACAACAAAATCTCTAATAGGCTCAGATGCCCAGCCATGGCAAATTCAATTTGAGTACTACTCAGCAACCCAGAAAATCCAGAATGGTGTAATTCTCATTTGATTTAAAACTCGACAGATGTCCTGTTACTGATGTGGTATTTCCAGAATTTTCAGGTGGATCAGGTCAGGGAGCTGGACCTTGTGGATCATATGACAAAAATTCAAAACTGTACTGTATGTCTATCTAAAGTAGGTATGCAATGCACAACTAGAATATTTGTTTGCCAAATGAAAAATGGTACAGACTTTTCCTACTCTTTAACTTCTTGTCTCAACTGCTGTAACCCCGGCACAACTTCACACAGCTTTGACCACTGCTATACTTACAACCATTTTTTAACACTGAACTTCAGGTTTCTTCAGCTGAAGATCTAGTAGAGTTATAGATCTAAGCCTACTTAAAGGATATTTCCCAGTTCTCCCATTCCTTTCCTCCTTTCCTGCGTAAAATTATAGACAGGAAACCCTACTCTCCTGATCTCACTGACTAGCAGGAAAGGGGTGCTTCCTGATACACTGAACACTGTTGGAATTCTTCCTTTTGGCCATATTCAGCACAAATAATCACAAATACCACTCGATCTTCAGTAGGTTTCATACCCGCATTGCCAGTAGCGCTTGCAATAATTATTAATAATGCAGACACCAAGTGTACCTAGATGAATGCTTAGCACATACTAAGCTTCCAAAAGGAAGTATAGCTGTAATGTTCCTATGTCCCTGTACACAATTCAAAATATTAATAACTGTATTGACTTGTGGATTATCAAAGAACAGCACAGAAAAGCAGGAAGTTAACACATTTTAAATAATTTGATGTTTTCTGATTAACCATTGTACCAATAATGTCAAAATGCTAATTCATGTATAATTTATGTCTTTTCTGTCCAAACCTCCCTGTATCACAAACCTTACTAAGCCACAGAATTATTTATTTAAAAAGCAGCAAAGAGTAAAGAATTCAACAAAAAACGTCCTGCTAAGAGAAATGGAGATCTCTCTGTAATATTCTATTTATATGCAAATTCTTGCCTTTCCAAACTTGATTCAAAGGTTTTCCAGAGAATACTAATACCAGCTGTACCTTATTTAAACACATTGGGAAAAACTTTATAAAGTTTTTTTCTGATCAGTAACTGGATTACAGCAGGATTGCTAATGTCGGATAGTAGCATAAGAGCTGTCTCCATCATGTCCACCTCACAGTTCCAATTTGAAAACATCTTTATTTTTACTCAAAGATCCAGCACACCTAGGAACTAGAACAACCCAGGAATGCCAGAGAAAAGCATACCAAAAAATGAACTAGGCATCCATAATTTGAACTGCAGCATACGTCTGCAACTCCTTTTGCATGACTTGCGGAGAAAGACAGCAAATATCTGAGATATACCACACTGGGTCAGCTTGGCTAAGTTATGCCCTTCCCAGCAGCCAGTGCCAAATGCAACTTTGGAAGAAGGGCTATCTTCAGTTTCAGCCTGAGGAAAAGCCAACGGCTAAGACAGATACAAGCCCACGGTTGACAAACGGCTTAGCACAGACAGCAGGCACAGTGCCTGCGCTCTGCAGCGCGCAGAGGCGCGGAGCAGCCATTCCAGGGGCACTGCTCTGGTCAAGACACCATCCGTTAGTTTTCCACAGCTGGTCACTCACCGGCGCTGGAGCAGCATCAGAGGGTGATTGGCTTCCTGGGTAGCCCTGTCAGGCTGACTTCAAGTCAGGCACAAGGATCAACGTCGGCATCCACACCAGAGGCAACCAGGCAGGATTTGATTACTCGAGCAAAGGCAAAACGGGGCTCACATCAGCACAATGTATACGTGTATAGACAACATTACCCTGGTGGCATAAAATAAACTCTGAGCAACAAGGCCCGCTGGAAATAAGAGAAGAAAGGCAGCATAACACCTTGTCAGGCGCAACAAAGACTGATGGACACACAGATGAAGGATGTCCTCTCCTCCCTTGTCAGGGGTACCCAACAGATTGTTATCACCCTGTTAATAAGCCTGTCTGCAAATGGCCAAACTCCTAAACCTTTTACTAGCTCCAAACAGATTTATCTGCCTGTGGCAGTGGGACAAAACACAGCCTACATAAAGAGGGCAACTTCTCAGATGTCAGCCAGACCTGGATACCTCAAAGAAAGGCAGATCATGCAATGCAGGCCGAGCATGACTTAAATATGGCACATTTCTCCTCCTGTGTCCTCAATTCCCTCTGCCCCTGTCACAGGAATGGAAAGGAAGTGGTTTGCAATATTAGTATTTCACAGAGCTCAGGATTTGGAAAACTGGAAAATGAACAAGCAATTGCTGTTGCCCAGAAATGTGTGGCAGAGAATGCAATAGTATATGATATGACAAAAACTAAATAAAAAACCTGCTGCAATGTTTCTTCCAGTAGACTGGCAAAAGAGTGTTTTTGAAGATGGGAAAATTAAAATTTACAACTGTTCGTGGAGACATAACTTAAACCTTTCTTCAGCTCAATGCTGAAAGCACACATTGATTTCAGACAGAACTTAAAATGTAAACCCCTTCACATTCATTATGGACTAAATAAGGAAATTTTATAACTTCCATTTTCTGCACACAAGGGTTTCCTAGACCAACAGTGATTCAGGATTTAGAAAGATTAATCCAAGTACAAGCAAATAGTTTCATTAATTATGGAAGTAATGAATTCATTTAATAAACAGTGAAGGCTCAGTGCCAGAACTCACTACACTGCGGTGTCAAGACCGGGTTTTCATAAAACATCCTGCATAAAGTAGAAGTAGTAAATTGGCATATTCAAACACAGAGTTGCTCCAAGAATCAGGAAAAAATAAAGGTGGTCTCACTGGACTTATATGGCAGGGTTATATGTTTAACTCAGCAATGACTGAGAAGTACACTAAATGTTAATACTTTAAAATTCTTAAGATATTTTTACATACTTTTCTTGCCTTTAGAGATACACTGAATTATGCTTACTGTGTTTTATTCCTGAAATTTTTTTATAGAGATGGGATGGTCAAGAAATGAAAATGGTATTTAAAAAAAAAAAAAAGACATCGAAGCTTGCTCAAGATCTCTTCACCCTCAACTTGAAATTGCTTTTCAACTCAAATTTATCTATATATTTACCCAGTCCCCTCATTTCTATATATTTTGTTCCAAAAGAATAGTACAAAACTTTAAAAAATAAGATCTATTGCTTCCATTTTCATTCATATGTGTTAAGTGTTTTAAGGACTTCTGAAGGCATAGTAGTGATTTTAAAAAATAAGGACTCTTCCGGCCCCATGCAGTAAGTTAACTTTCCTGGAAGCACAGGAAAAACCTAAGTTCCTATATATAAGTAAATATATATGGTGTAGAGATAGATTCTATAAAAGAAACCAAATATGTGCTGTGAAAGCATAAGTTACTTATTTTTTTTTTAGTATTTTCACAATAGCTCAATTTATACTTCTCTTTTGCAATGTCAGATGCAGATAATGATGTTCACTCTCTCTTAACTGTAGTCTGTGTTACAGTTGACAAGCACTAGATAATAGCTACATACTATTTTATTATGGAAAGACCCTTGTTTATTTCTTTCCGACTCTCTGTTGGCAAACTATTCTCTATCTGATTAAATTTGTCACTGAAATTACAATAGGTCCAAATGCCTTCAGCTTTTTTTTTTTCTTTTTTATTTTCAGGAGAAATTCTCATCTTAGCTTCAGCTAAAATCCTAGATTGGGAGATCTGCTGGAGAAAAATATGTTTCTAGCACACTAATGAGAGGAAATAAGAGCAGAGATTGTTTTTAAGCTCTGGCACAAAATCTGCCTCTCTAGACTTGATGTGGGAACAAAAAAATATGTAAATCATACTTTAAGAAGGAATTGTTGTAGAAATGTGTTTAGAGTCAAAGAACAGCTATATTAAATCCATAAAGAATCAGAGACATAAAAATAAGAATTAAGCTGATTTGAGATATGAATGATAGAAAGACATTCTTTGCTTGGCAGAAAATAAAATAATCCATTTGAAAACTGGCAGAAATACTGGAGAAACAGAAGATAAAATATTGCATCAATCTTGAAAATTGTCAAAGCCATGAAATTATCCAGCAAATGTTTAATTGGACTGTCCGATACATAGAGTATTGAATATTGCCTTTGTCTTCTCCCAAAAGACAGACAAAAAGTAAAGCACAGGAAGGCCATGTTTTCACAGTTTTTAAGTGATGAACAGAACTGTAAGGATTCAATTCCTATAAAGGCATTTTAGAATTTACAATTAAAGCCTAGTTTTTTTTATAAATGTTACATTTGACACTGTCAACATGCACTGCCGCCATGCCTGAATAAAATGAGGGAACCACATTGCTGGCATTCACTTTTAATACACAGAACTTAGTTATTTGGATAGACATGTTCTGGGAGACGGCTGAGTAAATGTGGTTTTCTTCTTCTTTATTATACACCTTCCAATTCTACCACAAAGTTTCCAAGAAGAAACATTAACAGCTTTGCAGCGCTCCTGCTGGGGTGGCCTTACCGTGCACATACGTTTCACCTGCGCATTTTTTCAAAAAGGAGACAGAAATGGACACTGTTGTGTTGCAAAGCACAGGGTGTTTTGGAAGCTGTGCAAGGATGAGTCAGCTCAAATTACATCAGTTTACAATTAGTAAGGGACAGATTTACAACTCCCTGCTGCGCCAGTGCTTTACTAAGGGGAAGACAGGACATTATGTAATGTGTGAAGATTGTTACACATTAATCATCACCTGAAGAGTATGTTATTTTACTTTTCAGAGAGTAAAAAGAATAGAGGTGACACACGCAAGAAGAGAGTTCAGTTTCTTAAAAAAACCCACAAATGTGCCCATGTGTTTTGGAGGATCTTATTTTCTAAATGAACTTGAGTTCATAGGAACTCAAATTTGGTAGATTCAGTGATTAGATAGATACATGGAAACAGCATCCAGTGCATTTAAGAGAGCAGAAGGAATGGACCTATGAGGAAGAGACCTTCACAAAATCGTTTGTTTCCTTCTTGAGTAATCACTGTGGTGTAGAGCATTTATACTTTTATTCAGCCAATTGCTCCAGCTGTTGCTCAGGTTGTTTATTATCACTGTACAATCACATTTGAGTGTTTACTTACTAATCAAACACAAATACCCATGTACAGGGAAAATGAATCAGTCAAAACGTGGCCTATGTTGTTAGACAGAGACTGATACAACTGTAAAATATACTTGAAAAATCACTGTGTTTCTCCTCACTACAGATTTTATTCCTAAGAAGCAAATAATAATGCTGTCTCAATGCGCTATTTCTTTTCCCTTTCCAAATGAAGAATAGTGCCAGCAGTCAGCTATGATTCCCCATTCCCTGCCTGTGAGATTCAATGACAGCAAAGCACCAGCCAGCTGCACAAAAAGACATCTTTTACAGCAATCTTATATTTCTATGTCACAGCATCTCTGCCAAGGTTTTAACCCACAGACTGGCTGACAGCCTAGCAGCCAGAGCAGAGCAGCCACAGTAAGGTTTGGAAACCAGCTCTTCACATCTTGCAACAGGGAACAGATTCAACAACAGCTAGACTTCATTCAGTGCCGTAAGAGTGCAATGCGAAGAATTGCCTGAGTCCTGGAAATGAATACAACCCCAGAAAACATACTTAAATGTTTCAAGAACATCTTCATAGTAATTTTGGTTCAATGGCTAATTAGCTCAGCACTAATTTAGGTCACAAACTCTCCCTCCATAGCACGTACATTCACACTGTCAAAGCACTCACATCTCAGCAAGTCCCAAGCTGGTGAACTTGAATGGGACTTCAACAGCCTCTAGAACTGCTCATCTTCTACAGGGCTGTCAGTTCTACTCCGCCGAGGAGTTAATCTTAAAATAAACTGTCTTGCTGAATACTGACTGCCTTTCTCAACACGTACGTCTCATTTACTCAGACAGAGAAAGAGTTCAGTCTCCACAGATAACATCCATGTCTGACTTACAGAGGGATAAATCACCAGTTCCTGGATATCTAGATGCCTTGGCCAAGCAACAACTAAGCTTGCACAGAATGGCTGTCCTTGTGCAGTAGGTTCCACAGACTCATCACTTCCAAACCTACTACCATTAACAGGCCTGATCTACAGATCTCTTTTCTCTTCAGATAAATGTCAGGGCTAGTCTATCTATCAGCCAGATTCAGTCTGTAAAAGACTGGCAGACTACACATCCCTGCCTTACCAAACGGCTGGCTTGGCCACCTTTCTTATCTGCCTGAGCAGCTCTTTTGGTCCTGTTTTTCATTTTCAGAAAGTGTGTGCCCACTGTGACAGAACTGTCTCTCAAAACCCACAGTAGACTTTTCTTCTTACACCAGGGAAAGTTACAATCCCCATAGATTTTTTGAACTGTCTGTCCTGTCCCATCCTTTTTGCTCAAATTTGTCTTCACCATTTTCTGGAACAACTCCAAAAGCAGGTCACCTTGCTAGGATTGTAGGTGCTCCAGTCCTTCCTCACACTGATAACATTAAAAAAATTTGGGAGGAAGAGTTTGTTAAACACTAACCAGTGTTGACAGCAAATGCACACTTGCTTGAAAGACTAAACCTCTTTGTGTAGCCCATGTATTGTATGCACAGTCATGTGAAAGTTTCACATAGCTTAGTGCATTTGGGCACATTGCTGTCTCTAAATGAGCCCCGAAAACCACTGACACTTCCATGAATCAGGGCCTTTCAAAGGCCTTTTATTTAACTGAACTTTACTGCATAACTCATGGTGACATTTGTCCTTTTCTACATTAATGGTAAACCAAAACCTCACAACTTCTTGTGCCCCCAGTTAGTCTCACTGCTGCCTGGTCATACCAAAGTTAAAGATTTTCCACACAGGGTATTCATCCCTTCATATGATTTAGCTAAGCTGTTTCTAAGCAACTCTCCAGCATCTCTGCAAAAAAGTATGAAGCATATATCACTTTTTACCTACTCCTCAAAGAGAGCACGTTGTGCCTCCTCCTTTCATATAAATGCAGTAAGAAGGGAAAAAGCAGCAACATACTTTATTACTCCCATCAGTTTTGCTGAAATGAGACTGAAAGCTGTGGGAGCAAACTTTTGGTGTCATTAATACAACCTCTCTGCAGGAGACACAAGCTCATCAATATATTGTTTTTCACCTTAAGCTTTAAATATGAGTGATTTCTCACAAATACCAGCTCACACAGTTTCTTTTCAGTTTGTAATGCACTCAGCTATGGGCAAACTGAATCTTGCTTCTCTTTTTCTTGTAGAGTTTTGTCTTCCCTTCCTCTAAATGTGCACATGCTCCCACTGGTCACTGTGTGCTCTGACTGGGACACCTCCTCCCTCCCCTCCGCAATGTACAAAACCCCAGATTGACTATTCTTTCTGACGTTCTCAGACTCTAAGTCAAGTCTCTCCTCATCCAAAGAAAGTTATCTTTCCCATACCTTGAATGACTGTTCTTATTAGAGGCTCCACCATGCAGAGCCCTGACAGCTCCATCCCCCGAAGTACCAACCTATACAGGTAATTCCTCCTTTTATAGCTTTACTCAGGTCTCCTTCTGCCCCCGGTTCAGTTAATCAGCGCTGTTCAGCCTTACCCTGATCACCTGCCCTTTCCACAGCTGCCTGCGTCCCTCCTGATCAGCCAGTGCTCTCCCAGGAAGAGGCAGGTTTTCAGACTGCCTGCTGCATCACTTTTGTTTAGCCCAGCTGCAGGGAGGAAAAGGTGATGTTGCATGCAGAGGCTGTCTCGTAGCCTCAGCCCTAGGCTTTGGCCCCACTTGCCAGCTACCTCTTCCCAATCTTATTGTCTGAAATCAGATGTTATCCTCTCCAGCGACCTGTCAGAGAAGATAAAACAGCTGAGGGGAGAGTAAGACTGCACGTAGTTCTGCAGTCAGAAAATCACTGCTCTGAAAAGCAAGGTGACAAGCCTGAATTCTATTTTGCTATAATATATTTTCTCAGTATCACAGAAGGAATCTTATTTCTGTTTTAAAAATTTTAAAATTAGAACCTTTCTTATCTGAACTTACTATCAGAAATTTGTTACATTATAAGTGCACAACAACAGCACCAGGCTCATTCTGCACCCTTCAAACTGTGGACAAATAACATAAATGTTTTAATATACAGAGTTAATATGATATTATGATCTATTACTCTCCCATAAATGTGACATAAATCACTAAGAAAATCACTTAGTCAAGGCAGTGGCAAAATAGCAAAATAGCATGGTTTGCATGCACAGAGGAAAGGAACGAAATGACTGTGCATGTTGAGTCCAGTGAGATGTCTAGATTCCAGGAAAAGCAGAAGGTAATTTACTGATGATATCTAACATATAGAAGCACCACAAAACTGCTAGTCACGGAGGGGGGCTCCTCTTGCTTCTTTAAGAAAATGGATTTTAGAGAACCCAGAAAAAGACAGAATTGTAACATTATTCTGTTTACTGATGAAAGATATATCCAATATCCATATATCCAATAAATTGGTATCTTTAAATCTCACAAAGTGATCTAGAAGACATACATTTTGCATTACAGTGAATAGGAGTACTTGCTGGTGTTCTGCAAAGAGCTGATTAGTCACAGCACGTTGTTTCCTCAGTATTCAGCCACTAAATAACACTTAAAAAGTTAAACTCATATTAAATATTTATCTGATATTTATTGTTTCATGTAAGCAATTGCCGCAAAAGCCACAGGAATACAATTCCATTGCCAGAAAGAGGATTATCATCTATGCAATGGCAATTAGGCTGGGAAGCAGGCCCATGAGGCAACATCTTTGTTGAAACACAAATTTGTGAACCCCCTGGCCAGCACAGCTCAACATGACTGAGCATTTCACATTTTGCAGGTGCCTGACTGAAGCATCTTAAAGAGGCATAATTTTTGCAGGCTGACCTGTTAACACTTTCTGAACATCTTTCCACCCAGAACATGTCCCCACATCTACCAACTCTCGATCTTCTGGATCTTCTCATTAGTAAGCTCAGTTTCTTCCTTATATTAGCACTAACCCTGCATGGTTCAAGACTTAGAATTATAATCACTTCCGGCATGCAAATGCAAGTGAGATCTCCTGAAGATCAAATGATTTCAGTGGAGTTGTGGATGCTCAGAGCACCTTTGATGTCAAGGTGCTTCTAGTAGAGGATGGTGTCTGACTGGAGGTGGTAGCCTCTCTGAAAAATTCAGCTGCGGAAAACTGAATTGAAATCAACTGCAACAGACTCTCAAATACCTGGAAACAGGCAGCACTACATACTCACAAATGTACGTGCATCATAAAACATCAGGGGGAGGAGATCACCTCTCCAACTTTTAAATTCTCTTGAATACTGCATGTCTGAAGGTAACTCTGGCTCTAGTGTTACTGTGCTAGTTTTCCTCCACAGACCAAACCTTTTCTGTCCTGACTAACTTGAAATTCTTTAAGCCTGAATTATTCTGGATGATCAATACAAAAGGTTTTTCCCATTGTGCATTGAAGATGTTCAGGAAGTCTGTCTGCTTTACAATAATTTCTTTTTAGATGCTTTGAAAGTGTTCTAAACTTCAATTTGGCATACAAGTAACCTAATTTTTCTCAAACTAGCGCCAACTAACACGTTCCCTGCCGTTACTAGGAAAGTCAGCATTGGTTCAGTGTCAGACATCTGCCTTTTCAGGTCAGTAACTACCATTTGTGGGGAGAAGGAAGGCTTGCCAAAAAGGACAAAGTTCAAGAACACAACACCCCTGTTAGCATAGTTCAGTTCTAGTCAAAATAGCTTTTTTATGTCCTTATTTGAAATTAATCCCTTGCCCCAATCAAATCCAGATGTCCTAGGTTTATTTATTTATTTATATTTTTTAGAACAGGAAGTGATGTAGGTATGGTGAGAAACAGTTTGAAGCTCTGAGAAAATGCTTTGATCCCAGTAGCACTGTTAAAATTGTTGTGAAAAATTATTTTTTTCTCAACCAAAATGCTATGAACTTTATAGACTCAAGCTAACTAAAAAAAAGAAAAAGAGCAAAATTGAAGTCCTTCTAAGCACTTTATATGTATTTCTACTTTCTCCTTTATTTATTGAAAATGTAATCAGCAATGAAGTTAATTTGTGTCTGACCAAGGCTCTTACAGTAACTGATTACTTACAGATGTCAAGTCTCCAAGTGAAATTTTTGCCACCTGTTTTCAATTTTAGGATTGGCAGTTTTGTATTTCCACAGCTTACTGACCTCGTGTGGGGCTATTACCATCTGTTGTTGTATTCTCCATGCTCAATCATGAGTTTCCACAGGACATCAACAACACCAAAATAGTTTTATCAGGAGGTTTCCTCCTTTATACAAGGAAGTATCCTAAATATTATAGCCTGGAAATACCAGAACTGTCTTCCACATCAAAAAGAAGGTGTAGATGTAACACTGATTACTTTTTATAGCAAGTGGTTTCATTCAGGGTGCAAATATGGTTTATTTAAATGTCAAATTAACTATATCAAGATGTTTCCATGTATTGTTCAAGACAACTTTCACTGCATTTTTATTTGGATATCCATTATCTAGTATAAACATTTTGTATGGCCTGAAGTTCTTTAGGAGAGCCCATTTGATTCATGGAAACAGTGATGTCAACATTAAATCTATGTACTAGAAAATACATCAGTTTAATTAACTTAAAAAGGACAATAAATATGCTTGGGAAATAAACAGAGTTTGTTGGTGATAAATAATGATCAGAATTACTGAATAGCTCTTTTTTCCCACCAATCTGTGAAGCATACATTGCTAAATAGTTTTGCAAAACATTTTTTCTATTTTAGAATGAGACTCATTTTCCAAAATGTATCACTCCTATTGTTTAAGCAATGACTCATCTACAAACTAATTCCAATATGTATTCTCATTATAATGATTACTAGATGGCATTTTTAAGAGGAACCAGTTATGGAAAAGGACCAATTATCCAATCTGTAAGTTGCAGCGCAGACCTCTAGGGGATGCTGTGTATTTTAAATTTATACCACTTTTAGTTTTGGACTCTTTGCATTATAGAAGTCCCAGCTGATACTAACCCATGTGGCCTATGGATGGTTGACACTATTATTTTTCGCTTGTATGATCACAGTGGGTAAGTTCCTTTGCTGTTGACAAGACCCACAAGGGTAGATGCACTGCAAATGCAGGCAAAAGGGACTGTCCCATCCTTTCTGTTCCTGCATAAAGGTTTAAGCATGTTCTAAATTAGGCTGTGCTCTGAGGTGATGTGAGCATTTCCCTCTCCTCACGGTGGCCCACCATCAGAGGAGGCAACAGGGCTTTGGAAAAGAGGGAGGTCAGAGATGGGTACTCTTTCCACAGCATTGGAGTGAGCTGTCAGAGGTGGAAAGACAGGACCTCAGACATGAAGGGCAAAGTGGGCATGGATCACAGACCACGGACAACTTGCTTAGGATGGGAGAAAAAATAAGTGGGCTGAGAAATACTCACCTAAGAGAAGGCTGAAAACAAAAGGAAGGAGGAAAATGATGAATTTTGCTAATACATTAAACTCTTTCAACTATTTCAATACCAACCACAGAGACTTCAATACAACCTCCTCCTTGCTGCAGGAAATGACAGGTGTCCCCGTCCTATCCCCTAGTTCACGAGGCAATTGAAACCCTTTCATACTCTCCAAAAGAAGCTTTGGAGCATTCCTATCAGGTCCAGTATTGTCAGAGACAAGAAACAGCACAAGATTGAAAGGCACTTTCCAGGCAGTCACAGCTCTTCCAAGTCCATCAGACTGCAGTTACAGCTCTTGTGTTAATGCTGATATGCATAGAACCCTCTATTCTTCATAACAAATTGATTAACCTTCTGCCATACCTTTTGCTATTGCTCAGTCTCTAGAAGAGTGAGGGAGACTTTGGCATCAGTCTGAAGCCACTAGAGTTTTTATGTCTTTTGCTTAAAGAACTCCACCAGGCAAAAATTAGACAGGAGTGTGGCCCACTTGCTGTGATGTCCTCCGACCTCAGTTAACACTGACATAAAACTAGAAGAATGCTGTTGACTGGAGCACAGCTATTACCATTGTACAGAAGTGCATTTGAGGTCAGAATCTGACTCAAACTGCTTGCCAAAGTCTGCAAAATATTATGAAAGAATGGCTAACAGAAGCTACCCACGCCCACTGAGCTGCGCATGTTCAGCTGAGAAGCAGATGTTTTAAGGGTCAGTACTTCTGCAATAAGTAAACACATTTATTGTAATGTAGAACACTGAGCTAATAATATAAATACCAAGTAGGATACTTGAAATACCATGCAAACAACAACATACATCTGAAAAATAACTACAACAAATTCTTGTTTTTCACTAGAAAGATCACAGGATCAGCAGCTGTTTACTGCTTCAGCAGAGCAATTATGACATAAGCTTAGCCAATGTTTCCAATAAAGCCTGCTCCCATCCATCCCATTTCTAATAATCTGTGACATTTTTTCCTGGGCCTAATATTCAGGGAGTTTGCTGTCCAAAACACTAGCTGAGTTTCTCTCAGAGCAAGGCCAAAAGACCACATGCTTTGCTTTTCAGATGCAGTTAGCTACAACTAATTCACTTCGTACTTTGCAAAGACCCCCTGCTTCCTACTCAGCAGTATAATTGCAGAAAACAAATAAGGATGTTTCTGAAGACTAAACATTTCAATTAGAAACTGGGAAGGAGGAAAAAAAAAAAGAAAGCCCTTCACAACACAAGAAATCTTTGCATTTACTTTTTTCCCCTGCGATTTGGCTAAATAAAACACAATGATATGATAGCCAAGCTTTCAGACAAGGAGAAGACATGCACACTGATTCAAGAACAGATCCAATATTTTCACTTCTGCTGACTTTGGTGGGATCTGGGCCAGCCCTCGATAAGGCAAATAAAGTCTCTCTTTTACCAGGGTTCCTGCTTATCTGCATTCCTGTGCAAGTTCTCCATAAGCTCCAACACCTCCAGAAGCCACAGAGCCTTGCTTGCACCATCAGCAGAAGCCTGAGCTGTGAGCCTGGGCAGCCACACTGGGGTGACGAGAGGCTTTTGGTCACAGAGGGGCTGGCTGTGCCCATGTCCACCCCTGTCCCAGTGGAGCCCTGCTCCAACTGCCCTCCACCTATCTAATTCAGACCTGTCCATCTGGTGTATTGGGTGTGTTGGGAGGTTAGAAATGAGTACAGAGCCCACCATCACAGTTGAGAAGAGACTCTTGTATTCACTGCACTATCTTCTCAGACACCTTCAAAACTGCAGAAATACATAAATGTGCTCAAATGTGCGAGCAATGTTCTCATCAGACCAGTCCAACTATTGCATCCACATCAACACTTTGTATTGTTCTATGTGCCAACTAATTTGGATTTATTTTTCATTTGATTCAACATTTTAAAGCAAAAGCATCATCCAATCCTTCTTATATTTTTCATGAGAGAAAAAGATTAAAAATCACAGTGAAAATGCACATGTACACACATATTTTTGCTAGCATACCTGGAGTTCTTCAGACATGACTCCTTCCTTTTCCTTGTCTGGAAGAAAATTTGACATGTCCTTTATTGTTCAAAACTTTAAACCAAAAGCTACCTGCTATTTCTCAATACTCCCTTTCACAAGTTAGGACTTCCACACCAAGCAGTGAAGCTACTGCAGAAGAAAGCAGATGAAGCATGCCACTGGCAACCCAGAAAAGAACTCAGAATCACAGAATCATCTGAGTAGGAAGGGACCCACAAGGATCATCAAGTCCAACTCCTGGCACTGCACTCATTCCCAAGACTCACACCACGTGCTCAAGAGTATCATCCAAACACTTCTTGAACTCTGTCAGGCTTGGTGCTGTGGCCCCTTCCCTGCGGAGCCTGTTCCAGTGCCCAACCACCCTCTGGGTGAAGAACCTTCTCCTGATATCCAACCTAAACCTGCCCTGACACAACTTCAGGCCATTCCCTCAGGTCCTGTCCCTGGTCACCACAAAGAAGAGATTGATGCCTGCCCCTCCTCCTCCCCTCACGAGGAAGTTGTAACTGCAATGAGGTCTCCCCTCAGTCTCCTCTTCTTCAGGCTGAACAGACCAAGTGACCTCAGCCACTCCTCATATGGCTTCCTCTCATCGCCCTTCACCATCTTCAATTGTCCTCCTTTGGACACTCTGTAAGAGCTTAATATCTTTCCCATATTCCAGTGCCTAAAACTGCACACAATATTCAAGGTGAGGCTGCCCCAGTGTAGAGTAGAGCAGGACAAACCTCTCCCTAGACAGCTGGTGATGCTTTGCCTGATGCCCCCCAGGACAGGGCTGCCCCTCCTGGCTGCCAGGGCACTGCTGCCTCAGATTCAACTTGCCATCAACCAGGGCCCCCAGGGCCCTTTCCATGGCACTGCTTTCCAGCATTTCATCCCCCAGTCTGTATGTACATCCAGGGTTGCCCCATCCCAGGTGCAGAATCCAGCTCTTTCTCTTATTGAACTTCCTATGGTTGGTGATTGCCCATCCATTCCAACATGCCTACATCCCTCTTTTAACCTGCAGTTTTGCATGTACCAGCCTGGGTTCACTCGGGTGAACAAAACTAGTTTGCTGACTCCATTAAACAGGCAAAACTTTGGAACAACTCAGGAAGAACCTGCATGTAGTGCACCATGTAGAATTGCGGTGTTTTGTTTTTTTTTTTTTTTAAACATAGTTTCTGCCTATTTATTTATCTATTTATTTATTTATTTCTAAATCAAGAACATGCTCTTCAGCTTGGATGAAAATAATTTTCTTCTTTAGCTTCTGTAGTTTATAAAGGCAGATAAATTGGGGGATCTTCCTCTGCCCCTGAAGTAAGAAATGTGAATACAAATGTTGATACAGACAAACAGGGTCAATATTAGAAAACCCAGGAGCTGGACTGAGCCATCAAATTAAAAAAATTAAGTGGGCAATGTCAGACACCAGGATGAAGGAAGAATTTTTTCATCACATCATCAGCTTGCACCCTCTAGTAAATGACAGGTAACAGGGGAAGAGCTCAGGTAAATGTCTAATCACTAGTTCTGTATCTGGATATTAAATCAGATCTAAGTTACAAAACTGCTTGCAGAGTTTTGCATTACTGATCTTCTCCAAAGATTTATTCCTGATGTCTTCTATATTCTTAATGTAGTTTTATCTAGAGTTCTAGACTGGGCAAATTCTCTTCAAGTTCAGAAAGCCCTACTATTAATGCAGATGTCAAAAATGTTTTTTGAGTTCAAGCTGTTAGGATTTACACAGTTGTGCTCCTCCACCTTGCAGCTCTTGGTTAGAAAAACACAGATAAATGAAAAGGGATGTAACAGACACATGAACGACTTGCTTATTTTCATTGGCCAAGTAGCATCATATGGAAAAAGTAAAAGGGTTTTCAAAAACAAGTTGAGATTTAAAACACAGCTGAACTGCTATGGACACTTAGTTTAAAAACATAAATTATCTGTGAGCTTTAATGTTTGCAATCAGAATATGAAATGGTGACCACATGTAAAACAGTATAGTCTGGTCTAACACAAAAGATAGAATTAATGAATATAGTCACTAATTTCAGTTGTATTTCCCTAATTCAGAGTGAAATTTACAGTATTTGCACATCAGAGGCCTGCAGGACAAGACCAATGACTCTGACAGAGGGCTTTCACAAAACACAGCTTTGTACATGCTCTGCTTCAAAAACAAGAAAGGTTCAAACAGAGCTGGAAGGATAATTCCTTTCATATACAAACCTTCCATGCAACAATTATATAATGTAATAATCTTATAATATTCCCCTAAACATTAGATTTTGATGAGTAAATAACTTGAAATTATATACATAAACCAAGCATCCGACTTCAGCTTCTTAAGAAGACCTGGGTAAAAGGATGTAATGATGTACAGAAAGTTTCTAAATGGAAAGTTTGTGATCAGAAAGAACAAATAAAGAACTTAAATCTTGGGTTTTGTTCAATATGAGGAAGTCAATATATTGGAGTTATATATTGGGGTAACATAAACACAGATTTTGGTAAATATATTTAACTGGTTTTATGTACATTTTCTTTCTTTGAAAGGCAGGGGTTTACTCATCTTTTAAAACATATTGAGACTAGGGCATCTCATCATCATTCATGTCTGTTAGCAGAAATTTTATCAAGTAAAAATATTTTCTCCCTATTTTGGTAAAGCAGTTAATCTTGATTAGTGTAAATTGACTGCCTGTTCAATTAACTCAAGAATGCGTGGGAAAATCCTTCAGGTTAATATCTAGTTGCTCAGATGTGTTTTGGAGAATGTTGCAAACAATATTCTCCAGGATGCAAAACCTCTTCAGCAAGTTAAGCAAGTTTTACCACTAATTATGTTATTAATCTTCAGTGTGATTTCAGTGATTTTGAGAATTCTACAAGTGTCAAAAGGTATGATTATTATTTAATGTTGTAAAATAGCAAAGTACAAAGATCTTGCTCAGCAGAAGGAAAACTCAGTGCATGCAGGGTACCAACATAATATTTACTGTCTAGGTTTCCAGAGGTGGAAGAGATGGTTTAACATGACAACTACCATCGCAGTCTTATAACTCAAAGGTATTCAACATGCAGTCAGTCCATTAGGATTAATATACCAAAAAAGTGACAAATAAATGAGAGCTTTATATCTTAAAAGCAAAGTCAGCAAAAGTGCATGAAATTCACCAAGCTCTTTGTTACCATTACCGATTTTCAAGGAACTTGTTGTTCTAATGGACAGCTGTATCTAATCCTAAAATTACTCTGAACCCATTTTCTATCTGTTCTCAATTATTTACTCCGCAGAGACAGAAAAGTCTATCTATTGTCCTTGTCTAATTTTTGGGTGGAAAACTGTCTCCTGCTATGGATTAGTGCTTCTTGGCGTGGTGAAAGTATTAGAAGGCAATTAATATCCTGAAGAATAAGGGTGAGAATATAAAGAATGAAGGATACTAAAAGATTCCAAACTCAAGATATTTCCATTTTCTTTCACACAGCATGAAGCTGAGGCAGCAGTAGCTGTGTACGAGTGTACTGTAATGAAGGTGAGGATTCCTGGATGCACACTGAGAGTAATGGCATCTACAAGGAACATTAATTAATTCTCACTTTAGTTAGGAGGAAACAAAAGAGGAAAATTAATTTAGGTAATATAAGAGAAGTATTTTGTCTACACCTTTTAATTTTCTAGCTTTCAAAATCAGCTCGTTTCAGCATATGAAAATGCAGATAGGCAAAGCATCAGGTGCATAACTTTAATCCTCCCATGACACATCTGCAAGTCTGAAAAATGATAACACACAGCAAATCTCTAGAAATTCATCTGCTCTACATGTGCCCACCTATGCTGCATTGCACATATCTACAACAAATACACAAAAGGTGTCAAAAAACAGGGTCAAACTTGCCCAGGGGTAGAATCTCAACTGATTGGATAAATCCCCTCCAAAATAATCAACACTTCTGCAAAAGGAAACGCAACCTGAAGACAAAGCTCTCACAGGTATGTGAAATTTTCCTTAACATTCCAGGGAATACATTGATAAATACTTCCTTCCCAAGAAACTTTATTAAAAAAAAATAAAAATCAATGGTCTCATAAAATATTTTCCAGGGTTCATCACCTGGGTTTTATTACGTTTTCAGAATATAAATGCTGAATTTTTCTTCTTAATTTTACCTGGACATGGTATTTTGTGAAACAACATCAAACCAAGTCATACTGTGAAGTTCAGTCTTACAGGTAAGCTGGCAAAGTTATCAAGAGTTATACACAGTGCTCTGCAAAGCACTGTAAACCTTAATTTTAAATTCAACACGGTGAAGGTTAAATATACACTGTGAGATCCAATACAGTGAGCTGCTGTTAACAAACTACTTATCAGTGATGGTTTAATAGCACCAGTATTTTTTTAATGCCTTGTAGTTCCTCCAGTTGCTGAAATAATGGTGCCTTTATGCGCTAGATTCTGAGACAAGTAAATCCCTGGTGTGATTTGGATGCAAGGCAACCGTTTACAGACATTTCCCTATCTCTTCAAAATATCTCTAGAAGGAAAAATTAAATAAATTTCTCACTCTAAAAGAAACTGCTATGTTCTCAAAACAAGAATGCAGCCTTGCAAGGAGATTGCTGTCTCTTTCATTCATGCCCAAAGGATATATTAAGAACATGGGAAGGACTCTGCTGAGCTGCACTGCCAGCATTAATTGCTTTTTCATAAAGAAATATCAAAGAAGAAACTAGGGACCAATGGAGCGAGTGATTTACAGAAAATTTCTTGCCAGGAAAAGTACTTCAAAGAAAGTCAGTGGCATTCTACCAGCTGGGGTAGAAAGGGAAATGTTTCACACAGCCTTACACATCACTTCCATTAATGTACTGCATTCACCATGGGCACACTGACCAGTGACAGAAAACACTTATAGTTTCCAATATCTGAAGATCTTCACATTAACGATGCCCTGCCAGCAGTTTGCTCAGGATGGCAATCATTCTAAAATAAAAAATGGAAATGTCTAAATGTCTCTTGGTATTTGTACGATCAGGAAAGTGTCATGTCACACTGTTTTGATTTATGATTAATTTTAATGTGTTTCTAAAGAGAAGCAATATTTTTCTCGGTTCATTTAGAAAATTTTATCAAAGTAGCAAAATCTTACAACCCTACTGTTAATATTTTATTTTTCCCACAGTTATCTTGCTTGCAATTCTGTACCTTAGAAAGCAACTTTTTCCTATCCTCCCCTACTCACAAAAGAGTTTAACTTGACCATAACCATTTTCTCTTATTGGAACAGACTGTATTATTGCTCAACCTGAAGGCATTTTTTAACAAATAAACTTTGAAGCAATCTACTTTAGCTTTTTACTTTAAACAGAAGTGCATGGAATATAACCATACTAGTCATTCAAGAAATTAAAAGAAAACAATTATCCTAATTCAAATGTAATGGTGCCCTTTGAAAACAAATATAGTCTATTACCAGCTTCAAGAGCCCCTAGTATTGGCTCATTAAATAGAAACTTGGCTTGGAGCAATTTTTGGATTAGACAGAAATAATAATCTATTGTAGACACAGAAATTCTACACATTTACTAAAACCACCTCTAAGTATTTTTGCAACAGTGTAATCCAGAAATTCTGCAAGCTGCAAGATCACATTTTTAATGTGCACTTCATCTGAGATTAGATCTTTTGCTGCCTTTGGCCCTGCCTGTCTCCTGCTTCTCTTCCTTCACCCAGCTGTGACCCAAACAGGCAGATGTACAGCTGCAGCCAGGGCTTTGTTTTGGTATTCACTTCTGCATGCAGGCAGAAAAGGGATTAATACTATCCGTGACTATTCAGACACACACACGAGGCAACGTGTTTTCCTTTCCCTCTGGTATCAGCCATAGATTATCACCAGCAGCAATACAGATATGAGGTACTAAGACCACTGAAGCAGTCTTACATCCAGGATACTCTTGGCCCTGAAGATGCTGCGTCCAGCTGCTGGCAGAGACAAGGGGTGTGGGTTGTGCAGACATCTGTAATGCTGGTATGCTGTAGCATTTTATTTTAACATCCTGTTTATCCTGGCACTGATTTTAGCTCATTGCTGGATAATGATGCAAGAGATTATCTGATGAAGAAGGAACTTTGGACATGTCACCAAATTTCCAGGCAAACCAGGTCTTCCATTTTCTCCTCACAGCTCAAGAGCTCCTTCTGCTCATAGCTGGTTATCTCATATCACAAGATGAAGAATGTGGCATAGACGGATGACCTTCTGCCACAATTTTTACTCCAAGATCTCCAAGCAAGTTCTTATTTTCTATTGCCAACACAACCACAAATTATAGAGGACCTTGACTTGTTATATATCAAAGTAACTAATATTGCATCTTTAAGGTATAGTTTTGTCTTTATTATAAATCACATAGTACAGTTTTACTGACCAAAAAGCTGAGCTGGAGAAAGGGGTGGAATTCATGACTACAGGGTAAAACTCAGTTTCTTTTGAGCCAGTCAGAGAGAAGACATTTCTTTCTTACTTCCTCTCCTCTTCTCTCATACAGCAAAATAACTTACTTGCATAATGCAAGTGTTTCTTCTCTTTGCATAAAAATAAAGATAGTTTGAGGAGACAAAGGACTTTGCAAGTGAAAAGCACCAGAGGCTACAACACAAGCATACTTGACATAGGAAAGAAAGATATTAACAGATTCCCTGAGGTCGAGGGGGATAGAGGAGCATGTCAGCACTGGCACTGGAAGATCCACAGGCAGCTGTTGGCACGCAACAGCCAGGAAGCAATGGGACACAGCACTTCAGATGCTTCTCCTGGTCAAGACCCAGCCTTTTAGGATGCTTCCCCTTGCTGCTAGCAATCATTGCAGCCCTGAGACAGTTGTGCTTCAGGGAGAGGCCATCAGGGCAATCTCTCGAGCCCTGTTCTGATGGGGTCTGTACTAAGTGCAGCACCAGCACCGGCTCACAAATGAGGGAATCACATTACAGGCCTTATGTTCTCTGTGCCGCCTATTATTTTGACTATTAACATAGAATTTTTCTGTTCAGTCTCTCAGAGGAGTGTTTGAGAGAGAACAAAGAAATTTCAAACCAAAGGGTTTAACGAAGTCTCCAAGAAAGAACATGTAAAACTGCTTGTCTCAAATGGAAATTCATACAGCACACCAGGGCTGTGCTCCATATCCATGGTCACAACCACATGCCCAATACAGGTTTCTTCACACTAAAGATACAGGTATGCAATCTATTTTCAGATCTTCTGGACCATTCCTGAGCAACCAAAGGTACACTTACTGGTTATTTAAATGTTTTATTTTCTGCTTTTGCCCTTTATCATCTCAGCAGGTTGTGATCTCAGAAAAGACAGTGCAATTGCTGGTGTCTAACAGGCTTTTTGGCTTCCACATGCAACATTTATGATTTTGCCATCAAAATGTAACTTTTACACATATGATTACAACTTTTCAGAGTACGACTCATAGTATTTGTAGGAGGCAGAAGATAATAGGCAGTGTTACCCAAAATAGCAGTGAACACAGATATTCTCTTTACTAGTAGGAAGAAAGGCTGCAGAGAGAAATCTAGATCATTGCACTCTGAAGGAAATGGTTTGCCTGCACTGGTGGGTTAAACTCGCATCTTCTAGGGTATAGAAAACATATCTCTTTCACTTTTAGGAAGTAATTAAAATCAAATGTGTTCAGTCAAATGCAGCTCTGAGAACCATGTAACATATTCCCTTAGACAACTCACCGCTTCACAGGAGACAATACAATGCCAATTTGAACAAAACAGCTCTTATACAGCTTTTTATACAGGAATTTCATACCTAGACTAGTCTAACCCAGGCTCTAATTTGCTGGATTAACTCTGCTGTGAACAGCTGCTACTTCTTAAAAATATTCTAAGTGCATCTGACTGAAACCAAAGGGACACAGTATGATTTTGTCTTTCATCTCAATGGAAGCAGACCATTCTTCAGGAGAAATTCTCCTCCTAAATCAGGCTCTGAGGAAAGGCCAATGCCAAAAGCAGGCATGTAGCTTTCTCTCCAAGTACCATTATTTCTGCCAAGTGTAATGAAACAGAAGACAAATGTTGCAGCGTGTACCTCCCAGCACATAATGGAAAAGAACTTGGAAGCACATGTGTAACTGCACCATGCAGTGACATCTGTCTTAACATTTATCTGTTGTCAATTATGTAAAATAATAAAACAGAGATAAAATAACATCTGGGACTGCTACAACAAGAATCCAGCTTTTGGGAAGTATTAAGAACTTTGTTTTAGTTTCTATGAGGTCATCAGTAATTTTGTTATTGACATTAGCAGACATATAGCTGAGGACAAAAGGTTTTTTCAAGCCTCAAAATAACCGCTGACTGCGGTGGAAGAAAGTTGAATTGTTTGAACAGGCATTTATTGCAATGATGGGACATTTTCTTGCGGAGATTAACCAGTGCATAATAGGTATAAAGGGAGTAAGGTTAACAACATTTACAAAATTACTACATACACAGATGATTCAGTACTTTGGCTACATGATGTTGCTTTTCAAGATCAGAATATACGAGGCTCTGCTGCTTCTTCAGTTTACCAGAACATTACCTGACTAGTATACTAGACCCAGTAGCAATGACCTTCCAGAATGTGAAAGCTCTTATAGAGATATCTATCCCCTTGGATTTTACAGAGATTCTTTAAATTAAACAATAGATTAAAACATGTGTATAATCTACAGGCACAAACTTGAATCTACAACTGCTGCTCCATTGACAATTTACTCTGAAGAGCCATACACTGATTTTATGAATGAGAATTTTCAATTAATTTAATAAGCACTGAATTTGTCTTCCATGTATTGTTCTAATCTAATGAATCAAATATATTAACTACCTGACAGTCCCAAGATATTATTTACTAAATGTCTTTGGAAAGATGAGGAGGGACAGACATTTTGGGAACTAATTTGTCAGTGCTTTGTAGCACTTTGAGAAAACTATGTAATTCCTCTTTCTTCAACGATGTTATACTGAACTGAGAGGAAGATAAGTTTTTCAGGTGGTTGGTTGTTTTGTTTTGTTCTGTTCTGTTTTCTTAGAAAAATATAATATTTTCAGTTATTTCAGGTTTTGAGTCAGGCTTGTAATGCTGTGTAAATGTCATCTGCAGAACAACCAAAGTTTCAATTATCACTTTTTTTTTTTTCTGAGTTGACTTAGCACATGATTGCTAAGCCTTGCCCAAACAGTATTTTATCCAGCAGATTCACAGCATTTCACTTTAAAGGAAATGTGATAACCTGCCTGGTTTTATTTTATTTTACTTTCAAAAAATGGGATCCAAAAACTATGGTGCAAGACAAAACCTCACATCTAGAAGATTTTCATCTCTTGACACTTTTGGCTCTTTTGACAACTTTGAATTGCTTTCTCCAAATTCCAGTGAAGGGGGCATTTCTAGCTTGACAGCATTAGAATTTAAAGTGCCTTTTATTCAAGGGAAGAGCAGCAGAAAAATAGGTTAACACATCAAAATATCTTGAATTAAAGATCACAGCTTTAGAAGTGGAAGATAATTCAACTTACATCCATTTGATTTTTGGCAACTTAACAGAGCAAACTAAAAAAGGGTGTCAATTAGTATCAGTTGCAGTGTAAGTTTTGCCAAGCCCAATTGAAACAATTGCAGTTATAAAGACCATACACTAAATATAAAACCAATTAACCGACAGTTAATGAAACACCATCACTGCAGCTTATGCTTCCACTGGTCACACTTAGACAGAATGATTCATATTTTAGAATAAGAGGTATTACATTTTTCCCAACAACCCCTCAGTTAATTTCATTCCATGAGTATAGTATCTCCCTAGTGCTAACCAAATTACTGCTTTAAGTACAGGCACTTACTCTCTCTTTAAGCCTAACCTTTCATACTCCCAGAAGATATGCAGACGCCAGTGCAGTTAGACATGCGGATGTCTTTGAGCTCAGGATGAAGTCACTGCCAGCTGTACTAGTTACTTTGAATGTTACAGAGGAGTTAGCATCCTCCATGAAGCCTTGCACATTATTAAATCTTTGTCATAATGGTGATTTTATTTAAGTTGACTAGTACCTGGATTTTTTTCCTGGGACTGTATCTGTTTGTTTCAATCTGCCTTTGAGAAAATTAATGCTTAGGCAGCTGCCCTAAACTATACATGACTGTGGAATACGTGCCCAAAACGTACAGAAACCAGGACTGACGGTTCCAGTTGCGATAGTCTGAAATGGTGTGCTCACAATAAGTTTGCTCTTCTGACATTTGTTTTTACGTGTCACTATCCATTAAAAAAAATGGCTGAGTTGGAGTGGAATTTAAGCAAATACTGTCTCTTAATGTATCATGTTTTTCTGTACTACCTTCTGGAAGCCACACATCCTACCACTAATGCTGCCTGGAACAGTGTTCTTCATCTTGACAAATAATCTTTTGGACTTAGCAATACATGAATTTATTATTCCAGCTTTGCACAGAGCTGAAACCCACAGAAACACGCAACTATGCACTCTCAAAAGATTATCGCTGTTTTCAACACAAACATTGCACTTTCTCCACAATACAGGTTGCTGCAAACTCCTTCCTTTAGACTATAATTATATCAGCAGGCAATATCAAACTTAACTATATGTAAACATATAATTTAAAAACCCCTAGCCATTCAGTAGTTTATAAGAATTATTTCCTTCATGACACTGATTCTTTATAAAATATCATGTCAGACTGATTTTTTTTTGTCATTAAGGATCTCAGTGTGAAATTTGCCAAGTTAGGTACACATCGAATGAGGCAGATCACTGGCTCAATTTTCATTGCTCAATTCCAGCTGATCGAAATAAAAGGCTTACAAAAATGCTTCTGAAAGTCCCAATATGCCTGCTTGCATCCTCTGACACACCTGCCTTTGAAAACATGATCCTTAGTGATTTCTGGAGTATCTAAAGCTTTTCCTCAGGCACTGGTTTGAGGAACGCAGTCAAGATGCTCCACATTCCTTTCTCCTATGACTTGACCTGAACATGAATCTCTATAAAAGAATACAGGATCAAAATCTGCTTAATCCCAACACCTCACCCACATATGCTATTATAAAGTCCATTTTTTCAGCATGCTTTCCCCTATATTTTTGTGTGACTCTGTGTAAGATTTTGAGAATGAATAATTTGTATGATACATTATAGTTGTATTAAAAAACTTGTTTCTGAAAGGCACTTGGACACCATAAAAAGAGGTTTGAGAAAGGAACAGAAGGGTGGCTTAATTTGTACATCAGACTCATAAATAAAAGAGAGTTTAGTCCTCAAATAAAGTTAACCTGTGGTCATTTTGATAGAACAGTAAACTCTTAAAGAGAACATCTCGAGCCTTATGCCACTTGAGGGCATAATTAAAATTAAGATGACCCAAAGATCCTTCATAAATTGAAAAGGTTGCTAGTCAAACAGTAGCTTGGTCTTATTAATCTAGAAGAAAGCTATCCAAGCACATCATATCTATATCTCCTAAACTCTGACTTAGATGTATTTAAAAGTATTACGCATGTATTTGTTCTTGTGCCAATATTATTCTGTAGTTTATATGGATCTTTTCCTCTGTGTTATTCTCCCTGCTAATCATGCATGAAACTCAACCAGCTCAGCTTTCATTTTAGAAGGCTAAACAAGCCAAGGTCTCTTAGTCTTTTCTCTTTTTGACAGCCCTGTATTTACTTTTGCTCTTCCTTCAGTGCCTATTACAGTTTTAGTTAATACCTCCAGAGGATGGAAGACCAAAGCTCCATGCAGCACTGAAGGAAAAAAAGAAGTCTTACCTGTTCTTTGCAAAATGTAATCAATGTAATTAGTTTTAATTCATGAGAAGTGCCTCAAATACCACACTCCATGATCCCAGTACCATTGGATCATATGTACTTCTGTGACCCTGCTGAAACTTCCTTCATGAACTATGGCAGATGAAATGAAGCCAAAACCTAATATATCCTACTGGGTTTCTGTTCTGAGCTTTCTGCTTTATTCAGAAACCAAACCCAATTTGTATCCCAATAAAATGGCACTGCCATGTTTTCAAGTCAAGACAAGTAAGAAAAAAGTCAAACGAATGAGGTAAAATACATAATAGATTTTTCCAAGGCAGACATATGTCAAGCTTGGAAAGCTCTGGTAATTACTGACTTTTTTGCTCAGAACAGATAAGGGAAACCACATCTTCGTCTAAGTGCTGTAACACGCTGTGGTGAACGACTGTCTTATAAAGGCTCTGGATGCAAGCCACCATCATTTCTCAGGCTGTCCATTTCATTTGCTTAAGACTTCCTTAATTTTTCAGATGTTCAAATAATCAATCATATATAACCTCAATTTCAGATCAAAAGAAATTAAAAGCTTGAATATTACCTCACAGACCTAGTCCTTTGAGCAATCCATCTGGCTAATTAGAATTAAATTTGCTTTTAATTTACCTGTACTAAAATGAAACAGGACATATCAGAATGTATTACAACCCTCAGTATTATCAGCCAGCATTGTTCAATCCCAAAAGAACCAAAGGCCTTAAAATGGGAGGATTATTCAAAGAGCTTATACAGTATATTCCTACATGTTAAATAATTCATCAGAATTAATTCTACATATATTAACAGCTTTCCCCCCCTTCACACAAGTCTCAAGGATCAGTTTATAAGAATTTGAAGTGATTCAGATGTCCTCATAATATTTTTCAGATTTTTTCATTTTTTTTTTAAAACTTCACCCTCATAATGACTGTAAAAAAGGGACAATGTATGACAAAACAAAAAAACCCCAAATGGTGGTAAGTGCTATTAGCAACTGAGCAAGTGAAAGGGTCTCATGTTGGACAAATCATGACTTCTTGGATGTCTGAAGTCCATCTTTAAAAAATAAAAAAGGTCACAAATCATTTTTATTGCTGTCTTCTCCTCCAAGAAAACAAGCTATCAACATAATTCACTCTACAAGAATAGTTTAATACACTTAAAAGAGCAAAGCACTACATTTCTCAGATGACTGGAACTTAGCCAAAGCAAAGAAAACACAACTTGTGCTTCCAGTGATTAAAAGCACTATTAGATTAGCAGGGCTGATACAAGAAACCGGCCGTGCTGACAGGTTTGTCTTACCTACTGTTTCCTGAACAAAGTGCAGTGTTCTTATTCTTTGATGATCGCTGAGCACTGCGCTTAAACTATTAAACTAAGCTAAAACCCATTTGGGACACAGACGATTTTTAATATTCATGAACAGGATTTTTACATGTTGAACAGCTGAAATCCAGAACTCAAGTGAAGGGTTCTAGTGTTGTTTTTTTTTTGTCCGGTCTCTCTCAAGGTATGACCTTTCTCCATGAATACTGTCCATCTCTTTCAAGAGATGATCAGCATGGTCCTTCTGCAGTTTACTCACATGTAAGCCCCAACACAGGTTGTTCAGTATGTCACAATTTTAATTTAGATCCCTTCACTCTCTCCATACCACTTTTCTCAGTTGGCAGGTTTGGACTCATCTGCCTCACTCTGAGGCAAGATCCATTATGATCCGGCTCTTCTGGGCTTGGATCAGGAAAAATTCCTGTTCAGTACTCCTGAAGACTCCTCTGATACTCTACTTAAAGAAATCCCCTTCTCTCTGGAACACAAATATTTTTAAAGATACTGGAAGTGTTTCAACAAAATAATGTTATTATTTGCTCAATGAGGATTAGAATTGTAACTGGCCCTGCAGCGTGGTTCAGAATCTCAGAAATATTTAGAATATTCAGTACTTAGCATCACTAACTCCCACTGAAACAAAGAATGCATGTAATAATTCAGGCTGTAAGTTCTTATTTAAATATTGTGCCTTCATTGCAAGTGAAACTGAGGTAAAATCAGAGTCAAAGAAGCATAACTCTGCTGCAAGAGCTTCTCAGCAATTTATCAGAAAAAAATTTCCAGAAGCTTTGGCTGATGTTCTTTTTTCCTGGGTTAAGGGGCACTTTTAAACTTTCTCTGTCTCTCAGTCCTAAGCCTTATGATCTTGTTAGCCCACCTGGATGGAGGCTGACATTTCCCAATTATTAGCAGTCCCTCTACTCTCACAGGGCCTCACTTTTCTCTTGGAGATATTTCATATTTGAAACTGTTCTGTGCTTTCCTATTTTCTTCCTAACAGCTTTGTTTGCAGCTCCAAGTGGTGCTGCCAAATAACATCAAGTGGATACAGTAATACTAAATATCAGTGATATTACAACAGAAAAAAAAATACTGTTTTTTATTTATTTCACATTGCTTAAAGGTGAACACTGTCTTCACTGAGAGAGCAGCTGAGAAAAATGGCAGTGTATCAAATGCAAGAGCAGAAGAATGTAAGAAAAGTCCCCATTTTGATATAAAATTAGGAGAGAAACACTTATTTTGTATTTTTGGTAGGGTTTATCTCACTGTCCTTCTGTCACTGCATTCACTGAGAGTCCACATGTCTACTATTTAATTGCTGACTTTCTACATAGAAATATAATCAATTTGTGATTTTTTCTTTTTGATAAATTAAATTTATAAAAAATCATTAAAAATAATCATCCTTTGTTGCTAGCCTCAAACTGCAGATTCAGAACATACAGACATACATACGATTGAATCATGAAAACACAGACATGCACAAAAGTACCTTTCCTCTCTCAGAGAAGGACTTGGCTTGGCTGTGAAATATAAACACCTCAGGTGGTCTCATCCTCCAAGTGAAGCCTCTAATCATGGCACATGGATAAATGAATGCCAATGCCTGCCATTCATTCAGCACAACTCCTACAATACTTTCTTTTCATCCACCTTCCCTCCCTCTTTTGCAGCCTATTCTTTATTTTCTTTCACTCCTTGTCCTATATTTCCCCTTCTCACCAATTTTTTAGTGTTTCTATGACTCTGCTTGATTTTACACACTAAAGAACAAGAGTGGTTCTTGGCATGGGGTCCTTCTGATGACGTCAACAAACCACATTGGGAACTCTTTTGGAACTTAAACCTGAGTGTTCCTGGTGGAAAAAAAGAGGAAGCTCTAAAAAACCAGAAGTACTGCTCTTCTTCTCTAACTTTTCCACAAGGAAAAGAAAGACTTTTTGTGTCCAGCTAGAATAAAAGCCATTGTTAAAGGACAGTACAGGTAAAGTGTCACAATTATGAGGGAACTAAGAAAAAATGAGGCAATGTGAAAAAAGGATTGCATATGATAAAGGAACTTAATCTCCAAGCTCTTATCCACTCTGAAGCAGTTTATATATATAAAAAAGTCAAGAAATTTGCGTAAAAGATCTCTTCTCATTTCAAAACTTGTTCTCATTTTAGGAAGGGCCATTATGATTCTTATTTCTCCAGTATTAGGGATACAGCAGACATGCTCACATGCACATACAAATGCACGTCCATTCCAAGTACCTCAGGCTGCGGAGAGGTGATGAACACTCCCACTCTCAACAACACTCTACCTGAGAACATACCCTGCATACACCTTAGGTGAAGCTTTAGCAAGCTTTTATTAGCTGTAAAGTCTGTAAAGTCAAATGATGATCATGAAGAAAAAAATATAAGAAAGAATGAAGAAGGTTAATTATTACAACAGGTTCTGGAAACATCATGTAATAATTCTAAAAATGTGCAGCTTGAGGAGTGAGCAACAAGGCAGCAAGCTTTTCTGAACTAAGAAGAGAGGCTAACTTTATCAAAATTTATTGCTGACAGATACTCACCACAGCTAATTTAGCTGCTGACAGCCCAACGTGAGAAAGGTCCTGCTCCACACCAAGAATTCACACTTCTTCTCAAGTGTAAGCATGGCCCTAGGACTTGCTGAATTTATGAAATGACTTTGTTCATGGAGTGTAGCCTGGGTGTAAACCTTTGGAGCACAATAATTATAGAGATAATACTGAACTTGACTTGTGACAGAGAATCACAAAAACCCCCCAGTGAATCTTGCTGTCAATCACAGCTTCAGCAGTATGGGGTAATACATAAATATATGCCATTCCATTGCAGTCCTCAGGTCATTTAAGTATGGGTGGGAAACAAGGCTTGTTTTAAGAGAAAATGCTGGGGTTTCTGCCATCATGAACAAAAATAAATACCTGTTTAAAATTAATTTCTGTAAAATATCAACCAAATATAACAAGAAAAAGAAACTGTTAAAAGTACTTCTGTATTTTCTGAAGAGCTCAGAAAAAAAAAAAAAAAANCCTGTCAGATGTAGAAAATATTTTATATAACAGGTTTTTTTATATTTCAGCCATGTATAAGGGGAGAAGAAGAGAAAGGGAGGAGGGAAGGGAGAGAGAGAGAGACGGGGGGAGAGATAAAAGGAGATGCAGAGAGGCCGTGAGAGAGAATGTTTACATCTAGATCAGCTCTGAAAGTAAAATGTTTTCATATTGATTTTTGAAATAGAAGGAGTTGAACAGGGAATTTTTTCCTTGAAATTTCCAGGATAAACTAATTAGTTAGATGAAGGAAATGAGGAAATGTAAGTATACGTCTCACTGGCACAAAGGTTTATTGTTACTATGTTAGAGAATGTTAAAATAGGCTCTCTGTGATCCTGCAATGTTTAACAAGACTCACAGATCATCTGTGATTAAATGCAGATCACATAAAATAACATCTGTAATGCTGCCAACTCCAGTGAGGCTCAAGCATGATAGTGATTAAATGGTGGTCACATAAAATAACCTCTGGACTCTAAAAACCATGGAATGGATTTGCATTTCAGAGGGATGTATAAAAATGCATATGTATACTTGAGTTATAACTGCTGGAGATTAACTAGCAGGAAATTCTTATGTTCTTTAACAAGGCTTAGAATATTGCAAAGTAGGTATAAAGGTGAACAGAAATGTCTCATGAAATCGCAACAATTACTAACACATAGAAGCGGTGATGTTGCTCCTCATGTGCAGGAGTGCTGTTCCAGGATGTGTTGTAGTTCAGTCCACAACAGTAATGATTAAAGATATTTCCATACTTCAATGTGTTCTTTAAGCATCACACTGTTTTTATTGAGCACTGGGGAGATTTATATGAAAATAAATAAGAGGACCATTTCCCTCCTCTCTTTCAATCATTTGAAGTGCTGTTATTAAGTGAAAACAAGGAGGGCAGAGCACTGCTGCATGACCTGAACTCTCCAAGGGCTGGGAATAATTTCTTCCTGCAGCAAACAGAAAGCAGAGGTGGGTGCCAAATATACAGCTGCTCACATCAGCTGCTGCTGCCACCTTTGGAACTAAAAGCTGAGCAAGACCTTTTCATTCACAAGGGTGGGCTGAAAATGAAACATTATCAACTTGTGTTAGAGCTGTTTTCAGAATGGTTGCTCAAGATGTGTCACAAAAAATTAACAGTTTCAGAAATCAAATCAAGTCTCCATTACATTAAAAAACATTCTTCTTCAAAGTCCTCACAGCTCAAGCTACTTTTTCTAACCTTATAATGCCAGGTGCCACACCAAGATATCAGCAAGTTTGTGAAGTACTGTTTGTCTTTGGTAGAAAACATCTCTTTGTATCAGTTTAAGAGATAAAGGTGCTTTTGCTTTTTCCTGATAAAGTCACACTGGCGTACTGAATGCAAACATCCTGCAGTCTTTCTCAGCTTAATAATGGAAGCCTATCGAGCCAAAACTTAGCTGATGCTTTTCATGTGCTTTTTACATATACAGTAAACCACTAATGACTCTTCTGAATTCTTATTTTTCCTCTCCTGACCTACTTTTTGAACATGAGGTTTTGGGAATACTATTAGACGTTTGCCTATTGGATGCCTGGACCTCTGCTAAGTGATCTTTTCTCTTTCTTACACTTGCAGAGCTGCTATTTTCAGAGGAATAAAAAACTAGCATGTTACTCACTGCCAGCATGAAAAGGCTAAATTTAAATATTTCAGGACAATGCTACAAATGACTGCATTTGTTGAAGGTTTCTTAAAAGAGTCGACATTATCAGTAGATTAATTTTTACTTCCAAATTTAGCAGGCTTGCTAGGAGTACTAGCAAGCATATTGACAATACATACAATTCTGTCAGCTGTCATCGATTTAGTCCTTTAACCTTTTCTAATGGGAAATATTGCAATATGCACTGCATTACTGAATTTATTAGAATCAGAAATAGGATACAAATAACCCATCAATTAATCTGTCTTCCAGTCCTAGCATGAACTTAAATTTCCACAGACATTTTGTACTGGCACTTTCAGTACTGAAATGATAAATGTTAAAAAAACCCACAGAACTCTTTCACTGTTAACAGGCTTAGAAGTCAAAGAATTGATTTTATAAAAGAGCAGATACTCCACTTCTTTACTTTCATCTTTCCTGAAGCTCTGCCTAGTTCACAGACCAGCTGTTGAAGGAATCAAGCAAAATATTCCTGTGACTCACTTCAGTCACTCAGAGAAAAAGTTTTCAACAATCCCACTAGTGACATAAAACTTGTAGTTAAGTGGTTAAAATAAGTGCTATCTCTTTAAACAAAATACGAAACCATAAATTAATACTAAAACCAAGACTAGTTAACAATTAAAATACAAACCTTATGCTCCAAGGTCTATTCTCTGCAAAGATGTGAGCAGGTACTTTGTTTTGCACATAAAATAGACTCATTAAAATTAATGGAACAATTCAATGTATGTAAGAGTGCAAAGAGCTAAATCAAAATGATTGGAATCACCAAATTTAATGAGGAGTTAAATGAGTCAGCAGAAGAGCTTCATTTAAATCTTCAAGTTTAATCTCATTTTCTACTTGTAGGGTTTTTATTTTAAAGAAGAGTCTTTATGTCTGGTATATGTTTTCCTCTCTTCTATTTTAGACCAAATATACCCATAAACAGTGACTGACATAACTGTATCACTTGGGAAAATTTATTCAAATGCTTAATTTTTACTTTTCATTATGTATGAAAATAGTGAATAGAGTATTTCTTTCTAAAAAATAATGGTTATTCTCTGTTTGGGTCTATGCATACAGACAAAAGATTGTACCTCAGTTTCAGCTAAACAGAATAGAAAATATTAAATTAATTTAGTAAGGGAGTAACTTCACAATGTCGTCCATCTAAAAGTTAAGTACTCAGTCTCAACAGGTAAGGTAGGTTATGTTTACAATTGGTGAAGATAAGAGGCAACTTCAGCATGTGATTCCTCTTTGTGATGATGAGGTGATGTGCGTTCTTCTACATCTGACTAAAATGGGAAGACAAACTTTTTGCCTGGAATCCAACAACTAATGCAAGATGGAATGATTCTCATTTGTATTATTTAATCTAAACACTTAAGTGCACTAAAGACATGAAAAAAATCTATCTAAATTTAAAGTATAAAGAAATAAAATGATTTCAAATGCAAAGGATGTACTATCTCTATTTTGCAACTAAATACACTGATTTTTGGTTAGCCCAGTCTTTAGAACTAGTAAGCAGTACTTCTCTTGTATTTTAACCATAGACTGAAAATTAAAAATATGACCAACTTTCAGGTTTTTGCAATTTCAGACAATTTCTTAATTTTTAGGAAAAAAAATAAATCACTGAATGGAATTACTGAATAAACTGAAATAAAATACTGTGAAGACTAGGATATTTCTGACAGAAGCTGATTTTGCACTTCAGCAAACCTGTGTTGCAGGTGGTCCCTGTTTCAACTGGTGGATGATTTGCAGTGATTCACCCAGATGCCTTTCTAAAATGCTTCTACCTCAAACAGTATACTTATATATGTTTTTTGTTGTTGCCTTTTTTTTTTTTCTTTTGTGCTGGGACTTGGCTCTAGGCAAAACAAATGTTCAGAAAGTGCTTGTGCACAGGACCATATCAGCTCATTATAATTTTATGGTTTGTCATTATAAGAATGTAAGCCAAAATTAAAATAAGCATTTTGCAACCTTCACTATAACATATATTTATTCAAATTTGTACATTTCTTGGGGACAAAAGTAATATTTGTCTGAAATATCTATTTCAGAGCATTAAAATAAACAATTAAAGTAGTGTTTATTAGTAATAGTGTATTATATTTCTTATGTCTGATGAAAAAATAATGGGAGTAGAAAAAACAAACAAAGCAAAACAAACCAAAAAGAGATTGAGCATTCTGCCTGCTGGTGCTTCTATTAAGTAGAAAATCACATCTTCCCTGCCCCTGAGGTGTTCTGCTAACAACGTGCACTTTGGATGCCTGCTCTTTTCACGGCAAATTTACAGCTAAAAGTAAAACCAGACTTATTAAAAGCACACACCACCACCACCACCACCACCACTCAGATGAAACATCTCTGTCTCTGAGTTGTATAAACATGGACATTTTAAAGCTCACAATCTCATAAGAAACACTTTTTGTAAGCACAATTAATAAAAATGAAGATTTATTGGTGAAATATGCAAGGTCCTTAGAGATCTTCTACTCACAGATAAAAATTTTAAAAAGAGGAATGAAGCTTTCTTTCTGAAAAAGATGAAAAGAAACATCTTATGTGGTCAGGATACGACTGTGGTAACGTTTAGGATAAAGTAATAGATGCACAGTACCTGAAATTGCAAATACTTCATTTGAGAAGCTACTGCAGAAGATGTTTATTGTCAGCTTTATCTAGACAACACATGAAGAAGGATTCCTATCATAAAATTAATGTGTCACACCACCAGTTTAAAAATAACCTCCTTCCTGGCTTTAACATAGTCCATTTTGATCTGTCATCCTGTTGCAGACACTGTGATAACATTAGGAAATGAAAATATATTAACAAGCTTAACAACCTTGGATTATTCTTGGTGTCTTTCTCAGTAAAATTTCCAGTTCTACTGCACTGTTTTTGAGAGAAAGAGACCACGACAGCACACAGTACTCAGTGTAAAACTGTGTTGTGGAATGTTGCAATTGCACAGTGACGCTGTCATGTTTAATTTTCCATTACTTTCCTAAGAAGCCCTATATTTCTAATTCTACAGGTCCACTCCTGTAGATTTAACTGAATCTTCCATAGAACTCTCCACCATAACGTTTCAGCAGTAATGGTCAGGCCATTTATGAAGTTAGCTGTACTTTCCCCATAAGCATCACTTCACCATTATTTGTACTGAATTTCTGACTTGCTAAGCTTAGCTAAAATGATGAACATTGCCCGGCCCCTTCCTAGGTTATGATTTCCAGTCTCCCTGATCCAGCACTATGAACACCTCAAGGTCTGATCTTTATGGCAATGCAGAACCCAAGCATTAAACTTCTAGGGTATCCGTTCCTCTGTCTTGGAGCCGCACACTTCCCTGTTTGAAACACAAACACAAGAATAAAACCTCTGTGTTTGATACTCAGAAATGAACAGCCAAACAAAAAAAGCCATGGTGTAATGCAAGAGAAAGTTTCCAAGCTGTTAACCTATACAGTTCAAGCAGTCCTACGTGCTGCCAAGGTTAACATCTGAATAGATTGCCACATATGTATCAGCATGGATACAGTACCTCTACAATACAAAGGTGATGTTTATGCAGATGTGCCACCCTTGTTCCTTTTCTCTCAAGCTATGTTTCTTTCAGGTTGGGTACTAAAAAAAATCTGTTTTCAGGAATATTACTTTGACATGTGTCAAGTAATAGCATGGACTAATATTTTTAAAAATTTGTATTGAAAAGATTTTGAAAACAGCTATATTTTTAAGGTCCAAATTTTACTAAATTTGAATTTAAAATATATAAGCACCATTTTGATGCCTGAAGGTAACCTCTGATTTCACTCAGACATGAATTCAACAGTATTTTATTGAAGTTTCTATGTAATGTTCTTCATTTCTAGGTCTATCCTCAAAAAGATGACATTAGGGATGAAAAGCTATTTGATGCCCAAAAATGTTAGTGAGCCAGGTCTTTTAAAATGACCATAAAGGCTTTTTTAGTAAAATAAAAATTAACAACAACAACAGGAAGATATTAATATCTGAATGACTTTTCCTACAGATGGGTTAATGGTGCATGTGGGCTGATGTAGGCAAAATGTCTACTGAGAAAATAAATTGCGAGCATGTATATTTTTGTCTACAGTTGTGGAACATGATAGCTTTAATCTAAGCCAGACAGGTTACCAAAGACAAGGTAGCTCCAGAGGCGTGCTTGGGATCAGTGCATTCTTGGATCACAAAGAATTTGCTGCACTTGCACTTCTGCTGGCAAGGGAGCTAATGAGATTAAATTGAAGTTGTGCATGCCCATGCAAAGGGCAGGCAGCATCACCTTCTCTGTGGACATATTCAAAGAATAATGCAGGGGCTTCCAGTGACGCATAATGTTAGGGGATTCATTTTAGCCACATGTAAATAACATAGCAGGAAGGATTCAAATACGAAAGATAAGTAGAAAATGCTTAACATAAAGTATGTTAGGAAAATACTGTGGAATTTACTATTTGCAAAGCAACGCAAAATACTCAGAGTAAACATTTATAGATGTTTGAGGCTATTAATCATTGCATAGTTTGCTTCCTCAGGGAACAGAATACATACTAACAAAATTCTTTTATTATTAAATCAGAAGACAGGTTCTGAACAGAACATCACGAGGGACTGTGTTGACAAAGTGCTGAGAACAATGGCCAGCAGGTCAAGCGCTTGGCCTCTTCTGTCATGATGAAAAGCATCATCTATCAAAATATCTAACAAGGCTGCAGTTTTATGAAGACTAGACGTTTGCTTACAATGGAAAGTAAGTGGTAGCAAAAACTATGGCATTTTGTAAACAACAGACACACTACATAAAAGACAAAAATACAGCTCTTCCATGTTAACAGTTAAGCAGTACTCAACACTGCACATAAAAACACAAATTATATAAAAATCACTTTACAAATAAATAAAGAGAACCAATCAACAAACAATTTTTTTTTTTGATAATACGAAGCTTGCATTTATTCCTCACGATCTGCAATATTAAGCTTTCATCACCTCAGAATGGGACTGCAGACAAACAAGGCTGGCAATGGAACAAGAAATTATTTTTCCCCCACGACTGGAAAGGGTCAGGAAAGTTGTTCTTAGCAGACTGTTCAATTCCATAACTCTGGCATTGCCCCTTTTGCAACAGGCCCCTCATCAGGCTGAGCAATGACAGATTGATTCAAGAGTTTAAATTCCTTTTAAGAAGCATCTACATGCAATATACTGTGGTTTTGGTCTTATGCAGTGAACAGGACTGATGCTCACATCAAAAACAGCAGTCTGTCTACCACTAGACATCCCTCTGCCTCCACCACTGAACTTGGGAAAAGGGAAAGCAACAAATTTGGTATCACAATCAACAGTACTAAAAAAGCCAAAACATGAGAGCTCTACCTAAGTAAAGATGCTTTAAATAAAAAATAAAACAAAATAAAATACACCATAACAAACTGATTTTTGAAATATCACCTTCTCTTATGGATTAATTGTCTAGCTTGCATGGTCTTCAAGATAAATTCCACACCATACACGCTTGCACACTGACTGAAGTAGCAAGATCATCAGTTCATTTGAAGCCACTGTGTGTATCAATTTATATATTAAAATAAGAGAAATGTAAAAGATCTCCTGTGATTGTAAGATTTAGAAGAATGTAATTTTTAATATTTTATAACTGTTCTCTTTCAAATATTTATCTGGTCTTCAATAACATATCCCATGTTTTATTATAATTTCTTTATTTTTCCATTTCTTATTTTACTTTGATATAATTTCTTATCTGTTCTTGCAGTTGCTTTTATAAACCGGAACCTGGAGAAAACTCCTGCTAAAAGATAACAGCTCTGTTTGCAGATTAAAAAGTCCACGAGGAAAATTAGCACATGCAGGGGAGCTGATTCTGTGTGGTGTTAAGCATCACTGCTCACACTCTTGAGCATCAGCATCACTTGGCTTAAAAGTGGCGGCGTTTTACCGGATCCAACCATTTCAAAGAAGACAGAAATAAAAGCAAAAAGAAAAACAAAGCCATGGTTTAAATATGAATTTACAAGGTCATGTAGTGATAGGATGAGCACTAATGGCTTTGAACTGAAAGAGGATAGGCTTAGATTAGATATTAGGAAGAAATTCTTTACTGTGAGGCACCTTAATGGGTTGCCCAGACAAGCTGTGGATGTCTCTGGAAACCCTGTTCAAAGCCAGGCTGGATGGGGCTTTGAGCAACTCAATCAAGTTGAAGGTGCCCCTGTCCATTACTGGGAGGGGGTGGAACTACATGAGCTTTAAGATCCATTCCAACCCAAGACATTCTAGGATTGTATGAGCAATGGAAAACATTGCAATTTAGATGTAATGTAATTGTGATGGGAAATGTTTATACATACAAAAGCCAGAATTGCCAATGTAATTTTAAATCCAGCATCAGATATTAAACAGTATATGTACTGAAAACCTCACTCTTGTACAGTTTACCTATTCTGCCACCCTCTAGAACAGCACAAAAATCTGAAGACAACTTAAGAAAGTTCCTGAAACTTAGAATAAATACAAGTCATAACATAGTGACAGGCAATCATTAAGGAAAAACTTTTTATGCTCTAGTACTCTTCTCAAACCCAATTAAATTAATCAGAGAGTATTTATTAAAGAAATTTTAAAAAGCTAAAATTTGGAAGAAAAAAATTAATTACTGCATTTTCTTTGATTCAGCCTCCCAAACATTCCCGGGTCTCTGAGAATGACATGCAGCCAGAGGCAGCATTTTCCTATAGAATTTGCTTCTTAGACTTACCTAAGACAAAAAAAACCAAAACCCATACAAAACCCCCTCAAAACCCACAAAACTAAAACCACAAAACAAAAAAAAAAACCCTTAACAAAACAAGAATGGTTTTCTAAGTTTTTGAAAATAAGGCATATTGAATTATATGCATTAAATTCAGTTAAAGCTGAGCCAGCCCCAAGAAATCACCTTTTCTCTACCTTCTTAACTCTCCATGAGTACTTGTGCATGTCTAAATCTAAGATATACAGGTGTTCAGGATTTACAGTAGTGGGAGGGACAAAAACAGTAGCAAGTCTTAGTCACTAAAATAAGCACTGGACAGTTTCTAGTGTTTTTATTTCACAGTATTTATCTACTGTTGTGACCATAGACAAGAACAAAAAACTAGATATTTATTTCACTTAACTTCCACAGTTCAAAATTACTAGTTATATTTAGTCTGAATTAGAGGCTTCAGCTCCTACAATGTTGAAAGACAACACACCAGCAGGTCCAGAAGTTCACTTGTCCCAGCATTTCACACAGCTGCCTTAGACTGGGCTGACTCAAACCTGGTGGCCCTTACCTTTCTCCACTGGTTACAAGGAGATCCTAGATAGTTAACCAGTTAGACTCAGGCTAACCCAGCTCCATAGGCAGCTACAGTTCATTAAATGCTTTCCAAAAGATAAGTCTGAGCCATACCTAACAGCAAATTTATGCACACAGGATATACAGACTTGTCGGTTTTGACCACAGTAATCAGGCAAACATCATATAGGAAAAAAGGAACAAAGCAAATCTCACAGTTACAAGAAGTCCTTGTCTAGTATTTAACTCAGTGGATCATTCTGCCTCTTGCAGTGGCACACATTTTTAAATCAGGCGTATGAGGATGCCTTCTTACTTTCACAGGACTACAAGGCATTTATGCAGTAGGAGTGCAGCTTACATGACTATGAAAGTGGAAATTAGTGAAATAACAAATTGGCTCTTCTCAGGAAGATTAACTTCACCTTTTTCTTTTTAATTTTTTTCCTTAATATTCAAAAAAACACTTTTAAAACCTGAAATTTTGTACTCCTTTGTTTATGCAGTAAAAACGGGACATAAATCTATAGCCAGCATACAAGCAAATACAGGATTAGAACATTCTTTGAAGGTGTGCAGAGACGTACTGAAAGCAATGTTTAATTCGTACTATCAACCCTCTTAACTTGCATGTCACATAAATCAAGGTTCTGTAAACTCACTCAGCACAAGATCCAGTGTTACTTTCACAGAATATGCACACTTGGAAGTGGCCCATAAGGATCATTGAGTCCAACTCCTCCTTCTTGCCCGTGTTGAAAATAGGGACAACGTTCACCAGCTTCCAGTCAGCTGGGACTTCTCCAGATTCCCAAGACCACTCAAAAATCACCAAAGAGGTTTTGCAGTGACATCAGCCAGGTGGCTAAGGATTCTTAGATGAATGTCATCAGGCCCCATAGATTTGTAGGGATCCAGCTGGAGCAGCGGATCCCACAAAATTTCCAGATTGACTGGGAGTTGATCATTCTCAGAGTCAAGGTCCTCCAGCTCAGGGTACTGAGACTTCTTTGGCCCATCATCTGTGTTGAAGACAGAGGCAAAGAATGCATTAAACACCTCTGTCTTGTCCCTGTTTGTGAGGTAACCATCCTCACCCTGTAGCAGGTTGATGTTATTTTTACACTGCCTAGTACCATTAACATATTTGAAAAAAACTCTTTTTATTGTTGCCCACATTTCTGGCAGCTTCAACTCCAGCCGAGGTTTCACCACACAAATCTTCCTGCAGTGGTAAGCAGCATCTCTGTATTCTTCCCATGTCACCTGACCTTGCTTCTGCTGGGCAGACACCTTCCTTTTCTGCCTTATTTTCAAGAGGAGATTCCTGTTCAGCCAAGCTGGCTTTCTACCTCACGTTCCAACTGTCAGGAATTGCCCCTTACTGTGCCCTTAAGAGGTGATGTTTGAACAGTGACCAGCACTTGGTCACCTCATGGTGGCCGTGGCCAAGATGGCCACCAATCTCCACTTTGTTCAAGAGATCTATTCAGTTGACAAACAGCAGACTCAAGAAGGCAGCTCCCTTAGGACCTGTTCCATAAAGTTGTCATCCAGGGTTTTTGGGAATCTTCTGGACTGTGCTGTACCAAGTGTATGATGTTCCCAGTTAATTTCTGGCAAGTTGAAGTCTCCCATAAGGACAAAGGCAGTTGACTTGGAAGTGTCCCTTAGTTCCTCAAAGAATAATTCATCAGTGTCATCCCATCCCATCCCTGGCTGGGAGGTCTATAGCAGACTCCCACAAGGACTTCTACACTATTTTTTTGCCCTTTGATTCTTATCCGTAGATTCTCAACTTTGCTATTGCCAGCTGTGGGCTCCATAGATTCTAACCCTTCCATTACATACAGTGCCACCCCTCCACCTCTTCTGCCCTATCTATCCCTCCTGAAGAGTCTATAACCATCCAACAGTGCCTTTTAGTCATAAGACTCATCCCCCCAGGTTTCATTTATGCCAATGATATCAAATCTCAGAGACTGGGACAAAGCTTTGAGCTCCTATTATTTGTTCCTCATGCTGCACGCGTTGGTGTAGAAACGTTTCAGTGTGGTACATTGTAGCCAACATCTCATGAAGCAGATTGATGGATCCCACCAGTGCTTGTTTTCTCAAGTTTTGGCACACCACCCCATTCCTCATCACCGGCAAGCCTGGTTTTGTCCCTATCCCACTTCCAAGCTTGTTTAAATCTCCTGCACTAGAACTCTTTTTCCCCTCTGAGAGAGCTGCATCTCGTCAAGTGTCAGTAGACCAGGTGTTGAGTAGATCATCCCACGGTCAAAAAACCCCAAATTTTTCTGATTACACCAGCCTTGGAGTCACACATTGATTGGATGGATCTGCCTAATCCTATCAGTATTATTCTCTGTTACCGGCAGGATTGAGGAAATCACTACTTGTGCTCCTGATCCATCTACCAACCATCCCAGGGCCCTGAAGCCTCTTTTGCTTTTTGACTTTGGTTGAACTTGTAGAAAAATCTACTCTGTTAGGGATCCATCACAGCACTGAGACAGTCAGGTGTGCACCCTGATATGCAGTACAGGTGATGTTAAATAGCAACCTTTCTTCTGCCTATCTCTCCTGTCTACCACTTCCTATTCAGCCAACCAGTTCAGACACATTTCATTTTCATGAACTTCACAAGCTTAAACTTGGTTTTAAAAACACTGATGCACTAATGTGATGATTTAGAAAAACCCAGCAGCCTTGGATTCAACCATACAGGTAAAAAAAAAAAAAAAAAGGAAGCAGGACAGAACACTATGAACACATGGAAGTGTCTCAGGTTTGATTTTCAGGGGGCAGGCATGTGTACATGTCTAAATCACTCATGCAGGTAAAGCTATATCATCAAGTTATTAATTTTTAAAATGAATACACATTTCTGAATGCTGCAGTAAAGCTGGTGATTTCAGGTACATTAATTGAGGGAGCTTCATGCTGAATACATCCTCTGCTTAAAATGCTGTTACAAATGTCATATGTGCAAATGAATGCAGTCAGTCCATCAGCAGTGCTTTTTACTGTGTTCTGGGGCAAAGCACAGGCAATCAAACAATACCAAGGGGAGAAGTGAAAGTTCTGTTCTTGTCTGCAATGCCTTTCAATAGGGACTGAGTGCCTCACTGTTCCTACTGAGCATATGCTGCAAGAAGAATCAGAATTCTTTTCATCAAATTTACAGGAAAATAAGAAAAGATGGGAGTTGAAAGAAGGAATAAAAGACAGAAACAACTCTAAAGAAATCATTTCATTGTGCACAATGTGTCTGACTGCTGCTGAATAAAAAAAGACTATGCGATTCATTAAATGGAGATTGCCACTTTGTAAACATAGACTGCAGGCTATTGATTTAACTGAGTAAATTCCAGCTATACTGGGATATTTTAGGGATGCACTAAGCCTCTTATAGCACTCCAAGCAATCTGGCATATTTCTGTGTGTTTTACTTTTAGGTCTCATTAACAAGTGTTTATTTAATTTAATTTAATAGCATTTATAGTGGGAGTACTGAATGTGTGCAAATTCTTGTAACCTCTATTAACAGGTTTCCAGCTCAGGGAAACAAGACTGTTCCAATAAGCAGAAAAGACGGCCAGGTGCCTTTAGCAAGGAGCAAGCCTGAAAATATTGGCCTTCATGTTTTGTGGTGGTGAGGTTATAATTGGAAACAATTTGCCAAAGCTAGGCCAGACCCCAAATCTATCAAAATATTCAATGGATTTGAGAACTGCAAGATACTGGTTAACAGAGCCTAAAATTAAAATGTCATGGTGTCCCAGCTTGGAACTAGCAGTAATTCAGTGTCTGAAACTGCATTTTAGGTAATCATTTCCCCACAGAAGAGCAAAAGCCTGTAAGCCTAACAATACCAACACCTTTTCCGTTCCATCTAAATTAAGTTTGAAATTTGAAAGAAGCTGTTCTCTTCTTAGTCTTACAAATTGGGCAAAAGAGAAAGGGGGGGTGTCTCGCTTAGACCAGCTATTATCACTTTGTACACCAAGGCACTTGACGATCCTTGTGGGTCCCTTCCAGCTAAGGATATTCTAGGACTCTATGAAGTCATGCATCACTGAGTGCCTCACTTTCTCTGTTTGTAAAAGTGAGTATTTCTATGGAGCTGCTTGCCTGCTTTTCATCATATTCCCAGGGATTGTTCAGCACTATAGTATGCCCTAGGAAAGTATATCTTACTTCTTTTTCCACAGAATTTCTCATTCATCATCTCTTATTAGGTCTCAAGGTAAAAATTTCCATCTGTTTACTTCAGTTGTTGAAACAAAACAATCCATCACAGTCCATTCATTCTGCATGAATTACTGGCATCAGGCATAACAGATTTACTGTGGTCCCTGCCCTAAAGATCAAAAGGTAAAATCTCAAACAAATGCAAAAATTACTGAAAAAATTTCAATTAGAAATGAACTAATGTAAGTCCTCCTCTGCTTTTTAAATTTAAACTGACTTTTCTTTTCTTTCTTTTACTCCACAGGGGCCTGAATGCATTCACAATGAACAACTATGGGGAAAAAAAAATTGATGATGACTAAAACCAGTACTTCTTGTAGCACAGGAATAAAAATCTTACTGTAATTTATCAAGACAATGAGAAAAATGACAGAATTTTTGATACTATAGAAATGGAATTTTGCAGCTTTCCTAAAGATTTGGCTTATGTCCCATGAACAATGGGACATAAAACTACAAATTTTACATACATGAAACAAATATTCTCAGTATTAAAAAACAGAAGTGATACTAATACAAATAATCTCCTAAGCCCATATGGAACTTTGAAAGCAATGGACAATGGAATGAATTATGTTTAGGCATTTGCCATGATTAGGGATAGATGAAAAAAATCACATGCATTGATGTCTTCTTTTCTTCCTAAATGATGACCTAAATTTGTTTCTTGCCAGCTGGTCTACAACAGGGCAATCAAAACAATGAACTGGCAAGGAACTCTAAGCCTAGAAGGATAGTGATCTTTGCTTCTACAGTGACAACCTTTAAAATGTCATCTCAGTTTCCATGGGCTATTTTTTTTAGCCAAGAAATCAAATGATCTCCTTCTATTACAAGGCTGGTATAACTACAGACAGAAAAATAGTCTATCACAACTGAATAAAGCTCAGCGCTCTGTAGAAGACAATTTTAAGACCCGAACAATTTTCTGTGGCAGTTAAAAGCCTCACTGTCTTGGCTTTTTGCAATAGAAACTCTTTGATTTTGTTAGTACAATATTTTATAGCATATATATGGCGTACACATAATTCACAAAACCCCCTTAAAACTACAACATGGTTGTATAAACAATCTCCCATCTGGAGAAGGGAGAAAAAGAATGAACTGCATATGACGAACATTTGTCAAGCTACTTAGCATGTTTCTGCAAGGGAGAGAGAAACTCCCTGATAATGGGAGTAGAAAGAATAAAAACAGAGCAAATATAGAGCTAGCAGACAAGTGGACAGGATATACTATTTAAAAGAAAATGTGGCATACACTTCTATCTTTATGAAGGATTAATAGTGCTCATTACATAAGTACCTGTAAATATTTTCCATAGGAAGTGATAAATAAGCATTGCAGAGCTATAAACAGAATTTGCAGTCATTTCTGAAAGGAAATAAGGTAACATAGGCTTATTAAAATTCAAATTAAAGATTTGTAAAGTCCCAAGACATCAGTTTTTGGTGTCATGCAAATGAAAGTAGCCCCAGCAGACATAGGAAGGTCACCACCATCTAAACAAGATGAAAACTGTGCTGTTGTAGTCAGTTGATTTGAACTTATTAGGAGAGCACTTGCCAGCTCATCAAAGTGCAGTCTTATTCCTGTTAAGCTCCATCTCATCCAGCATCTTTCCTCTTGATTATTAACATATTTATTCAGGTACAAACGCTAAACCTACTACAAGAGACCTGCTATAAATCTGTTTGGAAGTTTGACTTTGTGGTCAGGGGACTATGACAGCATGTTTATGCATTAAACATACACATCAGACCTATGTATAAATTTCTTTTGCCTCTTCAGCCTCCTCATGCGTTCACCCTTTTATGTCTCTCTGGACTATGGCTCTCTGAAACCAGAACTGGCCCTGTCTGGCACAGTGTCAGAGTTTAACAAATCAGAATTAGTAACAATATTCCAGAGGGTGTTGTGCAGTGCCAGAGGAAAGCTGCCGTGAGGTCACATGTCAGCTGTGTCTGCTCGCTGCCAGCGGGCTGCAAAGGGTTTCGAGGAGAACCCCTGCAGAATACTGAGCAGGAGAACCCCTGTGGAGTCATTCATCCAAACCCTGCATCCCGCTACCAGAAATAACATACTGGGGAATAAGGCTGGGGAAAACAAAAAAGGCAAGGAGAAATAAAATAAGCAGTAAACCAGACACACATGTACAGCTAAGCCGCTTGGAAGTGAAAACTCAGCAGGGAGGTAAATGTTGCTACATGACTCTGAGACCACATATGACAGAGAAACTTCAATTTTCATGCAGTTTAATTGCAAGTTCTTCCCTCCTTCGGGAATTAAATCAGTGAGAACCATATCACTTAAAGTGGCTTGTAGTGGGCTCTATCTCCTGCAATCAGTGCCTAGTTTCATTTTTTCATGAATGCTGCCTCTGTTGTTTCAAGCATTATTTCTCTGCTCCTGTATAACCGGATTGCAGAAAAAGGTGTGTGGGAATTTTTAGATGGAACAGTCTGCTGAATTTGAAAGAGACAACTCCACTCATTTCAAACCATGCTAAAGGGTGGGTAGATGCAGAGGCAGTAAGTGACATGCAACTAAGGGCTCACCAAGGCATCCATAATAGAGATTGAAATGCAAATGGAGTGGTCCCAATAAAAAAAGCTGAGTCTTGCCTTTTATTTTTTAATTAAAAATCCACTGCATGAAGGCCTTGTAATAAGTTAAAAGGAGTAAATGAATGATCATGACAATATTTACAAAACAAAAACATTACATTTTTCTGTGGCTGAAAGGGATGTGATGAAAATCCATCAGAACCAAGATGCATCCTTCTTTCCTATTATTATACTTTTATTAATTACATCACTGATTTTCTTCTTCATATGTACAGTACTTGGTAATAATCAGGTGCAGTTATCCCACCACTACTTTTATTATGATAGAAAAAACCTAAATAACCTGCCATTACTTCACAGAATTTTAAACCAGAGTAATTTTTGACAGCACTTCTCATGATTCCAGGACTAAGTGCTAGAAAGGCACAAGGAAACATTCCACTGAAGAAAAGAAACCCCCAAACGAGCTCCTTATTAAGGCAGCTATTCACTTTAAGAGTTGCATTGTGCTTGCAAGCCACATGCAAATATTTCCAAGCTTTCTTCCCTCCACAGCCATCCCTTCCTCCACATTTCATGCAGTTTTCTACAGCAATGCTCACAATCGAGTGCCCTGCACACACACAAACCAGTAAAATATCCCTATGAAACAATGAGGAAGAAAACAGCATTTAATGCTGCCTTGAACAGAATTCAATTAGAATGAACTCAGCACTGTCTCATTCATTCATTCACTGATATTCTCTAACAGTATACATAATCCTTTACGCTATGTTCTGATACTGAAGAGCATAAAAAGCACCAGAAATCACCTCTACAGGGAAAAGTGTAGCTTTGCTGTGGATGGGCAAAGGAACAAAAAGGAAAGAAGGAGGTTGCACAAGTAAATACCTGCTCATATTTTGTGAAAGGGGAGCTCCTGCCCCATTCAGCAGGTTGTGAGAGCTGTGTGGCAGGACAGACTCAGCCAGCCCCTACCTGTGACAGCAGCTCCCGCCTGGCCCTGGGGCAGGACATCGCACAGCCCTGCAGATGCACTGCATGGAACAGGACCATGAATCTCTGGTTTTATCAGGAAGCTAATGTCCTCTGAGTGCTCCCCACAGGCTGTCTGAGCCAGAAGGCACTAGTACTGGAAGGCTGCAACAAAAGGTTGACAGAACGACTGTCTCCATACATCACCTCTCAGATATCACTTACCATGCAGGCACTCTCTCTCTCCATATTTGTTGGCTGAATATAACCTGCTCACACTTAAATAGATCCAGAATTGATCAGTCAAATTAAAAAGCTACTTGATGCCTTAACACTTTTTGTGTTTGTATATATTTGTATATATGTATATATTTCTGTATATTTGTAAATTTTATGTAGCTGTATAGCTTCTCATAGTTGAAGTAGCAACTAGCAGTTTCTACCTCTGTACTGCATTCCTGAATGTCTTAGCTAAGGGTAAGATAGCAACTAGAACATTTCATTCAGGCCTCATGTACCAGGACTGGAATAACGATATGTATTGTAGTCAAAACAAGATAGAAGACCCATGAAGTTTGGAAAACCTCCAACCAGGGGAATGTGACGTGAAGAAGACGATGGTGAAGAAGTAAGGGGTCCTGAGACCCCCGACTCAATTCTAGGAAGGCGTGCCAAGGGGCAGACCCAAGGGAGGTTCTAAGGGTGGCACCAAGGTGGTACGAGGGTGGATGGTCTCTGGGTTGGATGTAAGCTTTAGTTATGATAATTAAGTAGTGTTATAAAAATAGGAATCACCTCTATGCTGCGCGCGCGTCATTATACTTTTCAGTAAAGAACTCCTCTCTGCTTTACCTCAATTAAATTGCCTCAAAAGTTTTTGTCCACATTTTAGGCAACATACTCTAGACCACTTCTCAGTGCATAGTTTGCGTCTACACCAAGTTTCATGCCATCATGCTAGTTTGAAAACAGAGAAAACTTTGCCTTGAGGCTCTTTCATTGACCCTAAATTCTCCATAAGATTTCATGTTAAAAAAAGTTGCCCAGTTCAGGGATAGATGTTCTGGACTCTGGGAGAGACTGGCAGAGGACTGGGTTTAGCTGAGTGTGCAGATACAAATCTCTGTCTCTGGATCTAGCCCACAACTTCCAGGAAGCTGCATCATAGCGTTCAGAAAGACATGCAAACAACTCTAAAGATTTTGTGTGAAGAAGAATCTGCTGAATATCCCTGCAAGATTTTCTCTATTTCTCCTCTATTCAAACCATTTTAAGATCATGTCTCCTTTCAAGACAATATATTAGATAGAAGCCTTCAGTCATCAGGACACTTCATGCTTTTCTGCTAAATTAGGTGCCTCTCTACTAGAATAAATGTTTTCACCAAGATTTCTCTGGAACATGAAATGTCACTCTTTTGCTCTCTTATTAATAAGCTAAACAGATCAAGTTTCTCATTACAATAAACATCAACTTTGTTGATCTTTGCAAGTTTATCAGTATTATTTCCAAAGGAAGAGTGTGATGGTTTCTAATGATGTTCATTATTTCTAGTCCCTTTCAGGAGGTTTATGCTTCTGCAGATGGTGCTTGGTCTCCAAGTCCCCTTACCACACTGGAAATTATATAACACTGGTTACTGCCAAATTTTCTAAACCCACCTAGAGTGGTTGCCTTTAAAAATACCACTTTTTCTAGGCAGGTTCTTTTGTGTGACCCTGTTTTTAGTGACATTGGGTAATGTTGATTTTTTTAAAGTTTCTGTATTTCAGATTGAAACCTATCACAATGTCATGTTTTTCTTCTGTGTATTCATTGAAGAACTTGAGGAGATTGAAGAGAAAAATGTCTATGTCCAAAAAAAAAAACGTTTCTGAATTGTCAGGAAATGCTATTAAAATTTCCCCTATGTATCAGTATGCATTAGAACATTATCCCTCATTTCAAATAATATAATGTAGGCTGTCACTTTGGCCATGTAATAATAATTAAAAAAAAAAATCTACTACAAATATTTCCATTTGTTCTCAGCATAAGCATGAAGTGAAATTTCTGACTATCTATGGAAAAAACCCACAGAAGAATGAAGGTTAAACTGAAACTTCCTTTCATTATATATCATCAGTCTTGGCAGGGCACTGGTCCTTTGAACAAGCATTTCCTACGTAGACAAAAACCAACCAACCAACCAAGCAAACAAAAAAACCCCACCGAAAACACTGCTAAAATAAATAAATAAAAACCTGTTAAAAATAAATAAAATCAGAAAATGGATGACTATGGATGTTACAATGCACAAACCTGGTGCAATGTAAGAGTGCAACTTCAAATGTATTAACTTGCAGCGTTATAATAATTTCTGCAGTACTACAACCAATTGACAGATAATGGGGATGCCATCTGTTCTCTAAAGAACCATGGGAAAAAATGCCTGCTAGCAATTAAGAGGTTGTACACAAGACACAATTCCAGAAGATTTCACTTTCTTCCTGTTTTGTTTTGGTTTGCTTGTTTGGTCTGGAAACTATGTTATCATAAATACCAGTAGACAGTCTTTCCAGTGGTTTTTTCTGTTCTAGCCTACTTAGCTTACAGATGTACTATTTTAATCAGTGTATTTGGTATTCATGACTAATGTGAATTTGTAGACGAGATCTGAGAGAATTATGTGGATTTAGGTTTAGAGCTTTTCCTATCCTGGCAGACTGACATTAGTTGAACATTTATTCTGCTCTGGCTAATGTATTCTCTCTCTGGCCTCTCAATTATCCTTAGTTTTCCCTTTCTCTTTTTAATAGTTATGGTACATTAGTGTAAGGACTGCTTCTTTCAGGTTGTGAAATTACTGAGACTTCGCTAATGTGGACAGCAATGCTGTCACAACTATTTAATTGTTACAGATTTTCACAGTCCTTGAGGCTTTAAAGTTAAAAGAAACTATAGATTTGTTAATATGTTTTGCAATTTGATTGAGTTGATGTATTCAGTAACATGCTCAGATCTTCACAACAAGTCTGTGGCCTCTGAATTGTATTTGAGAGTGACTCCTATGTACACAATACCATTCTGTCACATGACAAACTGCAATTCAGATAAATCAATAAAGACATAGTGAAATACAAAACAAAGTCATACAGGAGAAGTAAATGACACAGGCTGCAATTTTACTTGATGTCATATAGATTCTCTTTGGCCAAAAAAACTTTCCCTAAAAAAGTGGTTCCAGTACTACCATAATGCCCCGGACAGTTAGCTACGCTTTGGCAGCAGAGCCACAATGATTATTTTGGATTCCATTGCAATAGGTCTAGTCAACATCAAGTACTTCCCTTTAATATGTCCCTATCCTTGAAAGAGAACACAATCCTCCTGTAGATAACATAGCATAAGGATTAGGATGAGTAGAAACTAATCTCTGATTTTAAGCTACAGAAACACCTGGGCTCCTGCAAAAATCTATACTTATTGCAAAAAAAAACCTTCCACAGACACTGCGCTAAATCAATCCTCCTTGCAAAACCCTACAAAAAGCCTACATAAGTGTGACTAGTAAGATATGATTGCATTTGTCAGTCACACCAAAAACGGGATTTTCACTTTCCATAGTGAAGAAGGTGAGGACCAGTCCCTCAGGACAGAAGATAAACCAGACCTGCATCTTCAAAACATCTACACAGAACAATCCTGATTCATGAGACACAGAGGAAGCCAAGGGGCACTTTGGCCACACTGCCACTAAGAAATAGAACTTGCAATATCGTTATTTCCCCTCAGCTGCTAAGAGATGTCTTTCAAGATTGACAAAAACTGAGCAAAATTACACAGAGAACATATAGAGAGACGTCACATTCATTTACTGAATGACTTTAACAGCAGAGAATTTAATGCCAGGATTTAAAAACAGAATTTTACAGCTGCCAGTAAAATTGGCCCAATATAACTGAGCACAGGCTTGGATTTCCTGGAAGTGAACCTTCATTTCAAAGGAATCCTGCTCTTTCTGATGTCTGGGCACAGCCAGCATTACACTGCGGTAGGCAGAACTGGAGTTTCATCCATAAGAAAAATTCCATCATAAGCAGCAATTAAGTGGATCTGACATGAATGCAGTAGATGTATTTTCAGTTTGGAGAAAACCACCCACATCAGTTGCACAAATGGGAGTTATGCTTTTAAATTTTCTTTGTGCTCTGTGCTGGACTTCCTATTCTGTACATGACCACTATACTTAAAAACGGAAATTGGAAATGATTATCCTCTTTCACTTTTTGCTCATGTGAATTCCTGACAGTTTAACTACAAATGAAAAGTCCTCACTTATCACTTTATATAAGAGGTATCTCTGCTCATAGGAGTGGGTAGGCACACCTCTAGACTACAGCTGGGAGTACATCACAGGAAATGGAAAGGATGATCCCAGGTTCCTCTGGCAGAGCCAGTAACGCAGGGGATTAGAGGCACTGGCAGGGACCAGTGGCACCCTTTTTCAGCAGCAGCAGACAGGCAGTGTGCATGAATCAAGCAGGGACAGGACAGGGCTCTCTGAGCAGATGTTTTCTGCTACTGGTAGGAGCAGGGATACACATAGGCAGCACCTTCTCCCTCTGGGCTTCAGAGGCGTGTTCCAAACTTCATGGGCTAACAGAGCATTCAGAGGCACACGCAGGCCAGAAATCATAGTATTTTTATTTACATTTGAGAAATAATTTGTAGCCAGTGTGTGAAAATGTGTGTATGGACATATGGGATAAGAAAGCTCAAACATATCTGGTTATTTAATTGCTTCACTTGTTCAAAAAAGCTTGGGAAAACTACTCCTTGCTTGTGCTTGTGAAATCAAACCGCAGTGATTACATCAGAGCAGAAATCATCCCAGAGAAAAAAACTAACCACTCATTAATACTTTTCTTCGGGGTGCTTTATGGAAACAGGCTGTTTGCACTACTGTAGTTGGAGGAAGATTCTATATGCTATGACGAATCCTAAGGCTGGCCACAGTTCTTGTATTTATGTGGACAGTACATGATCAATTATTTCTCTGTTCTGTCTGTGTCAAGAGACATGGTGCTGAAACGTACAAAAATTGCATGTTTTTTAAAAAATATGTATTGCAGAACTACCGTGCATTTCAGTCCCCTGCCTGCCCACAGGACCAGAAGGGCAGAATAGCTCTATACACATAGCTATGAATGAAGAATACTCTTGAAATACCAATCTGCTTCTGCTTGATCTTCTGTTAAACAGAAGAGGCTATTTAATGTTGTTCCTTGAGTTTTGTATTTTCTCTCTCACTGCTACTGACATAATTTCATTCTTAAGAAAAGTGGAGGATGTATTTTTTTAATATGAAATAGATTATGTCTTGAAAGAGCCATCTGTAAGGTGGTATTGTTCTCACTTCTATTTAATTCTACAGTTCCAAAAGTTGGTATACTTTTTCAAAGTGAAAAAATTGTTCCTTTTGGGACTTGACAATTGGCCTGGGAGAAAAATAGTGACAGCACTGAAAAATTATTCTTGCAATGATCAAGCTGCAAAAATAAAAAGTTGCCTAGGTAAGGAAGAAAATATCTTTTTACAAATCAGTCTTTTTAACAGCAACTGATTTCCACCATCAATTTAAGTTTGGCAACAGGCAAAGATTCTCATCCACACCTGTGGCACCAACTTATGCCTCCGTTTTCTGTATCTCCATTTCATAACCCACGTCCTGCTCCTCAGGGAATAAAATAAGCATGCAAGAACCAGGCTCAGCATTACAAGTCTGCAGGTCAGACACCGGCACAGCAAAAATAAAGCATCTACCACTCTGGTAAACGTGGTCTCTCAGCAGGAAACTTTCTCAGACCCCAGTCCAAGGCAGTAAGAGTCCATGGAGTACAGAAAAGTTGTACTCCAAGTGCTAATACTGAAGTAAAGAAGAACTATTCTAATCATTACCCCTTACTAGAATTATTGTGGTGGCACATTGCTGCTATGACTACACTCGGGTTTGGGCACCAGTCTTGTGCCACACTCACTGCTCTCTTCTTCACGCTCTGACCTGCTACTTTTCTCTGGGACTCGAGCAGAGTTCCAATCCTCTGGCTACTGTTTTGGAGGAATAAGTAGCCAATGCAGACAGCACAGTCTAATGTTGCATCCCAGTATTAGGCAGTTCCTAGAGATAAGTAAGGACCGTGATCTGCTCCGAAACCAGATCAACTGCAGTAGACCACCCACCACCTCTGAAGAAAACTCAGGAAAATAATTTTGCATTTGTTACAGGTTCCAGATGGATCCCATAGAAGTCAAATATAGTTTTACTGCTAATTTTGTTTGAAACACTTTACCTTCCATGGCTTATTTCAATAAGGTTGTTGTTCTTTATGTTCTTTTCCTGCTTTGATTAGGGTACACCTGATGGATTAACAAGGAAGAAAGAAGCAGCTATTCATTCCACAGCTAGTGGGTCTTGTTTCCCTCTGAAGTGTATCATCAAAACAGTGGCTGACACTTTTAATGAATGTCTATCAAATATTTATCACTCTCACTACAGCCAAGCTTTCATTTGAACTCTACCAATGATGACCTCAAGCAAAGTACTTTAAAAAATCTCTAGAACACAGAAAAAGCGAGATCTGATTGTAGCTCTCATTTGTAACATGCCATGCAGCCATCATGATAAATCAAAGTATACCAAAAATTGGTACGTTGATTAGCGTACTACAAACCTACTTCCCTACCACTTAGGTAGCTGTTTGGTTGTATCCGTGAATAATCTATATTGAAGTCCTGGCTTCACTACAAACATAAGCATGCAAATTTCAAAGCAGGCTATATAGCTTTTGTGTTCTATTTCATGAAAAAAAGAATGAGGGTAAAAGGAAAGGGAGGAAAGAGGAAAAAACAAAAAAAAAAAAAAGGAAAAGGAAATAGAAGTAAAAGGTGGTAGGAACTGACTTACTGATTTACAGTTTAATTAATGGTGAAATAATTTGTTGAACATCAACAAGGTTTTAAAGTTGCCCTGAAGGATTATCTGGAAGTTCAATAGTGTGTTAAGACTATAACATGCTTCAGTGGTCAAGATAAATCAACAGACAACAAATCAGGGATCTGTGTTTGAAAAATAGAAATCTGTTGTTTTCTGCTAAACGCTGAAGTAATCTATATTGTGAATCAATATTTTTGCTGTTTTCAAAACCACAAAAAAAAAAAAACAACAAGGCAGCAACTCATTACTCACTTGTTATCCCTTCCCTTTTTTACTTGCAAAGCTGTTAGCTCCCACAAAGATGATAGTCAGTTGAGAAAACCAGGAAGGAACAAGGGCAAATGGCACAAAAGATCATTTCATTTGCTTGACTAGGCACATTAATGAATTCCACTTAGACTGGAAAAATGCAGTGAGCACCATAGCATCATACATTGCTTTAGCTTCACTGATTCAGTTTATGCCATTAAAATGTACAGGAAACTGTAATTAAGCAATTAGACATGAAAGAGCATAGGCTGGGCTGTAATAATGTTAGAACCCAAATGCCTTGTTTATTTTATGCATTTAGCAGTTTCAGCTTTAACTCTACTTCAAAATTACGTATGCCCTGTCAGAGCTGTCTAACCGTGGTTATAAAAAGCTACTTCTTTTTCTTTCCTACCAGAAAACAATTCTTAAAGTATTTTGTTCTTACACTCTGTGTAAATCCTTTCAATTCCTGTTAACTCGTTTGCAGCTAATAGAAGTCGCCTTCCTGAAAGTGTGATGACGGCTAACAGGTAGGAAATGAAGGGCAGAGATAGGAAGGCTTTCCTTAACATTAACAGAAATAACAAGTCTACAGGATAGTTTTAGTTTAGCCTAAAAAGGGTGCTAACATGAAAAATTATTGTAATTAAGACTCTAGGTAATTGTAAGATCTTGTTGGAAGAGACAGATTCTCTGCACCTCTCAGATCAGAATGCAAAATATATAATAGGAAACTCAGATGAAGGACATACAGGTAGACAAGGTAAACTAAACTCTAAGGCACAGTTATGACTATATCTCAAAAAAATCCAGGTCTCACAAAGACTCAGTGATGAAGTGCAGCAGTGAAGAGAGTAAGGGAATACGTTTTAGTAAAAGAAAGGAGAGATCAGTTCAGAAATCTTACAACATAGGACATCACAGATGATACCAGTGCCTGAAATGGTCTAGGACACCAGAATATCTTTTAAACGTATGTTTCGGTGATCTCAGTTGAAGGCTGCAGAATGAACTTGTGTCATGCCAGCATGCTAATGTTTTTGTATCAGAACTTGTAAATATTCATTCTGACCACTTGATGACACGATTCTGATGCTCATAAAGCAGAGATCACAGTTGCTGAAAGTGTTAGGAAAATATTAGGAAAAAATAACCGTTATATAATTTTGCTAAGGAGGTTTAAAAACAAACCCTAAAAAATCTTAGAGTTTAGAAAAATACTTAACTTGACACAGTGAGATCTTAAAGCATTAGCTTTCACATTTTCACATATGTATTAACTTATTTTTAAGATGTTATATTGTATCCAAAAATGTATTTCTTTTGGTAGAAACAGGAAGGTAAATATTGTAAAAACTGCTATTGCATAACAGCCACTAATCCACACGGTATGCTTCCACTTTTGTTTCCAAGAAGAAAAAAAAAAATACTCGCTCTGTAGGTTTTATTCTTTCCCTTTTATTTTTTTTTCCAAAGAGATAGTATGCATTCGAGCCATTAAATAAAATATTAAAAGTAGGCATTAAAGATGTAGAAGGTAACTAGTGAGATGTGATTTAGAGGGGGAAAATGCCAAACAAACCAACCTCATCAAATATTAGAACAAACAGATATGTAAGGAGCATTATAATGGGTTTCACAACTGAAGCAGCTGGTACTAAACATCAAAAGGGTCAAGCTAGGGAGACTGAACACTGGCCTGATTCAATGCCACAGATTTTACTGTGAGAGGCCTTCTCCCTGTTTTCAGTGTTGACTCTTTTTCACAGGCTGTATAAGACCTTCCTCCACCCTCAGACAACACAGGGAGCTCGTGATCAGCAAAAGCAAACAGTGTTTGTGAGGTATCAAAACCCTCCCTCCTCTCTGCATAGCAGGAAAAAATGTCTCTGCAGGCTCCAAGGCAGAACTTGGTTCCCAAAAAAACAAGTGTCGTGAAAAACAAATGAAACTGAACAAGCCCTTTCTACCCTTTTTGTAACCCCCACGCACAGAGATTTCTTCAAATAGCTTATTCATTATTCTATGGGGAGCCTTGCACAGCACTCCTAACCTCTGTACAGAGTCAACTTCACAGTGAAGAAACTAGCCACATTTGTGAGATCATGACATATTTTGGAGAGAGCGGACTCACTTTTTTTTTCTATCTGAATGACTGTCTAGTCATGTTCCTGCCAAAAATTTGTTTTTCTCTTTCCATGTTTTCTGTTCTTCCTTTTTAAATTAAGATCACATTGGAGTCAAAGATTTAACACAGCGGAGTTTTTGGGTTGATATTGAAACTAGTCATTTACCCATGTGAAATCTCAAATTCAATTTTTCTTATTTCCTCCAAAATTTTTGTCATAGTTTTTCCAAGTAATTTTGTAAATGCAGCCATATTGCAACTGTGTAGTTAATCAAGCTGTGAATATTTAACAACATTAAAAAAAAAGGAAATAGAAGTAATAAATATTTTACATTTGAATTTTAGCATATATAAGTCTGTCAGCAAAAACACAGACTTCAATTTGCTGATGTCTTACCAAAATAATGACATGAAAATAAATGTAAAGGTTATGAAAGCCCTTGGCTCAGACGACTTGCAGACTCATGTCCTCTGTTTTTCAGAACTGGAGGAATGTGGATCGTGGCCAGGACATCTGTCAGACAAACTCCATCAACAACCACAACTCAGTGAGCCAGATGTGTGCAATCTAATAATCCTGGTACATCAATATTATGTAACATTGAAGTTGGTGAACTTGCCGTACAAAAGAATTTATCTGTCACTAATCATGATCAGTTTATAGTGTGAGAAGACACAATTATGGGATTGATACTGCAGGACAAACCAAGTTTTTCTTTTTTCCTTATTTTAAAAAGACAAATAACAAGCACCAAAATCAGCAGAAAGAATAAGAGACTAAAAAGAATTTTGTCTTTAAAGCAAGTGAATAGGAGCCAACGTGATTTATCAGAGAGATATAACAGGTCATCAGTACATGACATAACATACAAAAAAACCCCTTAGAATCATTATTCAGAGATTAATCACCTCTGAGGGTCATGTGGTCCAATCCTTTACTCAAACTATGACCAATCTTGTGATTTTCTTTAAAATCTAAAATCTAAGCAGATTTCCTTTGTTGCAACTAGCGTTCATTTCTACTTGTCCTATCACCTTTCATTTTTAGCTGGAGACAGCTGTAAGGTCCTCCCTCACCAATTTTTCCTAGGGTTTAATAATCCCAGGCTCCTCAGATTCTCCTCATCTACTCCTTTTTGTCCTTTGTCTTCCAAAATATGTTCTGTGCCAATAAACCTTCACAAAGAAAGGAAAGGCCAATATAAACTTACTTAATCCCGGGATAATTTATTTCTGAATATACAGTCACACGAGTTCTGAGGCACAACTCATCTTGAGTGAGTGCACAGAGCTGATACATTATTTAATGTAGGACTCCTCTCATGTTGTTTCCAGGGCCAGATGACAGGTGGAGATTGAGGTAGCAGATGCTTCCATGGGCCAGAGCCTGACCTGGTAAGTCCACTGGACAGACCTCTCAGGTCTCTGTCACCAGAGCAACCCTTCTCTCTCTCCGCCTCCTGGTCGTGTGGTCCTGCACTGTGGCCCTAGCCTGACCACTTGCTGCAAAGCTGCAAAGGATTATTGTCAGATTTATTTTTTTTTCTCATTTAAAGAGTCAAATCATCTGGCAGAAGCCAATGCATAAGAAGGACTGTGGCCAGGTAGCCAGACTTGGCAGCCAGAAATGGTTAGAAAGAACAGCACCCTTCTGTTGTGCCACCATGTCATCTCCCCTGGCTCCACTAAGCCTATGCTAAAATAGGTAACAGTTCTCCCTTCAGGCATATATTCCCCATACCAGTGCTGGATGGTATCATGTTAATAGATATGAACACGATATCATAGATGTTATCGTAGAAATATTTCTGGATGGAGGACTTCAATTTCTGCCTACATGTCACTAGCATTCATGCCCCTGTTTTCAGAAGCCCTAAATCTTCCTACGCAGAATCCAGGCAGTGCTGCTCTGTGTTTTACACTGAAAGAAACCCGCATGGGAGGTTGCTCAGGGTGAGCAGCAAGAAGAAGTTTCCAGCTGCTGTCAAACTCAGCTGAGTACAACAGTCACCATAGGCAGGAAATTTTAACAACACGTAATTTAGCTAAATCCATGTGGAGCTGGGGAAAGAGGTGGAAAGTTTCTGTAATACAGAACCTATCACTGCAAAATTTTAGAGTCAGGAAGTATCTACAAACATCAGACTTTCTCAAAAACACAGTCTGATGCACTGCATATATACTATGCCATTACTGCTATCTGTACATTGAAAAAAAGAAATTATTACCAAATCTTGTTTTGACTGGACAGATTGTGTTGCATATAAAAGCACACTATATATAAGAATGTCTCCCATGGATCTCTAGTGATAGTGCAGATAATAAACTCCCATATTCTGTACAGCCTATATTTTGGGTAGAGAACAAAGGACAAGACTGTGTGAAAGCCACAGAATGGCATTACCACAACTTTGGCTAAAGAAGAAGAAACATCTCCCTTCCCCCCAAGTCAAAAGCTCTCTCTGCAATGGGTCAGAACCAGCATCAGGACCCCAGTTTTACAATGCACAAGGAAAGCAATCAGTGCGGAGATCTGTGTACAAAGTAAGAGAAAACAACAGAAGAAAAGAATGTTTGCCTATGCGTATGATTAAGTACACCTCCAAAAGCATTCTGACTCCTAGGTATGTTCAAAACCAACAACTCTTTCCCACCTTAAAGCTCAGTATGGATTTCCCAGAAACAAGGGAAAAGAAAAAAAGTAATGAATTGTTTTAAAGAAGTGTTACAGTAACCCGATCTGTATACTGGTTGCATATTTGGTGCCATCCCATCATGATATTGTTCTCACAGTAGGTTCAGGGACAGATCAAGGCTTCCTGTCAACAAAGGCAAAACTCAGCTTTGCCATATCAGTAGTAACAAGCTGGAGTCAAAGCACTCAGCTTGGATGCCTGGGAGAAAGGGCAAAAAGTGCAGGGAGCTGGTCTTTCTGCTCCATGGCCTAAAATGTGGTGCAGCAGACCTCCAGGTCCTCCTTGCCTCTGGGATGGGCAAAGGAGAGAGCACGACCATGCTGCTGGGATGCCCTTGGCACTCAGCTGCCCTGCTTTTGCCCATGTCCAGAACAAGCCCTGCTATAACAAGCTGCTCAGGCTTCCCCTCATTAGTATGAAAGATGCAATCATGTTCACCATTTTATCCACTGAGACTACTACTTTCCCAGTATTAAATGATATTTTGTATATATTTTACCTCACATTATACATTTCAGTTAAAGTGATAAGATTCATTTGCACTGCCCTATGGCAGTTCCTGAACTGTACTCTCACTCTGAGAAGCCTAGGCACAGGAGAAAAAGGAGAAGCAACCTCCTCCCAACTTCAAATGCGTTGCCATAACCTGCTTGCTCACTTTAGGCAGAAGGAGAAAAAAGTGTGTACTCTCCAGTAAACAAGAGCAATACCTGCTATGAATCAAACCGCACATAGATAAGCTTACCTAGGTTTGTTTGTTTAGCAATTTTTTAGCAATTACTTCCTAATGACATTTATTAAACCCATTTTTATTTTAAAGAAAGGACTGGACAGACATTTAGGCGAGATTTTAATCTCTAAGTCACATACATTGCTTGATAAGTGTGGCTTGTCACACGAGCGCAGAAATATATAGATGTGTCAAGTGGCACCTACTTGACAATTGCAGATGAAAAGTACAGCTAAACTCCCTATGCCACAATGTGTGTTGGGAGCAAAAGCAGCTTACAGTTTACTGTAAGACAATGGCAGCTCAGACTGAAAATACATAATTCTAATTTTTTAAGAACCAAGAGATTTCCAATGTGTTAAGAACAAAATGGCAGCTAATCCTGTTGAAAACTTTACGCCTGACTTTGACTCCTTATCAGGTTAACAAACCAAATGTTCTTTAGCCCCAAAACACTGCAATAAAATATTTGAGCTTTCTATTATCTCACCTTGCAAACTAATAAAGAATGGCTCTTTGACAACATGAAAATGCTGATTAGTCTCCTAAGATAACTACACAAACAGAGGTAGATTGGATACAAAAATACACTCTTAGGTCTTCCTAAGTTATTCCAGACAGAATAGGATATGCTTTACTATTATGTTATAAATTTTATATCATGTTTTTTCTATCTCTCATGAAAAAGTACTGGGAACTGAGCTCCACGCAGATACTTAACGGTAGTTCTGCCACAGCAAATTAATTGAATTCAGTTTTTAACCTGTGGTTTGTGGGTCTGAAGTTCTATGAACTCCATTCAAGTGATTCTCAATTGTAATTAAAAAAAGAAAACAAATTAAATAAGATTAGTTGTACAAGCAACCAACAGTCATCAGAAAAACAGTAGCCCACACATTTACAGTGTTTAAACCCTCCACCTTACTGGGTCTTAATTGTCTACTTTATCAAGTAGATGAGTCGAATTATTAAGAAAAAGAGAGAGAAAAGCAATTCAACTGTCTTTACAGCATCGCTTTTGCAGACACACTGATCTTCCTGTCACTGCCTCGCAGTGCAATATGACAAAGTTTTGATGATTGCTACAATGCAGAGCAGCACCTTGTGCAACGAGTTGAAGCCATCCAAATGGCAGCATTTTTACTCGTCTTTTCGCTCAGCACCTTCAGATAATTTGACTCCTTTACAAATAAAAAACGCAAAAATCAATGCTACTACAAATACAGTGGAGGTTAAAATCAAAGCAAGATTACTAAATTCTAGCAATTCTTTTGTGAGTAAGTCAGAGCCATGTCAAACTGCAGACAATGTAAGAACACAAATAGCCTTGGAGTTGGAATGGAGGAAATAAGAATCTTTTTTTTTCCACTGTAGACAAAAAAACAATCTTCTTTTATTAATAGGCCAGATTTCCCTGCACTTATCACAACTGGAGAAATAAGATTTCATACTGTGAACAATCACACACTGCATGTTCTTAATTATAATCTGAAAGCTTGTAAAGTTAGATTCTTTAATTAAATATTCTCCTACTGTCTTTGACATATCATGGAATGATAGTATCTTCATAGCTCAAATACATCTGTTCGAGAGGTGTGAACTGTCTCTGCTCCTAAATGAGTTGTCATATAGTTATAAAAGCTGCAAGTAAGACTGTCGATCATCCCATATATTTACTGATGAACTGTGAGTGACACAATTCCACAGAGTGCAATATTGAAACAAGAAGCTGAATAGCCAGCACGCCAAACATGAGTGCAAACCAGAAACTTTCAGTTTGCATCTGGACTTGTTATTGCGCATAGATTACACTCACTCAAAATTTCCATTCAGCCAATGCAAGCAGAGAATTGACAGGAAATAGAAAGGATTCAGCAACATGACCCCCACATGAGGCCAAGAAAGTCAAAGGCCAGTTTTGCTTTTCTTCATCGATTAATATCTCTGTTTAGGAAAAGCTTCAACAAATGTTTGTTATAATCAAGCATCACTTTAGAAAGCTCTGAAAAGTAAAATAGGGAAATGAAGTCATGGAAGCCAGGGCACTGTCTTACCCACTTGCAACGGAGGAGTTTCACAGTGATGCTGAGGGCAAACATCAGCGTAACTGCATGCAGAACACACTGTGCATTATTAACAATTGGCAATTGCACAAATGATTAAGAGCTCACCACCACAAATGCTTATTCACAGAAATAATTTCTATTCACATAAGAAAGCCTAATGAAAGCAAAGGATCTACTAAGATGCTCACAAGAACTGAGGTCAGGGTAAGACTACAAATGAGAAGGTAAAAACAATCTAAAGCAGTCTGATCTACTCTCTGTCTTCAAGAATAGTCACACACAGTCCTGAAGCAAGAAAGTAGGGCCTCAGATTTTAGGTCACGTGTTTCCTTGATCATATCCTATGCTGTCTTGTGCAATAAATACCCATGATTTAGCTAAGATGTAGGTGGACAACAGTTCCTGACAGATTTAGCAATCTTTACCAAACACTGTGGTTAATTATGCAATAATAAAATGCACTGTTTATCTCCTTTTCACATGGAAATGATCTGTTTGCAAAATGTGATAATAACCTTAAAATTAACTTTGCCACATTTTATACAACACAATAAGAAATGAGATACAAAAAATAAGATATGCCATGGGATTATAATACTACCGTCCTTTTGTATTTTGCAATACTAGAAATAAGAATTCATATTGCAATGCTTCAGTCCTATTACTTGCTGTTATTTCAACAAGTGCTTTAAAACAGAACACAGCACAAAGATGGTTTTGTTGCTTCCAAACCAAGCAGTTCTCTTGTGCTGAACACAAAGCAGGTACCTTCCTGGTATATGGTTGGCAACAGAAGCAATCAGTCACAAAAACAACTGAGAATGTCAAGAGGGAGCTGCTGAGAGCAGACTTGCTGGGTTACACAAAGCACGGTGGCCCACCCCAACCAGCCCAGTCCCCAGCACACCATGATGCAGAATTAGTCATGTAACTGTTCCTTGCCTTCGAGACACACATATAGTTTCTCTTCTCTTGCCTTGCTGAATCAGGTGCTGTGCAACTTGTCGCCACATAAATGTTCCCTTGGGTATCGTACGACCCGAAGCAATCTGAAGTGTATCTAACATTGGGATAGAGAGATGATAGTGCTGTGAAACTTTTACCATTAAAATTCCATTCATGGACACATAGGTCTCGGTCTACAACTCAAGATGGGTGATGAGTGTTAACTTTAAAGTAAGAAGTTTTCAATAGGATAATCTGTTCCATAATTTAGTCAGTAAAGTTCTGGCATAGTCTTCCCCAGATTGACAGACATAATTTCTATTGACATCAATGGGAACAAAATAGACACAGAAAAGTAAATGAAAAAAGCAATCCTTTCACAAAATCATAGAATATTTATCATACTCTTTTGAATATGTTAATGTAGATTCCACACAGCCGTGATGGATTTCCATTTTCACGGTCTATGCCATGTTAATATACGTATTTTTTCTGCCTCTAGGTTTAGCATTCGACAGTGAGCCATTAGATAAACCATGAAGTGCAAAGGAAAATGTAAAACAAAAGCATGCTCAGAGTCTCTACAATCAGCAGGGCAGACTTTGCCAGATGGAAAAGATGATATGGTCAATGAAGGTGCAGAAGGTGAAAGAATTAATCTAAGAAAATAAACAGGATGCCTGACACCAGACTGCTCCCCAAAATCTCTTGTGTCAGCTTCAGCTGTCTGGGCAGTTAAGTGCACATGGTGGACAGGCACTAATTATGTGTGCTTCTCTCGCTCTTACTGAATTTATTGATTGTTTTTACTGTGCTCATTTAATTTTTTTTACACTGTTTAGTTTGGCCAAGAAGTCTCCACACCAAACACCCTGAATTGCAAATTATAGCTGCCAAAAAATTAGCCTCTAACACTCTTTCTTGTGCATTTTCCACATTGTTTCCAAAAGCATAAAAAAATGCCCTTTCTTGAGAACTGACACCACTTTATTGCCATCTGCAGCATATTGTGCTTGCACAGTGCATCTACAATTATTTCTGTATATAGCTGTCTACTATTCCTCACACAATACTGTAGTCGTGTTTCTTCATCTTCTCTCAAGATTCACTGAATGTGCAAGAGAAGAAGTGCATAGTCCAGGATGATGACAGATTTTTTTCAATATAGACTTCTGCGTTTCTCAGTATGTTCTATCTTCAACTACTCAGTTATGAACTTTGGAATACTTGCATATAAAGGTCTACTTCCTACAGCAAGTGCTGATTTTTTGGTGTCTTGTACTACAATCTCACATTTTTCTACACAAAATATAGAACTAAGAAAATAAATATTATTGTGCAAAAAATTTAGCAGTAACAACTTTGAAGGGATGGAGTTAGCTTCCATTTCCACAAGGTATATATGTGTTCAAGTTTATGCAGAGAAAAGGAAAGGCTCATAACCATCTTCCTCTTAAAACTTCTGCAAGTCCCTCAGAAGGCCTGTGACCACTGTGCAGCAGGGCTAAGGTCAGAGAGACCTAAAAGCTCCCTGTCTGAGCACATGTTCAACTGCAAGCAGTGTTAATACATCAAGGTAATATCACAACTCACCTAAGAAGGACCATCTATAAACTACTGGTTCCAACCACTGCTCTTAGTGGAACCCACTGGAGGAGGAGGTTAGCAAGACTTACGAACTAGTTTAATGATGCCTGGGCATTGTTCCTGAAGTACCTGTGCTTGCTGCTGCACTGTGCAACCTAAAACACCCAAGGGAGTCACCACAGCTTTGGATGGAACGGGGCTCTGTTCAGATAGCACATCCTTCCGAACTCTCCCACACTCACAGCTTGCTCACCCTGCTGCTCTGAGAAAATTTTCCCCTTTCCTCGCTGTCACATGTTGGCAGCAGCAGATCAAGAAAGCAGTGACAGCAAGAAAATCTGCCTTTAGTAACACTTTGTATACCACATATGGGACTGGCAAATGTATATACAAAAAACCTAAAGAAATTGTCTTTTGCCTCATCTTCCCCTTTGTAGATTTGTTGGCCTACGGAATAGCCAAACTTTTCAGAAATGCTGAGTAATTCATCTTGTGCTTACAATTCCTGCTTTTATAACTAGCTGTAAGTCAAAATGTAACAGTAAAAAGTATTTGTTTTCTTGGAAACATATGAACTACACATTCATGCCTTTCTCAGTATGTACGGTTTTTTCTATAATGCTGTACCAGAAGTCTACCAAAGCCTGCAATTTATCAGTTGGAATAAACATTACCTTCTGCAATCCAATTATTTCTCAACTGCTGGTGGCCAGATTTGAAATTTGACTTTAAACAAGGCGCAGATGACTTTTGCCAAGTTTTTCTCTGACCAGCGTCACTAATTGCTTACCAAATAGCATGGGGTCTTTTTTCCCCAGTAAAAATAAAGATGATAAAACTTTCCCTTTATTATAAAATAAAATGTTTGCTAGCCAATATTATTTATCCTGTTCATATCCAAAGATTCTTTGGCTTGGCAAACTGAGCTAACAGTAAAGGAATGTATTTGCCTTATTAGCCAAATAATGATAAATAATTGCCTGCTTTCTGACTTAAAGGCAAATTATTAAACATCCCAACCAAGTTGCATTTCTATTACACTAACCAACAATGCTACCTGTAACAAAGGCTTCTAAGCAGTCGACATTCTGTGTTGCTTTTCACTTTCTCTACCGCAATACCTAAACCCAGAAAAGTAGACACCATTTTCAAAGGTGTGCTAACATCCCATCTTCTAAAAGGCAGACACCTAAACTGCGGACAGGCAAGCCCTGCTCCACCGAGGGCTCTGGCAGAGATACCAGCGTGAGCAGGGAAGCCTCAGGGTACCTGCTGATGCTGGCACCTGCACAAAGAGAATCCCACAAAAGGGAGTAGAAAGTTCCCTGCAAAGCACTTTATGGAAACCGGGCCAAGATTTAAATAATACCTGGACCTCCCAGAAGGCATTACATTGTTTAAAAATATTAAGAACCATAGTCCTAATTAGATTTGTAGGACTGTGTTCAGGTTCCTCAGGTGCAAGGTAGGAACTTTATATAACTAAGGCTGAAAAGCTGGACTGCCATTTTACTACTGCTCCATGGTTGACTTCTCAGAACACATGATTATACCAATAGCAGCAATACCAACATTTTCAGAAAATCTTTTCATTGGAGTACCAGCAGTTTTTATCAATGGTACCTCTTACTGCAAGTGACATATGCGACATAATTAAGATCCTGAAGAGTATGAAGGCTACGACTGAGATGTACAAATAGACCTTGCAGACAGATCTCAAGTTCACATGGTATGGAAAAGACTCAATATACTTATGATTTTATTAAGATGGAAAAAGCCTTGATACATGCACAATCTAAAATCCTCCTTTTTTCTTCCCTGGCCATTACTCACCTAGATTTCCAAAGGTTCTTTACGGGAAATGATTCTGTACCCTATATTGAAAAAGAAGAAGAAAGCAATTTCCCAATAGTACCCAGCCATCAATCTTGACTGTAAGCTTAAGGCACCATCAGCCTGAGCTAGAAAATCCCCAAAGGGCATTCCAAGCTATGCTGGAGCAACTGCCATTTCTTATGTAAAATATGACTTCTAAAAACTTTCTAGTTGAAAAAGTTTTTTAGTAAGGTAATAATTACCAAATGTGTACACAATGAGAGGCAAAAAATAAGGAAAAAAAAATACACTTTCTCATTAGTTTCCTTATTTTCAGGAAAAATTCTCACTCCTCTAAATGGATCAATCGTTTCCTCTGCACATGGATGTTTCTGATGATCAGTTACAACTCATTTATGCTAATTTGTGAAGAACTTGAAAACATGGCAAAAAGACAAAACATTGACCTTTCAGAGAGTACTGTTATACTGTGCTATACACTCTCCTCCTTGCCCACTTTAACAGGAAAATATAATTAAAGTTGAGTAGGGTACTAGCTATTCTTCACAGCTTAGGTTTCTCTGCAGTAAGCCATGGCCCCAGTTGATATAAACAATAAAAACACAATCAAAAACAGAAGTAAAGCACAGAAGGCAGCTCTTCAGTTTGATTCTGCCTTTTTTTTTTTTTCTCTGGACAAACCTGCTGCTAATTTCAGAGAACTGAAGAAATTAAAGTAAAACAAACTGGAATTTTGAATGATTATAATTTTAGCCAGATAAATCTCTCCATGAGCTGCATCTACAAAAGTATCATATTCCAGATTAAAGTGTTATGATTTTTGCACAGATGTGCAGCTGATTATTACGGACACTCCAGATAACTCAGAAACCTCAGTTTTTGTCCAGATCATATCACAGATGAGGTAAACCTTGACAAGCCATTTTAGGAGACCACCAAATACCTACCACTAAGAAACAAGACAAGAAAAAATTCTGTCACTTTGTGGTGGAGTACTCAAACCAAGGAAAACTGATAGATTATTCATAGAGAAAAAAGGATTCTGACTATGATTTGCTAAACTGAAGAAAAATGTCCAAGTTGTTAACAGCAGAAATAATATCCACACCTTCTCTTTTGGAGTTTTGGCTTAATCCCTACAAGTTGCTGAAATTATATTCCCCAGATTTCACCAAAGCACTATTCAATAAAGAAGGTACTCTAGTCAGTAAAACCTCTCAAAAAATCCTTACCTGCTAGTAATTATCTAGCTTGCTTCCTCCTATCATTTCTACTAGCCTCATTGCTAATTATTTTCTTCTGATGAAAATCAAGAGACACTTCAAGAAGAATAATTTCCTTTACTTGTCAGCTCCTTTTCCCTTTCCCTTTCATTAGCCTTCACTAGTGCCTGCTGCTCCAACACTTCTCCCAGCACAAGTATCTCAGAGCTCCAAGGTGACACTTCTGAAAAATGAAGTCTTTACCACTCTTACATTTTTCTGACCCATTTAAAACTTTTTAAAAATACAATTTATTCTATTTTATTAAATTTATCAATATATGTATATTCTTATACTTTGTTTATATAGTGCCAAAATCTGAAATAAAATTTGTCTGCTAAAACCTTCTTTTCAATAACTTTGTAGGAACATGCTTCTGGATATACAAATAAATGGAAAACCTCTTGAATTCCTTTGTGATTAGACAGCTCTTAGACTATCACAACTTGATAATACACAAATCTGTTATTGTGAGAGAACAAATGTTGGATGACTAACTTACTACACATCAAGTCCTTAACGTGTTAAAGTAGATACTCTGGTAAGATCTTGCCCTTCTGATTTGTCAATGGACTGTAGTGCATTAACTTGGAAGAATTCATCTACACCTTAACATGCTTCTATGGCAGAGCCTGAAAATGCCACAGAATAACCATGATGCTGTTTAAAGCAGCACAAAATATCATTATTTACCGTGCTCATTGCAGCACATTTCCTGCATATGGAGAGCTAAAGATGTGAATTGTGTACAGTGGGAATCATGGTCTTCCTTGCAATGTGAGGCTGATGTTTTTTGGGAGAGGAGATGTTTGCATATATGTGTGAGTGTGTGCGAAGCTGAGTTAAATATACTGAACAAACTTTAACCAGAGGTTTTACCTCAAAATCCAAAGTACAATACAACATATTGTCTATTTATGGAAATGAATGTCTCAATTCTAGTCCAATACGGGTAGAATAATACACCTTAAGATATTGGTGCTCAAAAATATTACTCTAGCTTTTTCCCAAAGGAAGTCAAAGGGATCAGGGTATGATGAGCAACTCAATTTAGTTGAAGATGTCCCTGCTTATTGCAGGATGTTTGGACTACGTGATCTTTAAAGGTCCCTTCCAACTCAAACTATTCTGACTGTATGTTTCTACACTGTTTAGCCTCTACAGATTTTCTTCAGCTGTATTAGAAAAATAGTTGTCTAGCACTATAGGCACAGACAGTATATACTTGCAACATACTGTTACTTCATGAGATCATTTTCCTAAGGCAAATACCAGCATGATTTAATGTTGCTACAGTTGTTAAATACCTTCCCATAATTGAGACAAAGAGAATACTTTGCTGACAACCAGTCAACACTAGAATGTTGCTTATTTTAGATAACTGACATAAGGTTTTCGTTTTCTTTTACGTGAAACTAGATATTCGGAAGCATGTCTTTACTGGGAGGGTGATCAGTTACTGGTGTTTGAGGCATTTGCATAATGCCCTTAACAATATACTTTAACTTGGTCAGCCCTGAATTGGTCAGGCAGTTGGACTAGATGACCATTGTAGGTCCCTTTCCAACCGGAACTATTCTAATGTAAATAAATTATTAATAAATGGTTAAATAAATAAATAAGAGACAGAAAAATTCATAAAATGCCTCTCCCAGGGAAGGGTAAGGTACCTAGCAATGCATATCAGGGTTGCTGCATTCATTATAAGTAGATGGAAGGTGAGAATCAAAGCATTGGCTCATGTCTATTACTGACCTAAGGGATTTCAAGCACAGCAAGACTCTTTTGAGCTTGCATTTGGAGAAAGCCTACTTGATTGAGAATAATTAATGTCACAGTACTTTTTCTCTAGAGAATGACTTTTTTCTCCCCTCTGAAGCAGTGCTGTCATTTTACGGGCAAGGTTCCTTCCACCCTCTGCGTTACACCACCGCTGTGGCAGTATGTGGAGCACTGACACCTAGAAGACAGAAGGGACAGCTCTCAGGAAGAACTGGAGTGGCTAAAATGTAATCTCAAATAGAATCTGAATGATTTTTTCAGCAAGTGCTCTCACTGTGCCAAAAGATGCTAATGCTCAGCTTTTTGCTCATTGTTACCTTGCTTCAAAATAACCAAGAAACAAACACTGAATTCAGTGAGGTAAGACCACTGTGAATGTTTTGATTTAGAGATATATAGACAACATTTCATTATCAAACATTGTCAGATAAAGCCCTATTTTGGCTAGTAGACAATATTGAAAGACAGTTTTCTAGTTTTCAAGTGCATTGCCTGTAAAACAGATATATTCTATAGCTATATCTCACATTGTCTTTACATGTCAAAGTCAGACATGACTTGCAAAAGCCAAAAAAACTCAAACAAACCCAAACCATGGCATGAATTTAGATGCTAAACTATGCATTTAAGGACCAGATCTTTTACCCTATCTTGAATGAATGGGTAGGCAAAACTAATCTTGACAGAATAATACATGCTTTATTATTGTTTTATCACAAGTGCATCCAAAGATTTAATTTGTAATTTTTTGCAATGTCATTCATGCCAAAGACATACATAAACCATAAATGCATTCCTAGCTAACAGCTGTGTATCTCCTCTCATCATCCTGAGCTTTGAAAACTGAATACAAACATATTGGCTTGTTATCCTTTAAAAGGCATTGATGGACATTTTCTCTCTCTTACTTCCTTTGTTCCATCTGTCAAGCATTAATCACTGCCTTAGTTGCAAATTAAACTTTTATAGGGCAATTATTATCTAGGTCTGTATAAAATCCTTTCCTTTTGCTCCATGTAGTAGGCAAAGGTGCCAATGCCTGAAGAATACAGCAATAATGAATTATAAAATATGAAATTTAATAAAACAAATGCTGTGATTCTTGTACTATCAAATTCATGGATTTAACTAGTGCATAGAGCAAAAATGCCTGATGTCTGTCCCTGACCACTCCCACCATTACCTCAGTGAAAACAGAATGTTCTCCTGGCTCTGGAATATTTGCACAAAACCCAAACATAGAGTTGCTTAATCTTTTTCAGTTAAAAGGGAAAAAAAATTCTCTCTTTTTTCCTCCCTAAAACCTATGTTCCCTGTGGTATCCTCTCATATATTTTTTGAAATTGAGAGTAAGGAGGAACAAAGCAATTATGAAAATGAAATGCTATTGCTTAAAAAGCTGTAATTGTACTCTTGTAACTGAAAGCAAAACAAACATCAGTGATTAGTTAGCTTCTATGTATGCTTGGCAATAGACTTTGACAAGATAAGACTTACACTAACATTGGAAAATTATTGTATTAAGTTTATTTTCTCCTATTGTTTGCTTATATGCACAATTACGATATTTCTATGAATCAGTAAGATTTGTAGAGCTTCCTGATTTTTTTGGATGAAAAATGATCACAGCGAGTGAGCAAAATCGTGCTAAGTTGTTAATGAGAAGTCAGTAATGCTCAGGCTGTCAGGAATATCTGGCCCAATCTTTCACTTTACTACATGAAGTGCAATTTCTGGCCAACTCAGCTGTCTCTATACAACAGGCAGAAAGGGAAAAATGTAAGGTGCATTCCAGCCTTTCCAGTCTTGCAGTGATAGGATGTCAACTGGCAGCTGTTTCTCTAACAATTCTCTCAATTAAGTATTCTTTTGAACTGGGATTTATGAAAACGTTTATGTCAATAAACATCACAAATGTCTAATGGGGGACGAAACAAGAACCTCCAAAATAAATAATTTAAAGTAGCCCCTGGGGTGACAAATGGAAAGACAGGGAAAAAAAGCCACAAAATTATTCTTTTAACAATGAAACTTTTGTGTTTTTTCTCTCATTTTTTTCCCTCAGAGGCTATTCAAAAACAAAATGTAAAATGGATATAGGTGGAGCCACTCATCACCTCAAGTAATTTTAGCTAAAGCTTTTCTATCGGCCTTTACAAAAGCGGGAATCTGTCCCACCCCAAAATGTTCTCTCTATGCCTGAAAGAGGTAGATTAGCAGCTTTTCACAGGTTCAAAGAAATAAAACCAAATAGCAATACAGGTTGAGTGGGAAGCCTTAACAGCTGGTACAGGCACAAGCTATTGAACCTGGTCCTAAACATCTTTAGTATCCAAAGCCCAAACATGAAAAAAAAAAGCACTGATTAAAAAAAATCCAAATGAAGTGGCAGAACGATTTTCAGTGAAACATAAGATGATTTGACTATGTTCTTTTACTCTCTACAATTTCACTGCTATGAGCTTATTTCCCCCCAACCCCCTAAATATTGCTTTCAAACAATGAAAATGAAATATTATCAAGTTTGCCATATAAAGTTTGGCATTAGTAATAGAAAAATCCTTCAGATCACAGAATCACAGAATGACAGAATATGCTGAGTTAGAAGGGAGCCACAAGATCATTAAGTCCAACTGATGCCTAACGCTGAGATGCATAATTTTCTTCAGAGCATGTTCATATTGGAAAAGATAAATCAATTCTTTAATTTCTTTATTTTTCTGTTTTCTCTTATGATGGTTTTGCCACTTGCATGTTCAAGCATTGCAACAATGACCTAGTTGAATAGAGGGTTGTGCCATTCTATTTCTTCTATAAAATCTGGTATTTAATACACCGATTGACCATTGGAGCTTGCCTAGAAGCAGAATTCCACAGTGGAAGACACACAAAACTTATGCAAAAATAGCATCTCTTTGAACTAAGCAAAAGGAACACAGCGGGGTGCCAATATGTGAAAGTTTAACCTTAGGTGATCCTCACTCTTGCTTTCACTCAGACAAAGAAAAAAACCCCATGAATTCTATGCCAGACCAAATGTAAGAAAGATTACCATTTTAATCTAAGAAAAGTATTTACTAAGTAACAAATCAATACTGAGAGAAAACAAAACTACAGGTAAGAAAATGATTTTTTCCTTTTTCCTCTGTTATATCTACTCTTGTGGGCAGAAGTAATAATTCATAGGAAGTATCAAAGAATGACCATCATCCATCAACTGCACAGAAATGGTGATGAAAGAGTAAAATAAAATTACTCTTCCTTCCCCTCAGAACTTCAAAAAGACCTGTTTTCAAGAGCTTTCAGTAACTCAAATTTGTGAAAGACGTGTTCCTTTATGTATGCATAAAAAAGTAGGTTTTTTCTACAATTTATAGCATTTAATTTTTGAGTAAATATTAAATATTCTAGGTAGAGGGAGATACAAAGATAGGGAAATTTTAGACACAGCTTTCATACACAGAGACTTCCCTTTTCATGCACAAAGCAGATAAAATGCGTAAGTGTGCAAAGCTTGGTTTGTGTGAATAGTATGAAACTTCATTCCGAAGGTGTTTCTGAGCAGAATGGATGATTTGCTATCTAAATACTACATTTAAACACAGATACGGAAAAAAAAATTCTCCACCCAGAAGCATTGTGCCTCCTTATAATCATACATGTGGCAAAACTGAAATCTGAAAGGATGCTCCCAGATTGCCAGCTTTCCTGCCTGAAAACAATGAAGCAATTTGACCTGGAAAATTACAGCACAGTATTATATAGCTTTGTCATGAAACTCCCATACAACATAAGAGATTCAAATAGGCTTCTTTTGATTCAAAAGGGTTTAGAGAGATATTATTATCAAGACTAATCCCAAAAAGACAGAATGTCTTTCGAAGTTATTGAAAAAAATGGATTCCCCCAAAAGAATAAGAAAAATAGGGCAAAAGAAACACATGCTTTAGGTTGAATCCCCCATCTGTTAGTGAAGAACCTACATGCAGGTTTTTTTAATCTATCAAACCAATAATACTGGTTAGTAAGTGAAAAAAAAAAAGACCTCTGTTAGTGCAATACATCTCAGCACGTGCCCTCTGTGTAGATTGAAGAAACTGTTTTAAGGAACAGCATAATGAAACAGAGAAGACACTGTGAGGATGAAGGACACCTAGACACAGTGGAGATGGGTTCACAAGCTCAGGCTTTCAGGAGTCATGTCCTATTGAAGCATTCTCATGCCTGCCTTCAAAAAAGAGTTTACTCCAAGTTCTCTCCCAAAGGCAAGTGATATCTTAGTATCTTCATTAGTGAACCACTGACTACTGGGCAAGATCCTTGGATGCTAAGGATGCTGTACATTGCATTGCCAGATATATACAGTGCAGAGACTGTACTAAATGCCTTAGTCTTAATGGCTGACATAGCGATGGAGAAAAAGTCTGCCTGGATTATAGTTTTGCTTGAGAACTCAAATTGTGATTAATTTTCAAAAGATGAACCTACTGACATAATTAACCACCAGTCTCCCAGAGAGGGAAAATGGTTGGCTTTTCAGGGTTTGTTTGTTTTGTTTTTTTTTTTTAAATTTAATTTGCTTTCTTTTGGCTTGCGAAGGCCTCAGTAAACTACAGAGAACAAAAAGTGTTCAAAAGAGAATTAAAGATGAAAAAGAAAACAATACCTTTAGAAAAGACTTGGAAAAGCTTTAATTGATGACTCTTTAATACCAACAAAGTAAAAAATAAGAAACCTGCACTATAACTGTTTGTGGAAAGAATAGTAATTCAGCAAATGAGCAAACTGCATCTGTAAAGAGAGGTGTTTGCTCCATCTCTCTCAGCTTTTGGATAGACCTGCCAAATGCTGAATGAGTCAGTCCCTCAAAAATAAATTTTGAATCTACTAATGCATGAGAGATTAGAGTTTTCTTAAATTCTCATGGAATCAAACAGTACTGGATCTGGGAGATACATTATGTAGTGATCTGCAGCTGCTCCATCCTGTTCCTTAGTCCCTGAAAACACTGGCTTTCTGAAGAAGCATATTTGCCAGGTAAAAGTTGTGAGCCAGGGCAGCTGCCCAAATTCAGAGCCAGAGGTGGTGCTGAATAACACAGCACAGAATGTGAGTCCAACCAAAACCATTTTGGATTATACAAGGTACCACACTTGTTAAATAAAATATGAATACAATTATTTTATTTGTTATTTAAAGTACTTCAGGACTGGCTGAGCAACAAAAGCAACGAAATTCCTTATCAAGAAAACAACAATTATCCCAGAGGAGTAATTGTAATATGCACTTCAATCCTCAATTTTAAAACTCAGGGTGATTACACAACTTGAAATTCAGAGCATCTGAAGGACACTCACAAATATATCCATTATTTACTATTCTGCGGAAAAGGCATGAACACGTCTGGAAGCTTTGAACATTTGAATTCGAGTGTTGGGTCATATCACAAATAAGCACAAGGCATTTGCCATTAGTCTAGCCAGCTTTCAGAAGCCCATTCATATACCATTGATCAGTTCTGATTTATTTCTTTCTATTTTAAGAAAAATTCCCATGAATGTCAGGTTTCATAAAGTCCCTGGACTTCCATCTACTATTCTGAAGGCAAGAATAAAAATGAAAAAAGGTCCCACTATTATGTGAGGAGGTAAAGAAAAGACTGGAGACAAAAGCTTGACCTCATGCAAACACTGGCCAAGTTCCTTGTCTCAGGGGAACCTGAACTTTACCCTAAGGCCCTTCTGACAACATGTATGGACACAGACAGTCATAGCTGACATTTTAAAATGAAATAAAGGTCAAAGAGATAAAAATTGTTACTCAGTTTTGTCTCAAAAGACTCTACCAATGAAAGCCCATACTTCACTCCTAACTGTTGGGATAGCAACTCAAATGCAACTGTTCCAACTAATTTTTGCTCTGGGTCTGTTGAGATGATGTCCAGGGTGAATACGTAGACTCCTCCTCTTCATTCACAGGTCCATCTAAGCAACAACAGTCAAGATTTGGCCAGCAGTAGCTCTAGAATCAACCAAAATGCCTCAAATTAAAATAATTTGGGAAAGACAATAACTATTTTTTATGTATTCCACAGAATGCTTAGAAAATCGCTCAAGAAGAAACTTATCACATCCCTCTGCATGGAAGCAAACTCAATTATAACTCAGATATTCCTGCCACATATTTGTCTAATACATTCTTAAGTATCTCTACCAGTGGAGACTTTCCATGTCATTAGGCAATTTACTGTAGAGCTTAAACTGCTCGTACAGTCAGAAGGGTTTCCCTAAACCCCTAATCTCCTTCACCTTGCTGCCAGCACTGCTTATGCTATAGACAATGGACAGGGAGAGAAAACTATTGCCTTCCCCTTTGCAATTATGTTTTAAGCACCTGAAAATTAATTTTGGGTTCCACTTCAGTCTGCTGACAATTTGGTAATCAAGCCCCTTTAACACTTCGCTACACTTTCCAGACATGTAGGTCCCATTTACTACATCTCTGCTCTCTTCTTGGGTCTAGTTAGCTGGCTTGCATCCTTCCTGAAGGATGCAATGTGCAAGCCTGGATGCAGCATTTCTCCTGAGGCTGAGTTCAGAAGAAAACAGCAGTCTTAGCCTTTTTATTTTTCCTTCTTTTTAGGATCCGTTCTAGCCTTTAGAACTTCAAATATGAATCCTCTGCCGCACCCATCTTTCTCATTCCTGTCATGGTGCAGTCACTATTCTGACAAAGACACTTCTTGCACAATTTCAAATAGAATTGGCCTCTATTTCTTTCAGAACATTGCTCTCGTTTGTCATGATCAACCTGAATACAGCCCTCCAACATACTTTTAATCCTCTCACCTTTGCTTCATCTGCAAATTCTGTAAGTATTTCTCAGTTGACTTTTGAAAGCTGACAACGTACTAGTAAGTGTGTCTAGCATGTGCGATAGTGTCTGAGTTCTCAGATGAGATCACAGAATAGCTCTTTTCTTTATTTTCAATGTTATAGAATCCATAGCTACAGAACAAAATATACTTATTTTGCTCCTATTTTATCCTGAACTCTTTTTTTTCACCAGACATGCTGTCACCTAAGCAATTTTCCTGCTCTTTATAACTTTGTTATGCAATCAGTACCAAACCTCTCATTGCTGAAAGAATGTTAGGACAGTGTTTTACTTACTACCTTTGCCATTGTGCAACTTAAAATAATATTTGCTTTTAAAAGCCTGAAATGTTTCTAATGTTGTATAAGCATGGCATTGTAGCTGTCCCTCTTTGCAGATAATCCACTTGACATCAATGCAGCTGTTCATATGGGTTACACAACGGATTCCAAAAAAAAAAAAAAGCCTATTATTAATTTGGTTGTAAAGTTAACACATCTATAGTACAATATTATTCATGCCATACTTTTTGGGCAAAGCTATGCATGTTTCCTGGACAAAGTCCCTAGTCTATTAGGCTGCTCTGCCCAGTGTCACCACATGTGTGGTACTCAGCTCTCCATTTTTCATGTGCCAATGTGCCACGTTGGAGCCTACTGAATTTCAGCCTTAACCTTCATGGAAAAAATCCTGACTGCTTCAGCTGAACTTTCTTGTTGCAAAGGCCTGGAGGATGGGTCAGTAATTTCATTAACATATCCTACTCTTAACTGATGTGTGGAGAGAGCCTAAAGACATTTCAGATGGGAGGTTCTGTGAAATAAAGCTTGTAATCAGAGAATGTTTCAGAATGATTGAAAGGGTGTTTTTCATCAACACCATCTCCATTGTTTTGAGGCCATCCACTGAACTTTGCAGAAAGGACTTTCTGAACAAGAGGAATGTGGAAGACAGCCATTATTACTCTCAAGTATGACACACAGGTGGGAAATAGAAACTATCCCTCCATTAGTTAGAAAAATCACAGTTCTGGCTAATGAAAGCTCTACATTTCATCTGTGGTCTTTACTACAGAAGTCTTTAAAACTATTAGCAGCATATTCTATTTTTCTCAGAAGGAAAGCTGATGAATTAGCAAGAGAGAACTCCTAAGCTAGACAGTTCACTGGGAGTTGTTATATAAATGGCCTTTCTGAAATGTGTCCAAGACTTAAATTACTCTGATTAGTTGATGTCTGTGGAACTGGCAACAAACCTTTTTACTGTTGCTCTCATGGTAATTATTATTCTTGTTTCACTGCATATTTTGATACCATTTCTCAAGTGTCTAGTTATAAATCTCTTAAAAGCCTGAGGACGGTTGAATGAGTAGAGGTAAAATAAGAACAGACCCAAGCTGATATTATCCTTGTCTTTCCTGTACAACTGCTTTTGAAGTTGAAAATAAGTGTGTCCCTACATCCAACTTGGAACTGATCAGAATGCACTTTTAAAAAATGAACAGAAGTGATTTTAAGACCCTCCAGTATATTTATATATTACAAAAGGATATATAATTCAGAACAACAAAGTCATGAGCTACTGCACAGTTTGCTTCTTTTCATTCAACTACTTTTTTTAAAGGGAAAATAACTGTAAAAATAGAATTTCTAATGGTCATCACCACCACACATTTTTCCATGTAGATAACAGCTCCCTTCAGATTCAAGAAAGCTCTTGAAGATCGCATTTATCTAATTTAACAGAACCAATTAATTTTACCAGAAAAATATTCCTCTCATATCCTCAAACATCGACCTTTTGTGTTTCCGTAATTCATCTCCCCAAACTACTCTCAACTTTGTAATTGGAGTTTGTGTCTCTTTGTTCCCACAGTTCTTTCAAACACTACGTCAAGTCCCATCACTTCTCATTAACTAGCAACTTCTGCAACTCTCTTTGATAGAGGAGTCAAATCCCCCAAGTCAAAACTTTGTAAATTAGCGTTTATTAATCTATGTTTCACCCTGGTCACTCTTATCTGCCACTGAATCAGGAATAGAAACTGCCGTCTCAGTTCCTAACATTTAAATGACTTTAGAAACCTTCTCTTTCACTGTCCTCTCTACAAATCGTTCCTTTGCACCCTGTACTGCCTAAGAGTGACACAATCCACAAGATATCCCTCTAGCAGTATGGTATGACATGCCATCAAAACTCAGCTGCGAAGTATTCTCTGACAGATGCTGCAAGAAATTTTTCCTGCTGTATGATGAAAGCAGACACAAGCAACCTTTTAATTACTTGTACCACATTTCAGCTCTCTTCTTACTTTTCTTCTCGATCACCCACATCCAAATGGGTAAACGGCTTCATTCTGCTGTTTTTGAAAGATTGACCTGAAATAATCTTAAATGAAACGTATCTTTACACTGAAGTTAAAAAAACCCAACCAACCAAAAAACCCCAAATAAACAAAAAAACCCCAACAAACCAACAAAAACCCATGACTCATCAGAGAACCTGAGTTTCTGATTCGGTAGGCTCAGTCTGGAAATGAGGAGCTGGCAATTGCCCAAAATGCCAACCATAATTTTGGAAAAGAGGGTTCCAAAAAGCTCTTATTCCACCAACCCTATTTTTCTGTTCATTAGTACAGAACAAAATGGCCACACCTCCATACATATGAATATCATGAATGCCACTGTAAAGGCAAGGAGAGAAGAAGAAAATTTTTCATTACTAAAACGTTAGATTACTAACTGAAAAATCCTCTACACAAAATATAAGATGATAGTAAAGGAAAAAATGGTGAGTGGGCTGAGGCACTCAGGAAGCCAATCCAGCACAGGCAGACTTTCCCTGGACAGAAGATGATAAATGTGCAGAGGAGCTGTTTGTAAATTGAAAATTCATCTAGAGGATTAGGCAGAACAATTTTTTTCCTTCGTATCTTAGCAGGGTTTTGTTTTGTTTTCTCATCTGACAGTACTTTCAATTATTGAGACAGAATGACAAAAGAGCATATGTGCTCAATGATCAGAGGACCTGCACCATCAAACTGGGCATCTGCTACTCATTTCCGAAGGATGCTGCAAGTGAGACACAAGTGAAAACCAGAATACTGAATAGTCCTGAGCCAGGCCAGCTGGAGCAGGACCAAGAAATGGGCCTATTTGCAGAAGAACTTAACACAAGTGGTCTGGAGAAAGTAATTTGTACCTGGGAATGCACCCTGTAATTGTTTCATTGTATTTGATCAACTATGTGATGCGGATGATTTAGGCATACATATGGCCAAAACCAGATCAAAGAAGAATTGCAAAGGTGTTTCCATCTCAATAAAATATCCTTGGCTTTGCTCCCAAATAGAGTCAGAGTGCAATTCCATGACCCAGCCATTAATCTGTGAAAATGTAACTGGATCTGGAGGAACTGTATCCTTGAACAGGGTGCATCACAGAAATAACCAGCTAATTTATGAAGTTGAAGGGTCTCCTCGATTTCATTCTAGCTTGATTTGCACCTGCCCCATGCTGTCCTGAATGGCTCACTCATTTTTGAAAATGTTGTGGCTACCTACTGCATTCACCAGCTGCAACTGCAGCTGTTATTTCTGTAGACCTTTTTTCCAGGAAAAAAAATAAAAAAGGTCTTTTCCTTCCATCTTCCCACACAAACTGACAGCCTGGTAAAACACATTTTGCAAACAAAATTCTAGAGCATTTAAAAAATGGTGAATCCAATCGATTAATTGAATAACGTGCTCAGTATCACTAGGAGTGCAATGTTATTTATAACTCCTTTCTATTGACTGCACAGCATTTACAGAAATGATGGTCTTAGTCCAATTAATTTTTACTTCAATAAGTCTTACACATATTTTTTCTTCTTCTTGCATTGCTTCAGATAAATCCCTTAATAACCTTCTTAATAATTCAGTAAGGAGGACATAGTTTCTCAGATTTTATGGAGGAAGTAACTTTTCATAAATGCATCCTAACACAGCCTCTCCTAGAAATGTCACCACATTGTGGGAAAGAGAAGAGCAAGAGAACTCCTGTGGAATAACAGCATTTAGGAGCTTTATATATCATATTCCTAAGAATGGGACATACTCCTGAAGAACATTTTTATTGCCAACGTTGGGGATGTTCACATTATCCTTTTAAGTGACTTTATGCTATTTGAAATTCAGCAGAGCTCTCAGACTCCATAACTATCAGCAGTAAATTCTTACAGGTTAAAAAAAAAAAAAAGACCCCCAGAAAATCACACCCTCTTATTTTGTTCGGCCTTTTTATTTGTACCTTTCAGTTTTACTGGATATGTTTTTCCAATAGTACGAGAAGATGAAAGCAGAGCATTTGGCTTCCATGCTCAATTCTTGTCAGTTTTTCCATCTTTCCTCAATTGGTACTTTTCAGAACTAAAGAGCCCAAGACAAAGAAATATTATTCATTTGGGCAGGTCTTTTAACCCCAAGATATTTTTAGCTCATTTCTGAACCCCACTGTCTTTTGATTTCACATAGAGTGACCTTAAGTGAATTCAGCATTCAAGCAAAAGACAGTCACTGATATACCTTTAGAGAAACAAAAGAAAAAAGTGCCAGGACTGTTATTCCCAGAGCAGGTACAGCGAGGGAAGCCAGGCGGTTAGCTGGGCTAAACAAAGACTAGAATCTCTTACTCTAAAAATAGATAATATGCAACCTCAAAGACAAAAATGCAACAATGTTGAAAGGTACCTTAACAGAAAACCCTAAAATGGCACACAATGAAATCCCTTGTTATCCCATTCTGATTATCAGAATAACTGGGAGGAACATAAAAGGAAGAAATCAGATATTAGATCTGCTTGCATCTCAAAGTAGGTTTTTTTTTTTTCTTTTTCTTTTTCTTTTTTTTTT